>VZRX01023112.1:108637-257665 GCA_013398075.1 Notiomystis cincta | reverse complement strand
CCCCCAGCGGCCGCGCTCGGCTCTGCACGCGGCCGGGCCCGCCCCGCGAAACGGCGCCGCCGAGACCCGACCCCGGCCGGGCGGGGTCCTTTCTCGCTATTTATCCGTTTGTTTGTTTATTTATTTCTGGTTTTTAAATTACCGCGAGCAGTCCTGGGCTACCCAGTGCGAGAGAGACACGGAACGTCTGGAGCGGGTCCAGCGGAGGGCAACAAAGATGTTGAAGGGACTGGAGCATCTCTTTCATCAGGAAAGGCTGAGGGAGCTGTTCAGCCTCGAGAAGAGACGACTGAGAGGGGCCCTTGTCTGTGTGTATAAATATCTGAACTGGGAGGTGTCAAGAGGACGGAGCCAGGCTCTGCGCGGAGGTGCCAGGCAGTAGGAAAAGAGACACGAAAACCGATGCACAGGAAATCCCCCCTGAAGATGAGGAAGAACTTCTTTACTGTGCAGGTGACCGAGCACTGGGATAGCCTGCCCAGAAGGGCTGTGGAGTCTCCCTCCCCGGAGACACTCGCGAACCGCCTGGATGCAATCCTGTGCCACTGGTTCTAGGGTCACCCTGCTTTATCGGAGCGGTTGGACCAGGGGACCGACCCACCGCGGTCCTTTCTAGCCCGCCCCGTTCCGTCCTGCCGGGAAGCCCTCCCGCTCCCTTTCCCCGCCCGGGAGGAGGCGCAGAGCGGGTCGCGCCGCCCTCCGGGGCAGCGGGGGNGCCGCTGGTTGTTGTGCGGCCGTTGCCTGACAACGGCGCCGCGGTCCGGAAAGGGGCCGAGCCCCGAGTGCCGCATCCCCGCCCCGCAGCTGCTCCTTGGCGGGTCGGAGCCTCCGGGAGTTGCCCCGGGGATGTGCCGAGGAGGGAGGGAGGGAGCTTGGGAGTCAGGGGCGTTGTAGGCCGGGGGAGAGGCGCTTCCATGAGCTGTCGCTCTTGGAGAAACAAACCTGAGCTCCTGGGTCTGAAAGTTTTTCGGAATTAGTGTCATTTTGGATCAAATTACGTGTTCCGAAAAGTAGATAAGCCCTATAGTGGAGGGAAAGTAACATGCGAGACTTGTTGCAGGGTTGTTCAGAGGATGGATTGCCTTCTCAGCTGCGAAAAAGTCGCGTTGCTTTAGTCAAGAGTTTGTTATTTGTGAGCGACCAGACCCTGGAATCTGTGCTTTTTCAGCAATGAATTTGAAAGGAAGGTACAGGGGAGCGCTTCTCTGGCAGCAGTAGCCTGTTGTAAATGCCATTCACAAGGGTACAGGAGCTGTCAGTACTAATTCCTTAGGAAGTTTGTGCTAAAATTTGAACGACTTTTCTTAATGACACAGTTAGTGGCCGTGTAATCTGTAAGGACAATTACTAAAAGTGGCATATAGTTATTCTTTGCCTCCTTGCCACCCGTGCTGCAGTTCTTGTGGATGGGAATTGCCATTTTGCCAGTGCTCCTGATGATATTTCAATATTATGGTAGCATAGAAGAGACAAAATCTGCTTGCACGTGCTGCTTTTAAATTTTGTGCTTTTTCCTGAACAGTTAAGAGGGGAAGGGAAAGATGAAAATGGAATGCAGTAAACATTGCTTTAGGTGATGAAGTAGCTATACATTAGGTAGGTAAACATAGTGCATACAATACATATGCACGTAGATGTTTTGCATACCTTGAATAGAGAGACATGCATTATTAACTCTGTTTGGGCATAGGTCCAGTAAAAAGCTCATGTTCAAACTTGACTTATTGTTCTTGAATATCTGTATGCTTTCTATTGCTTGGTATGTTTGCTTAAGTTGAAGTCTGCCTAGGTGACTCTAATTACTCAGAGTTGCTTTTGTGAAAACTCTGAATCAGGAAAAGAGGCTATGAAAATCTAAAGTCTTCTTGAAAGAAAAAACATGTAAAAATATTTTTATGGGACATTTTCAGACAGTACTTGAATATACAGCAGCAGTGTGTTTAATGAAATTTCACTTTGAATAATGCACTGTTTTGGGAACACAAATTATCCAAGATTTAAAGTTGCAAGAGCTAAAAGAAAGCTCATAGATACATGCTATCAAACATTTTTAGAAATAGCATTTGCAAAATACTCTCTTTTCTAAAAAGCTTAAAAATTATATTTACACCTCATGATTTTGAGGGCCTATGGATGGATTTTAAAGCATTTACAGCATATTCTGATTTTCTCTTGATGCTCTGCACATGCCCCTGGAGCGATGTCTCCCAGCTTGGTTTTGAATCTGCTGCCTTTAGTAGTAATTGCAAGGATCTAGGGGTGCACAAAAGGAATTCAGATGCATTGCTAAACTG
Organism: Notiomystis cincta; assembly: GCA_013398075.1. Lineage (NCBI taxonomy): Eukaryota > Metazoa > Chordata > Aves > Passeriformes > Notiomystidae > Notiomystis > Notiomystis cincta. The sequence continues at coordinate 255,371 of VZRX01023112.1, read as the reverse complement.
AAAATAAATTACTTTGTTCTGAACTGGTGTTACAGTGTCAGGCTGTGCCTCTGTGTTTGTGCAGCCATGTGAAGCCAGTCTCAAGTGGACAGTTCCCTGTGAATTCAGTGCTGTCACCTCTGAGATAGTTCACTGCACACCTGGGGGCTGTGGTGGCCCTCCTCTCATATAGAAATGTGTTGTTTCTTTATTTTTGTTGTGATGAGTCATGATCTCTTCACATGGTACAGTAGGTGATAAAATTGGTTAATATTCAGTAGGGTATTTGCTTACCTGCTGGCTGGCATATGTTTTGGAACTTATCAGTGTATGCATCTCATTGAGGTTGTCACTCTTTTGCTTAGAATAACTAAGAAATTTTTCTTTTTTGGTACAATATATTATTTTTGCTTATCTCATAAAGTTTGCACTCATGCATATTTTAAGAAGATCAACTCAAGTAGAAGGATGTTAAGACATAAAATGTCTAGATATTTCTAAGAAGGATCTGGCTGCTCTTCCTGGTGATTAGGCTGTATTAAAGCTGTGCTGAATCAACAGTGCTGTAGCATTAGTCAGCTTAGTGTTTTCCAAGGCCTGGAGTTGCCAGCTTTCTTCACACCAATTGAATTGCCTGTGTAGTTCAGCTGTAACTGTTTTGTCTTTAATTTATTATATTGCCCTTTCCAGCAACATGATAGGAGTGCAGAATGCTGGAATATTCATTGTGTTCCTCCTGCTAGTTAGAAAATACATTGCAAAGACTCCTTTCCTTATGCCAGCTTGCAGAGTAAGTTTGGTACCATTCCCATACAGTGATTTGGAAACAGTGCTAGAGTTTATAAATGCTGTTGTAAATAGAGGTAGGAAATTTAGATGCTACAGTCAGTGAGCTTTTGGAAAGGCTTCTCACAGTGCCTCCTACGTGTGGTAATTTTCCTCTTGATGACTCTGCAGCACGGGGTAGGTGATGAGACCAACTTCTAAATTCTTTAGTATGACAAATTGTTTCACCCTTTCAGAACAGTTTTTTTCATTATTGTTATGTAACCTAATAGGCTAAATAAAATTTACCATGCCTGTAAACTTATCCTCTTTCAGATTTCTTTTATCCTTTATCAGTGTGCAGAACTAATGAGATTAAAGATTTAGGACAAATCAGATGGGGTATTTATTTTTGGCATTGATTGTCCTGTATTACCATTAGGAATTGTAAATGGGTTGGCCTAGTTCTGCCTCCTTTGTAACAGTACTATAATTTTATATTATGAATCAAAAAAGAAAAAATGTTTAAAGGAGTACATTCTAAGGAATACATCAAGCAAATGCATTCTTTAAATTAAGTTAGCATGCAATTGCTTCACTTTATCTTACAGAATTTTTGCATTTTTTGTTTCCATTTTGCTTCTGCTAAGAATTTATCTCAGTCTGTCTGGAGACATTATTTTTATGTTTACCTGTGTGCTACCTTACTGTCTTTGAGATGGTGGTTTGGATTTTTTGGTTGCTGTTGTTTTTGAGTTCTTTGATCCTCTTTCTGAAACTGTTTTCTAATATACCTTTATCATTGGCCTATTGTTTACTTCATACAATCTTACAAAGATACTGAATTAGCCTCAAAAACCCCTGTCTTAGTTTAGATATTGGATGTGATGGGATTTTTCAGGAACCTGCATAAGCAATCCTTTTGATTAAGCTGCATGGAGTGATTTGAGGGTCATAATTTTCTTAGTTTCATGCTTCTTTTAAGCATGGAAAATAACTTGAGGATTTTAATTTTTCTTTTAATAGGTAGGCTTGGTTTTGTAAAACTCCTCCTCCAGTGGAGTTGGTGAAAATGCTGAATGGAGATTAGGATGAGCAGGCTTATATGAATTCATTCTTTTTGGTTTTGTCTTTCTTTCTCCATAAGTAGTTAGTATGCTTTGCAGTATTTTTACTTCTGATAGGACTGTTCTAACTCAACTTTGGTACAGTTCCATTGACATGAATTTGATTGACTTAGGTTTTTATTATGAGATTATTGAAAGCAGCAATATACACTAAATCCCACAAATAAGATGATGTTAAAATTCCTGCTCTGAAGAACTTTCAGTTAAATATGCAAGGTGCACAGCTAATGGAAGAGAGGTAATTGCTGTTCCTCAGTACATGTTTTCTTCCAGATGTGTCTGATTCTCAGTCAATGCTTCCTCATATCCCTGATTTTAGGATTGTTGCAGACTTGTAGCTGTTCTTATTGCCTCTGCTGTTTTAGTGGTACAGGAGATAGGTACTGTTGACTCCAACTCCAGAAACACTATCCAGAAACACTATCCATGTATTTTTGATTTTTTCTTTTTTTAAATTAATATTTTGTTTTGTTTTGAGTAAGCTTGATTTTTTTAAGACTTCTCACGACGTTAAGCACAGAATTAATTGCGTGATTTGGTCCTTATTTTAGACTGTATATGTATTTTGCACTTCTTGTGCTTTTTTCCTAATGATTCCTTCATCCTGTTTACTTTCTTGTGTTTTCTAATTTTGATTTTATAGTTCATTAAGAGTAAGCTTGTTCTAGTGTGTAGCAAAGGGTCACTGGAAGACTTGCAGTTAAAAAAACAACCCTCAAACACTTCAACCATGTCAGGAAAAAAGATTAGAGAATTATCTTCAGTCTTGTAATCTGGAGTATTTGAATTTTCTCTCAGGTGAAACATCAAGTAGTGTCCTCCATGGATGGGTTTCCCAAATCAGTTGTTTTGTTGACCCTGCAAACCTCTTAAGGCTTGTAGTTCTGAGGGAGAAATTTGATTATTTTTAACTGGTGTCTTAAGCAACAGTAACTGAGCTTTACATTTTTGAGGTTTTAATGTAAATGCCATGTTCTACATCTTTTCTGTAACCTTAGAAATGATGGCAGATGATTTAGAAAAATTTATTGAAGACCAGAAGGCCAAGTTGGCACAAGATAAGGCAGAACTTGAAAATGATCCACCTTACATGGAAATGAGGGTAAGAGTATTAAAAAGCTTTCCTGAATTTTAATGCTTCTGTTGCCAAAGTCTTGATTGAACCTTGCTTCTACTGTGCTCTTAAAACTGTATTTGTTGTTAAAGAGTATATTCAAGATTTATCTATTCAAAGTAATTTCCAACTTCAGTACTTCATATCTGTATGTAAATTTTTAAAAACCTGTTTGCCACCAGACATATACAGTAAGATTTTTGTTTTATTAATGAGAAAAGTCTTGTACATGACTTTTATTACTCCTTCACCCTTTCCTAGGGAAGCTGATTAGCAGGGATCTGTCCTCTGCCCACTCCAGAGATTGAGTTGTGGGATGGGGATGGAAGGTATAAATATCCTCAAAATTTCTCTTCCAGAAACTATGAAATATAAAAGGCAAATAACAATTAAAAAAATCTGTTCTCATCACAGTTTTCCTATTAGTAATTTTAATGTGTTAATCCAGCATTACTTTCAATCTCTCTGTTCTCCAATACTAATAATTACATTAATAATGTTGGTTTTTTATGTGATATTTCCTCTACTTTGTGATGCAATAAGGCATTTTGTTTTGTTTTCAGAATAAGGAATCAGAGAAGCTTTCTGAAACTAGCAAGATGTTAATCTCCATGGCTAAAGAAAATATACCTCCAAATAGTCAACAGAACTATCCTTTAGGTATAGTATATGTTTTTTAATATGTTGTCTAGATTTAAGTAGCATTTAATTACCTTGGACAATTTTTGGAAGGGTATTACTGCTTTGTATCTTTAATCATTAGGATGATCATTGTAATTCAAGTGCATAATAATTCCTCAGTCTTCCATAAGTCTTGGGATTGTATGGAATTTTTTTTCTTTTTTTTTTATAATCAGGAATATATGTCAAAAGCTTTCTCTTTCTTTTTGCAAGGTAGTGTCATTAAAAATACCCCAAATGAACCAAACAAAAAAAGAACAACCCAAAAAAACCTGCTTGCCAGTCCTTGATAGGTGATGGGTCCTTTCCTATTGTATTTGGGTGGAGCAAAATCTTTGAAAGTCCATCTTTCATCTGGACTTTACTGTAAAAGAGAACATTCCCTGTATGTTGTGCCAGGGAAGTAGGGCCTGTTTTTTTCAGCTTCTTAAGAGTCCTAGTCCAGCCTGACTAAGGTGCACACAGTTAAACTAACTTTTTTTTAAATAATGTCTTTCAAATGTTTAGGCACTTTGAACTGTTTTTATTGCTTTTGTAATTTTGTTACAATGTTGTCATTTATTGTACAAGGAAAGAACAAGAACTTTGTTTTTTTGGTTGAAATCTTAACCAAGTGAAATGGTTAGATTTCTTTTGGTGTGGCTACCAGGTTAACATGTGTTTTCTTTTTATATCCTTCTTTTTCTTCTTTTCTCCTTGTTCTTTTTGATGTTTGATTGGAAATGTGTGATAGTGTTCTTTTCTCCATTCTCCTGTTTCTGCAACGTGCCACCTTTCCTTACTTGTCCTCCCATCTCCCTTCTGTGGGCAGTACTGTTTTTTCTTAGCTACACTTGTATAGCTCAGGTTTGTCCTGAGAGCTTTAGAGCTTTTCTGTGTCCTGTTTCATGTTGATAGGTAACTCTTTTCTTTAACATGTAGACACTTTGGGTTTGTACATCATTAATTTTCATACCATGCCTACTCCAATTCTGGTGTAATTCTGCAGCTTCCAGTGGGATGGAGCCCGAGCCTGTGAATCTGTGGGTCTGAACTCAGCTTCATAAGGAAAACCATGGTTTTTATAGGGATGTTGTATAAATAGAACTTCCAGCCATCAGCAAGGCAAGCTCCTCAAAGACCTTTAGAGAAAAACTTCACAGAAAAATATTTGAAATGATAATTGAATATTCCTTGCCTCCAGAAGTGATAATGGATAAACTTGGTTAGAGGGCACCACTTGAATAAATATCTATCACACATTTTTGGCAGTTTTATTTGGTTCAGCAGATTACTCCTGGTGTTGATAATTCTTTGCTTAACTGGGGAAATATATGATACAGAAAGTAGAACACAAAAGGTAGTATCCCACTGTCTGGGACAGGCCATTACCAAACAGTTAAGCTTTATTAATATTAATATAGTTTTATCTCTTGTTGGAGAGCTGTAATACCATGTCATGTTGTGTTTGTTACTGTAAATTTAACTTAACTGTTGACACCTGAATATAGTAACACAATGAAGTATTACAGATGGGTATTCAGGTGGTCTTAAATGAAAAGAAAAGGTAGGTATTGCCATGTTGTGGTTTAACCCCAGCTGGCAGCTGAGTGCAGCCACTCACTCCACACCAGTGGGGTGGGGGTAGAGAACTGAAAGAGTGAAAGTGAAAAAACTCATGAGCTGAAATAAAAACAATTTAATAATTGAAAAAAAAAGTAACAAAAAGGAAAATAACAAAAAGAAAGAAGTAAAACTCCAGAAGGACAAGGAATGCAAATGTAAAACCACTGCTCACCTCCGCTGACTGATGCCCAGCTGGTCGTGGAGCAGCAGATCCCACCAACCTCTCTCCTGGTCTTACTGCTGCCATGATGCCAAAGGGAATGGGACACCCCTGTGGTCTGGGGTCAGCTGTCCCAGCTGTGTCCCCTCCCAACTCCTTGTGCATCCCCAGCCATCATTGGGGGGTGGGGTGAGAAGCAGAAAGTGTGAGCCCTGCTCAGCAGTAACTAAAACATCCCTGTGTTATCAACACTGCTGCCAGTACAAATCCAAAACACAGCCCCATACCAGCTACCATGAAGAAAATTAACTGTCCCAGCCAAACCCAGCACTTTCTGTAATCATTTGGGTGCTGAAATGGATGGTTGCTGATATTATTGCCTTGCTCTGCTTTAAAGCACTGTAATTTCCTGTGGATTAAATCAAATGAGGACTTGTTCCTTGGTAGCTACTAATTATGTTCTATAGTTCTAGCAGTAATATTGAGATTCAGATTGAATAAAGTTGCAGTTATTTCCCAACATTACATATATGGAAATGTTTATGTAAAAATGCATTTAAAATCTTAATATTTAAAAACCCACTATTGTCAGTGTGATTATATGTGGTTAATACAATGTAAAATGGCAAATAAGTACAACAAATACAAAATAAACATTAGTAAAAAAGCAAAAGGAAAGTATAGATCTTATTCCATCAGAAGAATTTGGACAAATTTTACATGAAATTAGGTTGAATGTATGTTACCTGGAGTTAGTTTTTGAAATGGGTAGTTTTCAAATATTCCCCCAGATCACTACCCATAATTGTTGTCTCAGCACATTTCTGATGGCCAAAAAAAGTCCTCTCTGAAAAATTAATTTTAAGCCATCTTTTGTTTGAATGCATCACTAATTTGAATCAAAACATTAGATTTTCATTCCTTTTCTCCTTTTTTTTTTATTTTTTGGTACTGAATTTTAGTGGCATCTGTGAAATTACCAGATGAATCTTTCCTCCAACTTGTTAGTTGCTTTTGATCTTTTTCTTTGTTTTCTAGAATTAATTCAACGGTAATTAGACATAAAATAAAGAGCAAGAGCAAGTAGCTGAAAAAAACTTCTTCTTCTGTATTCTATTCTGCTTTGTAACCCCTTTTCTGAAGTTTGAAATGTTACATTATTTTTTAAAATGGAGCTCACACTTACCTTATGTGCAAAATGAGGAGAAAAGGAACTTGCAGGTTGGAGAAGTTCCTGTGCAGGTCGTGGTTAATAGTTAATAGGAACTCTGCAGGCTGTTCCACAGCAGCATAAGAGATGCTTAGTCAGGTACTGTGTCCTTTGGTTCTGAACATGGGGCTGACTCCTGTTTGCCACTTCTTCCCTGTTACTCTCTTTGCCTGGCTCGTGAGGATAGAATCAGTCAGAATCTATCTGGAGCCAGGCCAATAACTTGGGATTGGTCTAAGACAAGTCTTGAATATGCCTCTCTTCCCTCATACTCCTTGCTGCTAATTTTATATAGATCATAAGATATAGAAATGCTTTTAGAGACACTGTATGAAGTAATAATAGTAATACACACACACAGTTGTAATCTTTGTCCCTAGTTGTGTGATTTTGTGGAGTTCACTACTCTATGGAGAGTAGGGGGAATTGCAGAGATGAGCTTCTAGGGTAGAGGATATTTCTTGTAATGTACCTTGAAATGTATTTTGGGAACACCAAACAGCTTGCATAGCATTATATTTTATTCTAAGAGTGCAGCTGTTATGAGACCTGATAGTAATCTCAGAAAAGTACTAATGTGTTTTGGGTCTTCTACAATTAAAAACACTGAGGTGAAAGGAAAAATTGTTCTTATTTTTATCATATGGTCAGATTCCCTTCAGTTGTGTAGGAGCAAACAAATTTTTCCTGCTAAACATGCTAAACAAATAGGCTGTTGCTTTCATTTGGGAAGTGGGTTTTCTGTTGTGTGGTAAGCACAGCTTAAAATATCAGAATAAATTAGAAGCTCACATGGCAAAGGAGATTTCTTTGGAAGCATACATTGACAAAAAGATATGGACAATATTAAAGTAAGTTCAGCTTATGTTGCCTTTTTTTTCATAGTGGGAAGAAGAAGTCAAAGAATGAGAAGAAAACTAAGAGCCAAATACCAGTCTATTTTTTCTATTCTTTTCACCCAACTACTCATACAGAGAAGGTTTTTTTTTTTTTTCAAATGTTGTGTAATTAATGATTGCAAAGTTAGTTCTTTTTTTATTGCTTGTGCCTAATAAAAATCCAGATGTAGTTTTTGCTTTGTATTGATGCATAATAGTAAATAATGATATTTAATGGTGTTAAACTTCCAGGTGACTATGGCTTGAGTTTACCTCTTGGAGAAGAATATGAACGAAAAAAACATAAACTCAAAGAGGAACTTCGACAAGATTACAGGCGATATCTTTCTCAGGTAAAGCTCCTTGTCTGGTTGCTTGACTTCAGTGAGTCTCTTAGAATTATTCTCTCATCTAATTGAATGCAAATTAATATCTGTAGAAAATATTTTAAGGAAGCATTCATTATGAGCAATGGTTGATTTTGGAGACTTGAAAGTCATTTCAAAATGTTACTTAAGAAGGCTTATGTGTTTTAGGCTTCTACAGATCTCATTGCCATGTGACTACATATTACTTACTAGACTTCTTTCTAAATATTTTATTTATTTGTTTTTGCTTCTTCCTTAGTTTTTTTTTTGTTAAGAATTTAAAAGCTGTTACTTCCTGAAGTACTTAAGTATTCTGTGGTCTGTAATTGGGGTAAGAATAATCTGATACTTAGTGTGACTCAAATTGACAGCTTCTTTTCAATTTTAGAAAGAATAAACCTTTGATGTTCTGCTTAACATGATTTACTAAATGTCACAGTAAATTTAAAATTGAAATGATATGTATGAAATGTCATCATCTTGGGAATATTCTGTAGCTGCTCTGCATGAATCAGAAAAAAATAAGGAACCAAATAATTTCTGTTTTATGAAAATACTATTTACCAGTGTCTTTAGTTCTTAAAATGAATGGATTTGCTTTAAGAAAGAAAGTAGTTTTTGTTAAGCCAAATATTTTTGACTCAAAACCTCTCTTTGAATAGTATCTTTTCCCTGATTTTTAGGGTATTTCACAGGCAAAAAGAAAGGTAGGGTGCTTTCAATATTATTTTTTTCCTTTCAAATTAGTTGCTTTTTGCTTTGTTTGAAATTTTATGCTCTTGAAATTTAAAAAATCATTACTTTTATTTGTGCTTTGTGCATTTATGCATGCTGTAGTGATTAGTTGTGACTAACAGCATTGCTTGCTCTGTGCAAAATGATTACTTACATATATTATTTTCCATTTGTAAGTCTTTAAAACACTTGCTGATTCCTTTTCCCTTTGCAGTTGCCATTGTTGCTGTCTGATGATGGCTCTACAATAGTTTTTATTTTAGTAGATATTTGCTTCAAGGATAATCATTTATATAGCTATTAAGAGTTCAGATTTTTTTTTCTTGGTATACATACTTTAATAAAGCTGGAATAAAATAGTAACTTATGTAAATATTTTGTGTCATCACAACCAGAGTCAGGACTTTTTTCTTCTGTCTCTATGAAATCTCCTCAGTGGTGTGTAGGGAAGCAGTAGAGCTAGTTATTTACTACTGGCTAGTTATTTACTACTGGCCAGAATGCAAGAATGCAAACAAGTATTAATGCAAACAAGTATTATGAGGAAAAAAAATAACCCCTCTGGTGTTATTTTTATAAGCTTTGTTAAATTGATTTTAATTTAGAAAATATTTTTATATTTTTACGTGTCTATAATTTTGAAGTTAAGGCTGTCCATCCAAATTGTTCAGATTGAGCACCTTCAGTAAAGGAATGGGAGGTAATGTGGTAGAAACACAATCTGCTGTTTCTTTCTGGGGCTTTGAGTAACATGCGTATGATACAAACTGGCTATATTAGCATGCACTGGAGTTCTTGAATAGCAATAGCAACAGCAGAATAAACTGCCTTCTTAACCTCTAACCAAAATTATCCTTATATAATTTCTGTTTCTTGTTGAATTTAAAACTCCAGATTATTTTCAAAGTTAGAACATTCTGTTAAAACTTAATGTTTCATAATTGTCACCAAAGTACCCGAATAATATAATTTTTACATTAACTTCTAGTGTTTTATTCTCAACTGGACTTCAGTTTTACAAGTTTAGATTTACAAGGCTTTTTATTTGTTTGTGTGTTTGGTCTAGTACATGTTAGCTATATTAAGCTTGTAAGGACTGAGGAAGAACTAAGATAACAATCTTTAATTTCTTTTTCCCACCTCAAGAGATGGTGGAACTTCTAACAATTCTCACAGTGGTAATTTTTTGTTAATAACTTGGTTATCTAGAAAGATCAGGTTCTGATTTTGGAAAATGTGTTTTTAAGATCAGAGGTAATCTCTTGAGATATCTTCAAAATGCATGTAAAAAATTACTTAATAATAAGGATTACAATTTACTTTTTCTAGTAGAAATAACTTGGTTTTCCATATGAATCTAGTTGTCTTAGTGCTTGAATATTTTTGCATGATTATTAAATCCATTACATCTCTTAATGTCTAGTTTGAAATATCATTTGTAATGATGTGGGTTTTTACTGGAACAGGTAGAGCTCTTATTTCTTGACATTCCTCTAAACTTTTAGGCTACATTGCAACATAGATAACTAAAGGAAACAATGCTAGTGAAATACTGTCTCACCCATTCCCCTCTTCAGCCCATGGCCCACAAATAGATGATCTTTTTATTAAAGACAATCAGATTGATAAAACATATGATTGACTGGGAATGGCCTGGGGATGCTTTTAATGAGTGATGTATGACCAATCTGCTAGACCTGGAATGTGAAGAGCTGCTCCAGCATTGGTGTTTTATCTGAAAAGCAAATACTTTGACTTGCTCCACAGCCCAGGTCCCAAGCTGCACCCCAGGGATCTATATGGAGTAACAACATACTGGTTTTCATGGCAAGTTCAGTTCTGAAAGTGACTGATGGTCCAGAAGGGATTACAGGATTTGATGATTGGTCCTTATCCTGAAAAATTTGGGCACTGCTGATATGGAAAACACCATAGTTTATAGACTATAGAGGTGTGCTGCTGTTAGCATGAATTCCATCTGTTAAAATAAGAGGTAGATACATGTTTTGTGCTGTTAGAAAAAGTAATTTTTCATCCTAAGTAAGGAAGTGTCTTGGAAAATTCCTTATATGCTTGTACAGATGCCATGCTTTTGCTACAGAAGAACTGAGTGGGGTTTTCCTATTAAAAAAAATAGAGATTTTTTAATATAGAGACTAATGGAATACTGGAAATAGTGTAACATGGAAGAAGTGACAAACACTTTCAAACTCAAGCTTAAAACTTGACAAAGACATTTACTTCCTCCATTCCTTGACTTCACTTCATTCATGTGTGCCAAGAACATCCTACATTTTCAAAATGTGAAGGTTGTCTTCAGTCTTTATTTCATTAAATTGCTCAAATTAATTTCAGAAAGTGTAATTCCTAACAGCTTTTTAGTGAGTAAGGTTTGGTATTTTAAAGTCTATTGAATGTTTTTGTTTTTTTTTTTTTTTTATGTAGAAGAATTATCTGACTTCTGGTGAAGTAGATCCATATACTCAGGGATTATCTCTTCCTATTGATGAACGAAGGTCTGCCAAGGTAAATATATGAAGGAAATTAACTATATATATAGTATAACCTGAAAATGTACCTGGTGTTGAAACTGTTATGGAAAAAAATATTTCCAGTTAAGTTTTTTTGTTTGATTGGGTTTTTTTCTTTTTTTTTCTTACACAGATGAATGTTTTTGGAGGTGATAATTAGTAATAATTTTCAGAAAAGTTTGGTCCTTTAATGTTTGGTTTTCTAAAATTTTTAATCCTAGGTTACTTGTATTCTTAAATTTTCGATATTTGGTTTTTGTTGTGTAGATATAATTCTATATTGTTACTAGTTTGAGGTTTTTGACCTCTGAGCTACACATTTAGAGCACTTGGTCTGTTCAAAACCTCTAGTGGTTGTGCTTGGGTTTTGTTCAGCAAATCAACATTGGTCTGATCTCCTGCCCTGATGCTGTTTGCCTTAGAGTCCCAGTTTCTTTCTTGTGTTTGCCTGTAAATTGATCCATGAAGTTGAATCAGCAGAAACATTGTAATTTATCAATAATTTATCAATATTTTTTCTGACAAACTGTTTCTCTGACCACTCCACTGGTTGGTGGTTAAGATTGGTCATAGCACAGCAGAGCTTCAAGGCAAAAAGATAACACTATTGCTGGAGGAGGACCAGACATTTGCACTCCTGGGGGTTTTGTTTGTTTTTGATTTTGTTTTTAACCTTTGTTGCTTTCAAGTTGCCCTCTTGATCTATGTTTGGGGTCATGCAGTCAGGTGCAAGACTTCTGCTATGGGATGGGTTGGCCCTGCCCTTGTGCTTAAACTTTCTGCCCCTCTTGTGCTCTTGGTTTGACTGTAGGAGGAGCCAGGTGAAAACTCAAAGTGAAAATTGCTTTTATGAAATAGCCCTAAAATCCAAGTTACACAAGTGTAAAAAGGAGGCAGCAAGAATGAAACACCCAGAAAGAGGGAAAGGACTCCTGAGGGGCAGCATACACTTTTACTGAGTTTATGTTAGCTTCAGGTTCTCGTGAGCTTTGTATTAACCCTTGCAAGTATGTGTGCTGAAACAGTGAAAAATAAAGTATTTTTGATTAATTCTGTGTAAATTAAAGATGTATTTGTACTGGAAACATGATGGGTTTATATCACATTGGCTCTGCAGGTGTGTTGTCTCCTTTTTCCCCATCTGTTTGTTGCTCTTGCAGAACCTAAAAGCTGCCAGGAGATGTCACACTGTGCTCTGTTAATCAGTTGGCCTCTGGGCAGAATATTAAGAGGTTAACATTTGCATTTTGGTTTCCTTTATTAGGTCAAATGTGCAGTCACATAGCATATTGAATTTTCTGCTAAGTGTTTTGCCACCTTTTAGACAGTGCAGCTTTCGTGGCTGTCTGCAGGCTTTATATTGTCACCATTAAAAAACCTATAGAAACCTTTTTTGGTTTTTTAAAAAAAAAAACCAAAAAATGGAACAGTTTTGGAGAGATTAGTCTGATCTGCAAAACCTTTAGTAATCTGGTATTTACGTGGTGATTAAGGTATAAATTATTTTTGTTTGAAATTCGTTCATGAGAAAGTAAATTTATGTGTAATGCTCAGATTTTTTTTTGATACTTTTACTTTTTTATTGGAAAATGCTGCAGCAAGAAACAGCCTGATTCACAATACTGTAGTATAATTTGCTTTTCTTCCTTTATATGGATTGTTGGAATGAGGTAGTATAAGAGATACCCCATGCTCGAAACAGCAGCTGATACCAAGAAATAATACAAATTAGAGTTTGCTTTACCTGGAGACTTTTATATTTCATATTGCATTATTAGGCTGTTGATATATACAATATACAATTCATGTATATTTTTAGACCTGAGAAAGCTCATTATAAATGTTACCATTTTGTAAAAGCAGCTAGCACAACAAGCATAGATCCTGTTTTTCTTGGGGGTTTTTTGCATTCTTTGCACTTTTGACTTTTTGTGGTCAGTTTAACTGCTTGTTTGAATTTGACAGTTCAAATTGTAATTGATACATCTTGTCTATACTTGTATTTGTTATCCTGTTTTAACTGTGAGTAGGGAAAGCCATAACTAATGTTAACACAAAGGAAGAAATCGTGTGTTTGAAAATCAGCTGTTAATATGTTCTGATTGGAAATTAGAAGGTGATTCTTAATTGTTGGAGTGAGGCTTTGCTAAATTTTGGGATAGTCTTAACAGGAGGAAACCTACCTGGTTTTAAAGAACGACCTTGATACACAGTAGTGTTTCTGGAGATTATACTTCATGTCCAAGAAGCTGACTTCTACTTACAGGTTTCAGCTTAAGAGCAAGTGCTGTGCTAAGAGAAAATGAACTAAAACCTCAAAGTAAATCAAGCCTTACATGTACATCACAAAGAATGTGAAGGGGGAGGCAAACACCCAATTTGCATTTATTCATTTACTACTGCAGTTCTGTGAAGCTAAAAGCCACTAAAAATGCAAAATTATGATGCCCTTTTCAATGCCTATTTTAGGAGAGATTACGGCTTGAAAGAAACAAGGAGTACAATCAATATCTCAGGGATAAAGAAGAATGGAATGAAAGGCTAAGGAAATTAGGGAAGAAAAACAGAGAGGTAATACAGTTTTACAGCCTTAACATTGACTCAGACATACAAAGTATGAAAAAATACACAAATAATGTTGTTCAATTAGGCCACAGTTTTATTAATGCATCTAAGCAAGTCCTGGTTACGACTCATATGGTGCAGTTTTTGATTCCTGCTTCTGTCATGTCTAGCTGGTATAAGGATGCTTTCATTCTTCTGTGTGTCTGAAGCAAATCCCTGGGTTGTTCTTGATGATAAAAGTGGTATGCAAAAAAGCTGTCTATTTGAACAAAATGTTGAACTCCACATAGTCTTCCTTAGCTTTTATTTGTAAATGCTTTTTTCCTCTGTCATGTAGAAAGCCAGGCAAGTGTAAGCAGCTGTCTAGAATATGGTGCTGTGCATTTGTAAATAAAAATCAAAAAGTCTTTACTGCTGAAAGTGAACTAAACATATGCATAATTGAAGTCCAGATCAGAGGTGAGGCCTTTGATTTATAAAGCAGTAAGCAGCTGGGAATACACAAACACACACTCACCTCTGTTGGGTGGGGGGGGAAAATCAGAAGGGTGAAAGTGAGAAAAAATGTAGGTTGAGTTAAAGACTGTTTAATAGATAAAGCAAAAGCTGCTCACACAAGCAAAGCAAACCAAGGAATTCATTCACTTCCCATGAGCAGGCAGGTGTTCAGCCATCCTCAGGAAATTTGGGCTCTGTCACATGTAACTGTCACTTGGGAAGACAAATGCCATCACTCAGAATGTCTCCGTTCCTTCATGTTGAGCATGACCCCCTACAGAGTGGAATATCCCTTTTGTAAGTTGGGGTCATCTATCCTGCTTGTGTCCCCTCCCAACTTCCCATGTACCTGCAGCCTCTTTGCTGGTGGGGCAGTGTAAGAAGCAGAAAAGCTTTTGACACTGTGTTAGTGCTGTTCAGGAGGAATTAAATGATCCCTGTGTTGTCAACACTGTTTTCATCACAAATCTGAAACATAGCCTCATACAAGCTACTATGAAGAAATTTGTCCCAACCAAAACTAGGGCAACAGCCAATGGGATTTTTAGGTCTAGTTAGCATTGTTGTGAGACTCTTTGTTTTACTAATCTGGAAGCACTATATTGATCTGTAGAATTTTCTTAGCTTTAAAATCTTGTCTAGAATAGGTAAATGTTCTTTTAAAAATATTTTTGCCTCAGTTTAGTGATGGACTTAATAATTTGGAACTCTCATCTAGTGAAAATTTGATTTAAGAAGTCCTTCCACTTCTTTTTAATAGGGAAATTCTTAAGTCTACAACAGTGTGAGAGCTAGGTCATTCTGTGAAGGACCTTGTATTTGTACCCAAAACAGCTGGAAGTTTATTGTCTTCCTTATAGCAGTTGGCAAGTGCAAATCCCTCTGTATTTGTAATTTCTGTCTAGAAGAATGTTTCTTGTCTCTCCCTAGAAAGATTGTTTTCTTATGAGAAACATCTTTTCCTTCAAGTACATTGGATTGCCATATAGTTGAGAACCATTTTCATCTGTGAAGGCATCTATAAGGCAGCATTCAGGCTTTCTTTAGATGTTGGAATTCAGTATCTCATTCTTATTGCCTTCTTCAAGGTTTGGAGTGGTACACAGCAGTGATCCCTAGAAAACATTGGCAAAAATGCAGCTTGTTTTTGTGCAAATGAGTCTATAAATCTTTAAAATTTTTCTTTATCTTTGGACATTTAGGTTTCCTAAAATGACTTACATAATGAAATCTATTTAGGAACTCAAGGATTTTTCCATTTTGCTTTATTTGTCATGCAACTGGACATTTAAGTTGTATCTTTATTATTCTTGTGTAGAATCAGTTTTGCTGTCAGAAAAGAACAAACATAAAAAAAATGGTCAGGATTTGTTGAAGTTATGCTATCTCTGAGGGATATTTAACTTGTAGTGAGACTTAAATTATATGTGTGAGCTCCAAAGTTTGATCCAACAGTTCAGATGGTCATAAAACCCTGCTCCAAGAAGGGTTAATTTCACAGTTTAGATTAGGTTGGTCTGGCTTTATTTGGTTGAGGCTTGAAAGGGTGGAGAATCCACAGTTCCTCTGGGTACCCCATTCCACTGCTTTAACCTCTTGATCTGAACTTCTTGTTCCTCTGTATCCCATTGGAATTTTCCTTTGCTGCAACTTGTGATTGTTGGTTCTTTGAAAACCATGAATACTGGTAGGTCTGTAACCACCTTTTACACAGCTTCTGCACTTACTGGTTCCTCCTGCCCCATACACACCCTCCTTAATCTTCTTCCAGGCTGAATAAACCCAGCTCTGTCAGCTTCTCCTTCAAGAGCTCAAATACCTTAACCATCTCAGTAGCCACCCTGTGCACTCTCTCCAGTTCATCAGTGTCTGTGGGGAGGGAAGGCAGAGACTGGACACACTACACCAGGACCTAAATACTGAATAAATACTGAGCAGAGGAGAAGGATCACTTACCTTGACCTGCACAGAAACTGCAGCCCAGGGTGTGGTTAGCAGTCATCACTGCAAGATTGCTCTGCTGCCTTATGTTCAGCTCTTTGCCCATGACTAACCTAGGCCTTTTTCTGCAGAATTGCTTTCTAGTTGGTCAGTGCCCAACCTGTCCTGGTGCATGGCACTATTCTGTCTCAGATGTAGAGTTTTGCCTTTGCATTTGTTAATTTTCATGAGCTTTTTGTCAGCATGTTTCTCCAGTTTGTCAAGACCCTTCTGAGTGGCAGTCATACCCTCTAGTATATTGATCCTTCTTCCCATTTTGGTGTCATTTACATCCTTAATTTATTTTTCATTAAATTTTGTAAAGTATGAGTTACTGTTATCTTTGTTCCATAGAGGAAAGATTAGATCAAAGAGTAGTACACAGAAATACTACAGGATTTATGCAAGACCATGGTTTTTGTAAGGACTGTGTATTGAACACTAGTCCAGAGTGTCAAAGGCTTGTCATTTATGTACTTCACTATCCTTTCTCATAATGACACTTCCTGAGGAGCAGAGAAATAGATTAAGAAATGCTCAGGTTAAAAAGTTGTTCTCATAGGTAAGAAGTATTGCAGACTTGCCTGAATCTGGATAGAATGAAGATACTTAGTCTCTTGATGAAGTAAAATTTGAAGCGTTTTTTTGATTCTTTGTACCTCAAAAACTGAAGGTCAGATTGGAGTTCATAAAAGACCTGTCCAGTATTGATAGCCATTCTTCTGAAAGACATTCAATAAGAGGAAGAGTACTCTCTTTTTCCTCAAGCAAAATGAATAAAACCCTAGTTTTTAAGCAATTCTTGAAGTATTTTCCTTGCTCACCTCTTACTTTTCGTCTTGTTTCGGGTTTATTTGAAGAAATGCAAAACTAAGATTGTACTTAATGTGATTTGTTTATATTCAACCCTTTCAATATTGCTTCTATTAAACAGAATGAGATGCACAGGAATAAAACACCTATTGCTGTTACCAGGCTCCAGCCAGAACTACATAGAGAAGTCCAGCCCTGTAATACAGGTGCAGAACCTCCCAAGAAGGATGCCTTTACTTCCACAGAAGGTTGTGAAGAGCTGCTAAATAAGAGATGGCTGGAGGAAGACAGGTACCACAGGTTAGATGATGAGGTTGGATTAAGAAGTCGACTATTAAATAAAAGACTTGATGGAGCTTTGGATGTTCCCAGTCGAAGACATGGTGGATTTACCAGCCAATCTGTAATTCCTACTGGGAAGCATCACAGACTTGATGAAGATGGTGATTTTGGTAGAAGATACTACAGAGTGGACTATGATCCCGAGACAAATGCAGAAACAAACCCTAGATTTAGATCTGAAAGCACCTATGACAGAAGAACTCCTCGGGGGTTTTATGCTGAAAGGTATTCCTAATTCTGTTTTCTCCTTAATTTCTGTAGTGCTTGTTGACAGCCATGGTTTACTCTCTTTAAATATCAGAGAAGATTCCCATGTGAAAGCAGGATTGTTGTACTTACTTTTGTACTTATTGTAAAAAGAACCTTTGCAATAATTTATAGAAAAAGTGTTGAAAAATTGGAGCAGTACCTAAGATTATACATCATATATTAAAAAGCATGTTATGCATTATAGCAAGCCAAGGATACTTGAGAAATTACCCCAGAAGCAGCAGCCCACTATTCATTTTTCTGAAGAGTGGTTTTCCAGAAAACATATTTGAGAGCAGCATCTGCACTGGGAACCGAGTTACCTCTGTTTCCTTAGTCTGTAATAGTAACATCAAGTCAGTTTTCAGTTCAGGTTCCAAAATTGGTCTGAGCTTCAATTTTTGGTACATGTGACCATGTGTATAAAATGTAAAAGTCTGTTTTTAAAAAATCCTCCTTTTTACTCGGTGTCTTGCTAAATGACAGGCTTTAAACATCTTTGTAGTTGAAACAAATCCTGATGGTTTTAATAGGTGCTAATCTCTGTCACAACTACACAGTTTGAATAAACATTTACAAAAGCCCAAACCAAACAAAAGAGGGTGTGTTACATAAATCATTCAGGAGGAAAACTGATAGTATGTATTGTGTTCAGTATTAAATAGGCTTTGCTGTGTTAACTGATACATCAGCTGGGTTACTTTGCCATAAATTGTTAATCTTTCTCTTCTAGCTTACTCATTTAAAAGAAAAAAAAAGTATAGCCTTCCTAATTATTCAGGGTTTGGCATTCTGCCCACCTTTAGTTATTCCGTTGCAAGAACTGGTTGCTTTCAAAACTAGATGGGTTGTGGTGTGAAACAGCACCAAACTTGAAACTGATTTGTTTATACAGCAAAACAAAACATTAAAGTTTATTGTAAATAAATTTTCAAATGATATTTTAAAAATGTTAATTTGTTCCCTTTCCAGGTCTTGGGAACATGAGTGTTGTAGTTATTTTTACTTATGTTAAGCCGGTTGCCAGAATTATTTTCCTGCAGTTGCTTCAATGAAGGAACTACCAGTGTTCTTCCTTTACCAGGCAAAATAAACACTTTTTCTTTTTTCTAGAATTAACATTTCTAGGAAAAACAAAGGCAAATTGTACCACTCTCAACACTGTTGAATATTACTATTATGTTTTGTTGTTAGTTGCTGGTGGATGGGTTAAATGATCTTCTGAGTCATTGTTTACAGGGATAATTTTCTGGATAGCACTGCAAATTAATAACTGGGGGGAGGGGAAATCCTCTTCTCTTGTAATAGTATTTTCTGAATTCAATTAACTCACTTTTTTTTTACCAATTTCAAATGCCAAGAGAGTTAGAATAATTTTTCTCCAAAAATAGCTCTTGATATTTTTTCTCAGCCTTCAATAAAAACTAATCATAAAGGAAGTAAGTCCCTGGAAAAAATGAAGTGTCTGGAAGTATTTGGGAGAGGCAGACTCTAGTAAATGGGTTATTACAAAGTTTCAGACTGTGTATTCTGGTGTGCTTCTAAAAAGAGTTTATTTATTCACACAGTGTTCCTGAAGAAGACAAACAAATGGAAACAGTGGTTAAATAGATGAGAGGAACAAGATTGCCTGTTTTCTGCTGAGATTCAGAGAAGAGACTGCAAAATTCAAAATTTCTTCTGTTCTGTAGTGTGTTACTGGCAGAAATGAGCAAATTAGGTTTTAGGATAGAGAGGACTTGTACTATGGCTTTTCAGAAAGAAAAATATTAGAAGCTTAACTTGGTGTCTAACACAGACAACCAAAATATTTTTGAAACTAACAGCAATGTTTAATTCTCTGTGTTAGTTAATACTCAGAAGGATGAGTGTCCTTTTTATTCAGCAGCAGCTTGCCACTCTTTAATGCAGTGGGACACAGAGTCTAATAATTAAATAAAAATAATGATTTGGTAATGTTTGAGGGTTTACTTTGCTTCTCAAAGAATTTACACAGAATTATATAGGTAAAATATCAGCAAGTATGGTGTTTGAACAAACAGTAGATATCATGTTGAATATTAGTAAACTAGTTCTTAGTTAGTAAAATAGTTCTTAGTTATTCCAGAAAACATGGATGGTGCTTGTGTAAATATCTGTGACTAATATATCACCAAGCAATTCATGGGTTATTTGGAGAGACCTCTGAAAATGCTTTATTTCCAGTTTTCTTTTAAAAGAGAATAGAGAAGAGAGTCATATCTTTGCTGTTGGCTTCTTAAAAGAAGCTGCTGGACCATTCATTACCTGAATGGTCTGAACTTAATTTTATACATAAGATTGTTTGGGGTTTTTTGTGTATATTTTCTACTAATGAATTTTTACTGAAAATTAATCTTCAGAATTTCTTTATTAAATGTGTTTTTTAATCTACTTTTTTCTTCTTTGCAAGGAGCTCCACTTAACCTCCTGTGAAGTACATTCAATCTCTTCAAGGAGAAACACATCTCTTAGTGACAGTTCTGAAGTGTTAGCATTTTTTTTCTACATTTCAGGCAAAATCAGCTTTTCCCAAACACATTTGATTCATGATAGAAACTAAATTCAAAAGGAGGCATATTTTTATTTACTCTACTAAAGTTCTTAGGTTTTTATATGGGGTTTATTAGTTTGGAGAGGCAGATGTTCATAACAGGACTTTCCAGAAGGGTTTCTGTTTTGATGGAGGCACAAGGTCTGTGGCATATTTCAACACACAGAAATGGTGACCAGGAAATGAGAAGAATTGCAAAATGTTTTAGTTCTTAGGAGTGAAATGCTTTAGTCCATGCCCAGCTGTCAGGTCTGTCCTGTAAACAGGAGACAACAGCCTCTTGATTGAATTGGGCCAACATGTCTGGGCCTGCCGTGCTAAGCTGGCTGCTTTGCACAAAAAAGGTTGCCTCTTGAATCCCAAGGTTTGTTTCTTTGCTTCCTTCCTGCATCCTTTCATTACACTGGGGACTTGGCTTTCTGTTTCCTGGCTGTGTTTCAGTCTTGCGTGACCAGCCTTGTAAGGAGCAGGTTGACTGTTGTCATAAAGATGATCTTGATCATGAAAGAAGATCATGTTATGCCAAGAGGGTAAATGTTCTTTCATGTTTTTCTGGTGGGTTGTTAAGATGCCAGATCAATGTTTAATAATCTGCTTGCATCCTTTTGCCTTTGATTATTGACTTCTGTTTAAATTAGAGATAGGCAGAGCTGCGGTTCTTTTTACATAAAAGAACGAAGTTTTTTCCCATGTTTACCTAGGGCGTGGGTTTGTCTGTGTTTTGTTTTGGTTTTGGTTTTTTTTTGTGAGCTTAAAAAGAAGTCCATGGCTCTGTCCAGCTCTGGAAAAAGTATAATTTTGTTAGCATTTGTTGGGTACTTTATTTTTCATTGAATACCCATTTTTGCCCTATTTTGTCATGATAACTTGAAGCCTTCATTAAATAGTTGTTATTTTGCAAGTCAAGAAAAGCTTACAAATTCTACTACCCCAGATCTCTTCAGGAACAGCTCCCTTGTGTCCATACAGTATTTGGCATTTTTGAAGTTACTTGAAGTTTCAATCATATGATTTCATGTCTTATGTAGATGACTCAAATTTTAACTCCGGAATTTTTGTATTCATGGTGTTGCCTATCTTTTGTCTTGAACAAAAGTCACCTCACTCTTTTAAATTCTGTCAGGTGTGTAGTGAAGTGTAGATTGTCATTAAAGAAGCTTTTCCTATCTGAATTAGCTGTTTCACCAGACTTACCCAAAAGCTGGGTGCCAAAACCTGTTGAAGACTGTTGGCTCCTGGGGATTAAGCGTAGCAAGATCTATTTCAATTAATGCAGTGTGAGTGTCAAAAGCCCTTTAGCTCTCAGAACTCTTAACCAGGCTCATTAAATAAGGGCTGCAGGAAAGCAGGCTTGGCAATTCACATTCCAGACAGAGCTGCCCTGACAGTGCTAGCAAAGTGATTTAATTCTAGAAAATTTGTGTGATATTTTCAGAACTGGTTCTGCTGTCCAGTGTTCATTCAGGCAGCAGATCCATTTGCACGAAACTGCTGAACCTTCCATTTCAGATTGGCTGATTCTAGGCAAGCATAGCTGAGTATTTTCTGTTTCTTTAAGGCCCTGTCTGAATGGAATGGTAAGAGATGGACCTGCAGATTATGAAGATGAATTAAAGGAGAGAGCGCGTGTGCGGCCGTTCTCAAGAACTGGAGATTCTAGGTGTGGTATACTGTGTTCTTTTCTGATAATTGCACTGCAGAATCATGGTGAGAGGCAAATATTGACTTCAAATCCCAAAACATTGTCTGAAATGCCTGATAGTTTTTCCTGCAGCTAGAATATAGTATAACAAGAAAACCATGTTTCCTCTGAAAATGACCATTGAAGCTTGCATGCAAGTTTTCTTTTTGAATCAATAGAGCACCTGTTCTCCAACTGATGACTTTTCTTGAGTCAAATACTGTGGAATCCTGTTTTCATAGTAGCTTTAAAATTCTTTTTCTTCCTCTTGTCTTGATTTTGCTCGTCCTGGAGTGATCTAAGTGGGTGAGGCAGAAGCAGAACACTTGTAAAGTCCTTACATAAACTCTTGACTGGCACCATGTAGTCTGTCAACATGGTTGAAGTGCTCAACTGAGTCAGTTTTTCTGATGGCTTCAGAAACTGCAGGCAAATGGGAATTGTGAGAAATGCCTTTCTGCCAGGCAGTTTCTTCTTTTCCTTGGGATATTTCTTTGGATTGTAGGAAAACTGTTTGTTATAAATGTGTCACATAGTGATGTAAGTGAGCCTGTCATGTTTCCTGCAGACTGTGTAGGAAATTCTTGGGTTTGATCATTCCATTTTCTTTTTTGTCTTTGCCAGAAATCAGGTACAGATTAGTTCTTCAGCTAATGAACAGGCCAGGTCTGCAGCTGAAATGCGGTATGCAACAGGCCTTGTCCTTGGTATGTATAAAAACCTAACTAAAAACACCAAGTTAGACTTTCTTTCATAGATTACTACTCCATGTGAATAGTTAAAAACTACCAAAATGAGCTTTTTTTTTCCTCTTGGTAGGTGTCTTCAAGACTGCTAAATAAGTATTATTTACAAAGAGAAATGTGAAGACCCTAAGTTTATCTTAGATTTCATTAACATTTTAGAGCCTAGATAAGTGATTAAATTATTTTTACAAGAAGAGAAATCTTTACCTCTATATTGTTAAAGACACAGCTTTATAGTGCATTTTAATTGCAGAAATATGAAAAATGGTACTGTTCACAACCCTGGGCAAGAGCAAATGATTACAATCATCTCTCCTGTAGCCATAAAATTTAGCAGGAAGTATTAATATTGAATGTAATAGGGAGAAATACTGGTGAAGACATGGCATTCTTAGCTGAAGTCAGAAAACTATAAGGCAAGAATAAAAGAATTGTAGTAGTTCTTTGCATGGGAGCTTTTGAAGGCAAGCTAGCTTTGAATTATGGGAAAATAGATTAATAGTTGTCAGAAAAATTTCTGTTTATTTTTTCATTTGAATGTACCTGATCTTTAAAGCTGTATGTGGCAGGTTAATTTTTCAGAACTGTTTAAAGGCAGCATTAAACCAGTGATGTTGTAGTGGTCAGTCTCTGGCCTGCCCAGTCACCTCATTTATAGTAACTTGGGGACACAGAGCTGTGAATTTGTACTCTTGGCAGTCCTGGCTAGAAGAGTGTTGTAAACTATGTTGTGTAAAGATTAAGTAAATTAAAACTTGAATTTTTTGAAAATGAGAAGTGATTTCAGACTCCTCCCAACTCAGAAACCATGAAGGTATCTTGCATATTTTGGTTACTTTGTAGTCCCAGCACAACAGTTAAATAAAAAAATCAGTCAGTCACGCATGAGGTTTTGTTGCTGTTGCTTATTTGGCTTTTGTTTTAGTTTCTTTCCAGCTTCCTTCTCTTTATTATTCAGGTCTGCTTCACCAGAAGTCCACTGTACTTTGTACAGAGCATGTTAAGAGTATTTGTATCTGATAGTCACACTATACAGAAAGTGCTGCTGATGTTTTTTGGAGTTTGTTTTTAAAATAATAGAAGACCTCCACACATTGTGGGGGAATCACCACAAACTGAAAGTTTTTTGTGTTCCTGAAAATCTACCTCAGCTATTATCATCATTTCCTTTTACTTACACACATCTGTTGGTACTTTGCTAATTCTTAGTAGTCATGGGAACCATCCTAAAAGTGGAGCAATTTGCTTTCCTCCCCATGGGTTTGACTCCCTTCAGTTTTAATTTTCGTTTTTATCCAGAGCAATTGCCTCATAATTTTGGAGTGCTGTAGCATATCTTTCTTAGGTGAATATTAGACAAAAAAAAAATAAAATTAAGTTACTTTTTTTTTTAATTGCTGTTGTATTAAATAACTTTGACATTTGTAGCTTCCTGACTATACAAAGCCAGGCAAACTAGGAAAATAATAATGAAAATTTTAGTAGTTTTGATCATCATACTCCAAACATATTGTTTATGAAACCTAGATACCTATTTTTTTTGTCAGTAAGATACAGTGTTCATACAGTCTGCTGTGTTTCAGTTTTTAAATTGACTGAAAGGCAATGGTTTTGTCTAGTACTTTTGTGTATTTTGTGGAGCATTCACACAAATGTGTGGTCATTTCCATTAGGTGGTCAGGACCGAGAACTCCTCCAAAGGAGAAAGGAGAAATACAGACAAGAACTGATGGAACAGATGGCTGAGCAACAGCGAAACAAGAGACGGTAACGGGAAGTTACTGTATTTTTAAAAGATAAGGGCTGAAATTTAAAGGCATTCCATTAATTCAGTGTGGTAAGAAGCAATTTCATAACTAAGGGATTCCAGGCAACTGAGTAATATTGCATTTCATTAAAGTCATTGTCATGAGAGCTTTAGTTTTTAATGAACATATTCACAAACTTTCAGTGGAACGAAGAAAACCCAAATACTTTTTCATTTTTAGAACTGATTTTTTAGTTTCTTAAGGGTAAAGAAGCTTTAACTAAAGTAATAGTTTTGTTGGTACAGGATGCCTAACTAGTTGACAAAGTTGAAAATTAGTTTTGTTTTTGCCCTCCAATTCAGGAAGGTAACCTTTCATTTTTAAAGCATTTGATCATGCAGAGTAATAAAATATTTATTTCTTCCTTACTTACTAGTCACTATCTACTGAATAATAGTCTAGATACATAAAAAACACACAGCAATATTAGAGAAGGGATAAGGAATTAAAAATTGGTTGCTATTGACAGTCTCACTATGACAAAAATCGTACATGCAGAACAAGCCTGAGCCCAGAAATTACAAGCCAGTATTTATTGATGCACTTTTGAATCATTCATTTCAATGTGTTTAATATTAACTTCTTGAATATGAATAAATTTAAGATTTTTAGAAGTGTCCTGAAAAGTTATAGTAAAAAAGAATTGTGGTGGTTTCTCCTTTTAGGGCAGTTGGATTTTTGCTAGGTGAAATAGGTGATAGCCAGATACTTCTTGAGAGTTCTGTTTATTTACACAAGTGTTATATAATTTCCTTCCCTGACTCCAGAAGAAATCAAGTGGAATCATTGTTTTCTGTTACCCTGTATGTTCAGAATTCTTTTTTTTCTGTTACCCTGTATGTTCAGAATTCTTTTAACTACAGAGTTGTGAATTTGTGCTTTGAAAGAATAATATAGTTGTTACTGCTTTTTGATTTGATCCCTCTTTTTAAACAAACAAAACAGTGAGAAGGAACTTGAGCTCTCAGTTGCTGCTTCTGGAGTTCAAGACCCAGAAAAAAAGGTAAGAAATTTGGATTTTCTTTCATCTATATAGCTATTCTTTTTTTCTTACATGCACACTGTGGTTGCTCAGTTGCAAAACACGTAACATCCTTCCCTTCCTCCTTCTTCCCTACCCTTTATATACTGACCATGATGCCAGATGGTCTGGAATGTCCCTTTGGTCAGTTGGGGTTGCCTGTCCCAGCTGTGTCTCCTCCCACCCTCCCAGGCTCCTCCAGCCCCCTCACCAGTGTGGTGGCACAGAAAGCAGAAAAGGCCTTGGCTCTGTGCAAGCCCTGCTCAGCAATAACAGAAACATCTCTATATCATCAACCCTGTGTTCAGCACAAATACAGAACACAGCCCTGCACCAGCCACTGTGAAGGGAATTAACTCTTCCCCAGCCAAAAGCAAATCATTACACGTGCTTTCAGCTTAAGAGGAAAATATTTTCATGGAAGTTATCGAACATTCTTTTGCTGTGTCCATGTGGAGATTTGTATTAACAGTGGGTATCATGGAAAGAATACTTAATGTCCAGTGGTAGCCTCTTACATTCACACAGTAGTAACCTTTCTTTGTGAATGCAAAGTATGCTGCAGAAAGCTTTTGCTCTTTCTCAGTTTAAAAAAAAAAGCTTGTTTTGCAGATGAGCGGATCTCATAGCAGTTTTTAATTTAAAATGAATAAATTTTTTTAAGTGATCCAATGTAGTGTTTAGGATTACAAGCATTTTTATAGGATTCTGTAAAAAGCAAGATGTTTGGTATTGTGTTGCTTGTAAGAAGTAATGCAGAGTTACTACTGTCTCCACTTCCTTAGCAGGGTGATGATTACATTAAGAATTTTGATTAGCATGTATCCAGGAGTGGGGTGTCAGCACTAATAACTTTAGGAGGAGATAGTCTTGCAGAGGCTGACAGAACTGGTGTCATTTGCATGTACTTGATATGTGCCAAAGCCATTGCCGGTTGGGTATGGTGGAGATGTGCTGTTTAAGATGTACAGTGGTAACTTCCAAGCAAGAATAGACTGGTTATTAATTTAACTGGTTACTGGTTTAAATTATCACCAGTGCTGTTTTGGGGAATGCTTTGACACAGATTGAAACCTGTGCCATTTTTGAGGGGTTCACTAGAGGTGAAGGAAGGTCCTGTGTGCTAGAAAATGAAGGTGAATGAATAGCTGAAAGATGCTATTAGTCAGATCCTCGTGGGTCCCTTCCAACTCTGAATATTCTGTGAAACCATTTATTTCTTTCTGTGAAACTTGTGAGACAGGAGACTGAGAATGCACACAGACAAGCATGAAGCTGAATCAATATTCTGACTCCTAAATGGGGAGAGAAAGCACCTGTCTGGTTGCATGTTCCTGCCCTCCCTCCATAAAATGTCTGTCATGCTTGTTTGGTCCCTGTTGCAAACTGATTCAGCTCAGTTATCTGCAAAAATCTGAATCTTTTTCCACTGCTTTCATTGGTATGGAGGAGTCAGCTGGCTGATCAGGGATTCAGATGGTGCAAGGCAGAGGGATGGAGGGTAATCTGGGAGGGAGGCAGAAATGGGCAGAGGATTCTGGCTCTCGTAGCTCAGCAGGCTGCAAGGTCAGTGTAAACAGTACTGTGTAATCAAAGCTGCCTATGCAGAAGCATGCTGTGCTGCAGCACTCTACATACCATACACATCTCAGTCAGAGGCTGCAAAGTGCCTGTTGTAGAACAAAATTATATCTGGAGCAAGTACAGGGCACGCATAGTGTTTTAAGAGCACTAATTTAGCTGAAAGCCTTCAATTAAGTTGAATTGCTCCATTCATTAAGCATCAGTCAGTGTTAGCTTTAAATTGCCTCTCAGGGAAAGATTCTAATTAGGTGGATTTCTTGATTAATTACAGGTTGGTTAAATAGCAGTGCCTGATTAAGAATCTATAAATGCAGACTGTTGTATATGCTGCTTGTTTAAAGTGAAACAATCCCCAGGATGAACTGAGTCCTGAAGTCAGATTTCAAATCAGCTGCAGAGCTGAAATCTGGGGCACTTTGAGAATGGATCAGATGAAAGTTGTTAGTGAGAAAGGCTGTTTTAAATGTTCAATTGCCCAAAGATACTGGATTTGAAAAGACAAAAACTCTGTAGACTGCTTTATAAAATCCAATTGCTTTAGCTAGTATCTGTTATCTAATTCTGTGTTCACATCAAGAAATTTGAAGTTAAATGTTAAAAGCAAATACTAGATTTTAAGAATTTTTATCTAAATGCTGTAGTCCATGATTGGTGAGTACTAACTGCCTTGTATATACTGTCTTGCAGCTAAGTGATGAGGAGGTAAAGATTTAATATTTTGTTTAAATATTTCCATATTGTAGGGTATATGGTTTTCTAATAGATATTTTATATGTAGCTGGTTTTGGGTATTACTTTCTCTGAATGCATGTTAGTTGAAGAACTTCAATATTAGGGCCAATAAATTCACAACAAAGTCTCTTATACAATGTATGATTTGTTTCCATTCTTCTATTATATTGCCTTAGTTAAATAAAGTTTAAAATAGTTATGCAAAGCATTTGCTGTAAGGGCTTTCTGGATGTCATAGGATAGTTCTAAAACTGACTGACTTGCATGCCTTGACATTATTTGCATGTTGCTTTTGACTTTCTTCTGAGGCTGCCAGTTATCAATAAACATTTGCTACTTCTGTTTTAAAAAGAACTCCCCCAAAAATTCATAATAGTTGTGGCTGAAAAATTAGTAAGATCAAAGGAATTTAAAAAATAAAATAATGGTATTGGAAGGAAATGTTTATTGGCAAAAGTCTCAGTGTGTATTTGATTTTAGTTTTTACTGATTATGAGCTATTTCAGTCTTGGGGTGGAGGGGAGGGATTTCAGAGACTTTTCCCATGCATAATATGAGAATACTGTCACAGTCGAAAATTGGCTGCTCTAGATGAACTGTTCTACAGACAGCTGTGGAAGAGTTCTTTTCTCTGGACATTAACTAGATTCATATAGTTCCTGAAACATAAAATAAGGTTGCTTTTTGTAAATCTCTGATAAACTTCCTAAATTTCCCTGTAGTATTGGCTTCCCAGTAGATCATTGGGAGGAAAAAATGCAGTTACTAGAAATTTGAACAGCTAGTTGGGATCCAGTGAAGTTTTTAACCCAGCATAAATGGAGGTTCAGGATATTTCCTAATGACAAGGTAACTGTTTTGTTCTGGTTTTTTTCCTCTCTCTTTTTCTCTTACTTATTTTTTTTCTTTCAGCCAAATAGATTGAAGCAGTTTGGCTTCACAGCAAGAGCTTTTGAAGAGAAAGTACCTCCTGAAAGGCCCAGGGTGGCTTTCCAAACTCCAGTGTCTGCCCATTCAGCCTCACCAGTGAATGAAGACTCTCAGAGTGATAAAGACTTTCAGAGGGGTCTAGTCAGCAGTCTTGGGGAAATGGCAGCTCCCAGGTGCTTCACCATCATGTTCATTTTGCATGTTAAGTAAGATTGTTGTTTAGCATGTTATTACTGCTGAGGTAGAGCTCAGTAGTGCTGTTTGATCCTTCTTCAAGGAACTGATGAAGGTAGAAATATTTTGACAATTAACAGAAAACTTAACTGCTTTGCATTGGAATAAACTTTTAATGTCAATTTCTTCACAGTTTATTTGAAAACATCCATGGAGGCTGGATTATCTCTGAAGGCAGCTCTCTCATAGTGGATGCTTGTGTAGGATAAGGATTGTGCTGTAGAAATTATGTCCATGCCTGTAGCATTGACTCATGTTGTGAGAATGCTTGGACACATGCCCAGCAGAATCCATGTTTTCAGAAGGCTGGTGTGGCATGAGTTTGGCTCCTGCTAATTAAGCAGTTTCCCAGGGCTGAGCTCAGGAATGCACTGTAGGCAAAAGACAGCTTCCAGTCGATGTTGTGATGTGACTAAACTGTTCAGGGAGAGAAGGAGCTTCAGGCACATGGCTGAAGCTGTGCTCTGCCATTCACCCTTTGACCAGATCTTGCCTTGTTTTCTTTACTGATGTAGCCAGGAAGTACCATTAACTGAGCCACTTAAAGAGAGTGTGCTTGTTTTATGTTCTCTAGATCTGTGGAATAGTCTGGGTTCATGTACTACTCCCTCAGGGAAGGTTAATTCCCTACTGAGACTTCCTGCATCTTGTTCCTTCATGCCACTAATGAGAGGTCTTCAGCTGAACTAAATCTAGAATTTTTCTATCCCTGTCCCTGCTCTATTCTCTTTCCCTCCCTCTCCTTCTCTCCTCTCCCAGCTTCTTTTGATGATATCTTTTCAATTGTACAACAAACCAAGTTGTGTCCCTTTTTTCTTTAAGGCTTGCACCGTTGCCACCGCCTCCACCACCAGTTTTGACAGACAACTATAAAACACCTTATGATGATGCTTATTACTTTTATGGGGCTAGGAATCCTTTGGATCCTGCTCTTGCATATTGTAAGTGGATGATTTCAGGTGGATTGGTTGTTAGAGTGATTCATATGACTGCTCTTTAAGCTAGGTAAATGATGAATAATGTAGAACTTGTAACAGCAAATTCAACCCATTTTTTAGATGTGTATTGAATAAAAAGGGCTTTTTTTAAATACAGTTTTTGAAAGAAGTAATTTTCTCTTGCAACAAAAGGGACTGTGACTCTAGTCTCTAGACAAGCTCTAGTCTCAGATTATCTGCTGTTATTCCTCCCAGATAGTTTTCTTTATAATTTTGATAACTAAAGCATTATTTCCTAAAATCTCTTAAATCATAATAATTACATGTTTAGGCATTGTTACAATTTCAGATATAATTGTAAATATTTTTAATATATTTATTAATATATTAAATTTATTAAAGTAACGTATGAAGTGTTAAATACTTTTGTATTTTAAGAACTCCTTTTTTGTCTGTCCTTTAACTACTTCGTGATGATTTTATGATTGAAACTCCTGTGATGTGTGTAGGGAGGGACTGGATTATGTAGTGTTCATTTTTCTGTTTTTCCTTCTTTTTTCTTTTTTAAAGAAAAAACCAGAAATACTTTAAAAAAATTTTTGTGCTACATTCATAGAAAAGGTAAAATGAATGAGAAAAAAAACTTAGAAAAATAACTCTTCTAGTAGTTGATTTGAATGATATTTAGAAAGAATGAGGACAAGTGTCACTATTAAGCAAGTAATTTCATTTTGTTATTTGCTTTTAGAATATGTTAATGAAGTAATTTGTAAACTCTAAAGGAATTTAGTTCAATTTAAGAAATAGATTTGTACTTTGGCATTGTATTTCTTGCTTTAGAGGACATTAAGGATTAGTTAAGTTTGTTATGGAAGCTGAGAATTCTGTTTGTTCTGCATTCTCAGAGTCTATACAGTGAACTCTGCTCTTTTAAATAATGAGAAATATTTATATCTGAGCATTCAAAATTTAATTTTTTTTTTTTTACTGTGCAGATGGTACAGGTATGATGGGAATGCAACCCACACCTAGTCTGGATCCTCCTTTAGGCCATGCCCCAGTAGAGCAGCCCATGTAAGTATTATCTATAATCATATTCTTTGTGTGTATTTATCTGTATTGATACTCTTTCTGTGCTGGTAATATTTTGCTGGCAACAGATATGCCTTTGAAATAAAATGTGTTAAAGATAACTCTTCCAACTTCTAATTAAGGATTTCTATCTAGACAATAAAAGAGTAATTCAGTGAGCTGCTCTTTTCATATGGATTTAAGAAAATGTTTGGGATTATAAATTGCCAGGCTGTGTGAAAGAACAGCTCTTAAACACTTCAGGAAGGGATTGAAAAATTTTTTTTTAATTACCCTCCTCTGGACTCTGTGATGTTTTCCTTTTATATGTGTGATTTTTCAATTTAGGAGTAACATTGGACAGAGGAATACAGGAGACAGACAAAGAAGCATAGGAGTGTATTCTGAAGAAAAAACAAAGTCTTCCAAAGAGGCAACATTATCTTATCAACAAGAATTACAACAGCAGGTACTGAGTGATAAAGCTTCTGACTCTTCATTCTTTTGTTTTTTGACATATAATGGTTGTAACTATAGTACTTTCAGACAATTTTTTGTAGCTTGCAAATAAAAAGCTTTTTAACTCTCCTTCCTTTCACTCCTTCCTTCCTCTGACCCTGCTTTAGCTCATTTTAGCTTTTCAGGTGGACAGTAAGCTCTTCTTTTTTTTGTCAGAGGCAAACAGATTAGTTTCAGACATGTAGCTTTATATAATTATTTTCATGAACATAAGAACCTGCATCTTAAAAGGAATTACTTGTATTGCTTTGATATTCCATTATTGCTATAATTATTAGGAACAGTCTAATTTCATTAAGTTCTTCATGATCATTTGGACACTAATTGAAAGGTTTGCTTCATGTTTATTTCCAGTGTGTTTGTAGGTGGTGTCCTACTTCTTTTTAGCTTCTTTTTTGATAGACTAGGCAAATTTTTTGTGTCTTCTGTTCTAGTAGACATCCAAGTCCTATACTCACTTTAGTGGTCTTTTGCTGCTGCACTTCATGGGAGTTTATAGTAAAAAAATGTGTTTGACCATGATGAAAAATGTTGCTTTGGCAGAAATTTTCTTAGAACTCAGTTCAGAGACACTTAGAGTTTTCTTATTTTATGTATTTCTTTTATAGAGGTGTATAATAGCTATAAAAATATTGTGGTTCTATTTATGATTGTGCATAAGAGATAAATGAGAGGCTGCCAACCAAGGTCAAATAAAGAATAGAATAACCATTTAGGAGTAGTGTCAGATACTGTACATGTGGTTCTCTGAAGGCATTTTCCCACTGTAGTTCTAAGTAAGTATTACCTTGCTATATGAGAGACTGCATAATTTGACATAAAGGCCTCATAAATGTGGCATGATACAATCTTTCATAGTTATTATGATTCAAAGCAAAGAGAGAGTATTCTTTTTTTTCCTGTAGACAAACCTCACTGATGTTTTTTGTAAACAGCTGAAGGGACTACATGGGTCTTTGTTGACTAATTATATCTCTTTATGAAATTGTGATTACTTGATAACAGGAAATTGTAGAATCATAGAGTGGCCTAGGTTGGAAGGGAGCTTAAAAATCGTCTAATTCCAATCCCTCTGCCATGGTCACTTTCCACTAGACCAGGCTGCATGACACCCCATCCAACCTGGCCTTGAACATTTCCAGGGATGGGGCATCCACAACTTCTCTGGGCAACCTGTTAAATGCCTCACCACCCTCACAGTGTTTTATCTGATTGTATTTATCTAAGGAAATGTTTTTCTAATGCACATGAAAAATAAACTTAAGAAAAATACAGTAATATATTTTAACTACATAAATAGTTAGTGTTTTAAAAGCTTTGAGTAGAAGATGGACTTTTTAACAGCTGTTCACTTTATAAATGCTGCAGTTATTAGGAGACTTAGTTACATGAATGATTTTGAAGAAAAAGGAGAATAAAGCATGTGAATATTCCTGTGTTATACCCATGGATCATAGTGAATTACTGCATAAAACTATTTTACAAATGATTATAGAATTGTGTAATGTTCTGTTAAGGCATTTATTATTAGGAGTCATCTCCATCTAAGTTTTGGTTAAACGAAATGTACCAGATTGAGAGAAGTGAGTTCATTAATATTGTAGAATTTTGCCTTTTTAATTTCCAGGCAGTATAAACATCTGTATCAAAGATCCAAAGGTATGGAACTCTTGATCTAGTGCAAATGTCAGATGTGAATATTTCTGGAACTTGGAAGTCTTATAATGTGTAGGATGTTTCTCTGATTATGCACAACTGCACAAGCATGTTTTGACAACACAATTCAATGCACTGTCTGCAGTATAGACAGTGAACTGTTTGGATTTGCTTGATGTAGATGAGGGAAGTAGATAATGAGAGCATTCAGTCTGCTGAACTTTTTATTAAACTTCTACTTAATGTGATATTATTGTGGAATTAACTTTGGTTGGTTTCTTTTTAGATAAGAGAGAGAGAAGAGCGACGCAGACAAGAACGAGAGGAGAAGGAGAAGTTAGAAGCAGAAATGAGGAATTACAATCCCTGGGGAAGAGGTGGTGGTGGTGCTCCTCTCAAAGATGCAGAAGGAAATCTGATAAGTATGTTTGTGAAAATTATGGGTTGTCTTTTCAAGACTGGTGTTTTCTTTCTCTTGTAAGGGCTCTATTCAGCCATATTATTCCTTTTTTTATAACACTAGTAGCCCTTGACAAATAAGACTTATTTGTTTCAAGGAGATGCACTCTAGGAATAGTTATTATTTTGATTTCTGTAGAATCATTCAAAGAGTACAATGCAGACAAAATGGGAAACACAGGATATGTCAACAGTAAGTGAAGACACAATGCAGTCGTAAAGGGAGAAGGAGGAAAAGAAGCTGTCAGAATCACCTGCAACACAAATATGCTAAAGTCTGTTATGAAGATTTTTATTTAAGCACATCCTAGGAACAGGTTTTAAATTTTTTTTCTTTTTAAAAATAATGTATAGACTTAGAAATCTCTATTTGTGATATGAAAAATGGAAACATGTATATAAATATATTTAGATTTCCCAAAATAACACTGCTGGTAAATAGCTATATAAAGAGCACTCAGCAGTAATGTTTTTTAAGGCTTACTTTTCTCCAAGTGCTGTTTTATACAAGATGGGAGTAGTGAGCTGGAAGATCCAGGTAGTTCATTTTCCCTTCCAGTAAATCACGAAGTATTTGCTGGATAACAGTTTATATATAGAAGTACTTAGTTTCAGTTCTATGACACCTGAGCAACATACATCAAAATTAATAGTATATTTTGACAGTAGTGAGTAAAATTTAAATGCTTTTTAAAGATTTTGTGGCCAAATTACAACTTTAGAAGCTTGTATTAAGGATCCAAGCTTGTGTTTATCCTCAGGGCAGATAGAGGTGTTCATACTGCCTGACTTCAGACACCGTATTTATGTGTTTGGCTTCTTCCTCTAGGCTTTAACAGTGGTGTGGCTGGAAATGTAGAGGTCTCATCCTGGTCTGAGCTCTGCACATAACTTCTGAGAAATTTATCTCTGTCTGTAAATGAGAAACCAAGAGAAAGAAGCTTCTTAATCCAGTTTTCCTGAATTACATATGTAAAACACTTTTCCCACCATAGTTTGGCAGCATGATGGATAAGCTATGAGTCAAGTGTCGTGAAACAGAACATGCTTTCTGACATGTCTTTTTTATATGGTGTGACTTGTCTTTTTATCCTCCTAAAAATGTCTGTAAGTAGCTTTTGAGACTCTGATATATGCAAAGGCTGCTGTAAAAAGAGGCATGGAATTTAAAGTTCTTGGAATCCGTGTGCCTAAATGACTACAGTAATTCATAATTATCAGAAACACTATTTCAAAAGGTAATCTGAAAACTGTGCAGTACTTTTTTGTTTTGAAATGAGCCTTCCAAGTGTAGTATGGTAACACTTCAAAATGAGCTGAAATTAACGTCTTTGATCAGGCATCTTGTAAATTTTGATGAAAATGTTGGATAATGTTGCTTAGCTAACATATAGAAATCTGCACCTGGATAATAACTGAGGACATGAAGACCAAAATATACTTCAGTGCTTCAATTGCATTTATTTCCCTCAACAGTAATTGGAGAGATTCAGCACTTAAATATCAGTACTAAACTCGAAAGTATTTTACAGCTTTAAGGAGACAGCAGAAAGGGTGGTTGTCAACACAGACTTGTCAGTCAATTTTATCTTTGAGTTCTTTATCTTTCCATTTAATAGCATGTTGAGGCAGGGGAGAAGGGAGGTTTGTTGTGAAGAGTCATTCCTGACAAAAGAAAAGCAACAAAATAAATATTTTAATCTGTTAATTAATAGTACCTAATTATTAGTATCTCACCCTTAGCCTCTATATTCTTGTCTTTGCCTGAATTTTTTGTTGCTGTGGCTGATATGCTCAGGAAAAGTGGAATCTGATAAAACCCCCTGTATTTTGGAGAATCAACCTTTATGAGATTAAAATACTATAAATGGTTATTTCCCCTTTCCTTTAGCGGACTTGAATATCATGCACAAGCGAAATGAAGAGGCATATCATAATCCAGAGGCAAGACTATATGAAGATAAAAGGGCTATTGTTGACCTAAGTTTGGCTTCCTCAAGACCTGAGAACTCAGAAGCAACTGCAAATAAAATAGCAGGTTTTTAAGAATACTGTATTACTCCTCTAACTATCCATAAGTCTTAGTGATCAAAATTCTACACTTCTTTTCCTCTTTCTGGTAGTCCTATGATAGTGTTAGCACTCTCTACCTGTGAAGTCAGTATGTGCTTCTTTCCCAAATTTCTTCATTGCTGTCACTGTGTGCTCTTAAAATCTTACCTGTCTTGCCAGTAATGATAACTAAAGCTGTTTTAGCCCTGAAGAGTCAGGATCAGTATTCCAGATTTGGTGTTTTCTAATCAAATCTTCGTACATGTTTGTCTTATTTTTAAATCACACAGTAAAATACAGCTGTGTAGTAGGTGAGAATGTGGAATAAAAGGAGATGGAAGGTCTTCAGGTGTATGATGTTAGAGGTTAAGGTGAAATTGATACAGTATCTAGGTTAACAAGTTCTGAAGAGTTACAGGTGAATTGGGTACATATGGAGCCCTGTGCACTGCCTCCAAGTTTTAGGGATTTTGGTTTATTTTCGTATTTTAAAACTAATGCATCTTTACCTTCTTACGTTTTGTGAGACATCTAAATGAGAGCACTGTGTTACTCCAGACCTGTCCCTAGTTTAGGATGGGCAAAGGCCAGGATTGGTGATGATCTTCTCAGTTCATCTTAAATGCTACTTCTCCTTATGTTGTTTGAATTGTTGCACTTCTTAATAAAGAATTAATGGTGTTTGGGATGTGAATCTGTTTTGCACAATTGTAGTTCAGTATCCTTACCACTGACTTATGTTCTTTCTGTCCCACCTCTCTCTCTCCTTATCCCCAACAGACTGTATATTTAACCATGTAGTAAGAAGTGAAACAGGAAGGTTGATAAAGTAGTAATGTGAAGCAGCCAAGAGCTCCCTGGTTAGATCACTTATTTGGGGATCAGGAGGTGGTGCACATCAGTGATGGGAAGTTTATAGTCTTGCATCTTGAATTTGATCAGCCATGCAGTAGAGTGGCTTTGTTTATGCTTTGTTGGTTTGGTTACTTGGTTTTGTGTATGTGTTTTTTGTTTTTTGTACAGTGCCCTATTAAAAGAGGAACTTGCAGGGTAGTGGTTGGTACACATCAAGTGTTTTCCTTGATACTTTCCATAGTAACTTGTTTGTCTTGTACCCATGCCTTCTAAGTGGTATATAAAATTTATTCTGCTTTTTTATATGAAAGGAACTCCATCATGAAAGAGCCACATGTAAATTTAGTTATATTTTGGAAGGATTCAAGCACTGCTGCCATGTAAGGAAAAATAATCTCAAAGTGTGCTCCTTGGTATGCAAACACATGCTCCTAAGGCTAGGCTGTAGCAGTGAACATGTGCATTCCTCTGGGAACACTTTTATGTGTTATTTATGCTTTCATCTGACTTGGGTGTTACCATATAGGGAGATGTTCATCAAAGCTCAGTGGAGCTATTGCTCTTGCACATCCTTGAGGCACCATCCTTCAGAGCAGATGTGATACGAGTGAAGAACGTGCTGCATGAGCTAGAAGTTTAACACAACTTATTCTACTTTTCCTTTACTTCCTTTCTTTCTCCTCTGCTTCTTGTAGGGATTCTGTTCTGCAAAACCTGCTCTGTGTGGTATCTGAACTAATCCTCCTGTCTAGAGCTTTGAGGACTCTATGATTATGTCATGGTCGTAACTCAGGGCTAAAGGAAACCTGACACTTCAAACTTCATAATACAGGAAGCACTTTATACTGGCAGAATTCAGTTTTCCAACTGTTTAGAATTTTATTTGCCAGTCTGAGGCTTTACTTTTTTATAGCATCCTTTGTTTTTTTATGTTTTGTTTTATGTTTTTATTTGTTCTGTTAGGATGCTGTGTTTTTAAAGAGTGAATAAACCTGAGGAACAGAACTGCATGTTCTAAGTCAGAGGAATTGCAAGCAACAAGTTATGAGGCGTAAAGTATTTGCCATTCTAATTAACTTGCAGGTAATTTTCTTAGATACTAAGCTGCAGATTGGACAGTAGAACAGGTGACTTTAGTTGGTGTTATTTTGTAGAAATACAGCTTGCTTGCATGGTATATAAACAGTTAAAACCTGGCAATTATTCCAGGCAGAAAATGTAAGAACTTTCAGGCCCATCTATAGCCTTGAGTTACGGCTGTCATGAGTTTCCTTTTGGAACAAGTGGCTCAGATTCCCCCTTCCTCACTCAGGCTTGCTGTCCTAAGTTTTGTTTGACTTTTATCTGTAACCTTTCCCCTCCCTTAGGTGTTACCTTTGCACAGGCCTCTCCATTTGCTCGAGGGAATGTGTTTGGTGAACCTCCATCTCCAGAGCAGCTTAAGCGACAGGAATCCTACAAGAACTCCCTCCGTCTACAGGTGAGTGCTCAGATATCATCTGGTGAAATAAACTGTAAAAAGAGGGTTTACACTCAGAGTAAATCATCACTGCCCACCAAAGACCTTACCTGTGCTATCATGGCCAATTCTGTACACAAGAGGTGTATTAAAAGCTACATACTCTTGAGTTTCTTGGATTTTGGCTTACATAATAGCATCACTTACACAAGCATTTTCTAACAGTTGTTTTCTTTATTCTAGGCTGTATCTTTTTTTTTTAAGTACAGCTCTCTAAATACAGTACTGAGTTCTGAAACTGTACCTACAGTACAGGTTTGCATACATAAATAACTACAGAAACAAAGATGTTGACCCTTGGAAGTCTACATGATAAAAAAATGCACGTTCATCAAAATGAAATGCTGATCAGTCATGGTGTAGTTATTTATTGATGGGTATATAAAACCTGATTGTTCTTCAACCAGCTTATGTCTTCTGTCCATAATACTTCACATTTAATCTTATGCTGCGTGAATTAAATATCAATGTAATTAAATACCATTATCAAGGAAATAATAGATTACTTAAGAGACTACTGAATTCATACAGTAGTTTGATGTGGATCTTTTGAAAAGAAAAGGTCAAGGGTTTTTTTCCATGCATAGAGCTGACAAATAGACTAAAGAATGGGCAGATCTTCTGCTTCAGTAAGTCAGCACTTTGTCTAATAATACTGCAATTGTGGAAGGGAAAAGGAGAATTACTGTATCTTTTTGGTTTCCAATCTTCCATTATTTAATCAGTGAATAAAAGTGTTACACCAGCACATCTGGAATAGAGCAAGTGTTAGGAAATACTCTGGTTTTATTAGTAGTGTTTATAAGTGGTTTTCCTCTGGCTCCAATGGCCAAAAAGAAATAGTAAAAGAGAATCTCATTTTAAAGGAATTCTGAAGCTTGAACTATAGGACAGGCTCTAGGATTCTTTTGGTTGCACCATACAGCTTTTGATTTTGCAAGTAGGTACCACAAAAATTGTGGTGGTAAATGTTGTTAATCAAATTGTTGCTGGCTATTGATAGTTGAATACTTCTTTGTTTTATTTTTAAGATTGAAGAAAAGAGACGAAGGGAAGAAGCAGAGCGAGAAAAACTTAGAGTGGAAGAAGAAAAAGAGGAAAAACGACTTGCAGAGCAGAGGATGAGAATTCAAAAAGCATATGAAGAGGAACTAGAGGAGAGAAGGAGGAAAGATGAGGAGGTGTAGTATTTTGATACTTTGACTTCTTTCCATCCTAACTAACCCTTTGTAATATTTGTTATCTGGAAGGTAAACTGAGAAGTGTCCTGTGAGTTGATCTTTGCTTTTAAATGTGTCTGCATTAGGCAGAGGAGAGGTGGAAGACTGTCACCATTAACTAGCACATTCTTCTCACTCTTTATGGTATACTGCAAACTTGAAGTTCTGTTAATTATTTCAAGAAAAAACCTGTAGTTTTATAAGTGACAGTGGTGCTCTCCTTTTTAAAAGAAATTGTTGGTGAGGCCAATAAAAAGCTTTGTCAAATTGGTGAATTAAAAAAATACCATCCCAGTTTTTGTATTAAATCCAGCTCTCGTGGAATTATTGGTAAAATGTAACTAGAAGAATATTTTGTAAAGCCTTTTTGTTGAATTGGCAAGGAGATATCTTTGAGATAAGAATACTGCTTGTTTTGGAAGAGTGCCAAACAAATCTAGTGAATACTTTTCATGGAGGTAAATTCAAACCTAAATCAATACCCATGGATTTAATTCAAACCCTGATTTTTTATTTCTTGGTTTTGCATTTTTTAATAAATTTGCATTATTTAGAATATAATAAATGTTGGAAGAGGACACAAGGCCATTAGAGAAGGAGTCATCTTTCAGTGCCCTATGGGATTATGAAAAATAAGATCAGGATGAAGGAATTGAAAATTTCTAAGATGGAAGATTTCTCATGTATTCTGCATTCTCCTTCCCTGATATGAGCAAATCAGTTGGATGAGCCTTGTCTTCTGGATACTCTGGTCTA
This sequence comes from Notiomystis cincta, assembly GCA_013398075.1. NCBI lineage: Eukaryota > Metazoa > Chordata > Aves > Passeriformes > Notiomystidae > Notiomystis > Notiomystis cincta. The sequence goes on along the minus strand of VZRX01023112.1, from coordinate 215,418 downwards.
GCAGAGAGTAGGGAGCTAACTGGTGTCACTGCTTTTCACAGTCACAAGACTAAAACCAAGACCAGAAGATAATTTCTCTGTGGTCTTGTGATAGTGTGGTGTGTGCCTGCAGTATGTTTTGATTAAATCTCAATTTTTGGAAATGACTCCTACAGTTTAGCCTTAGCTGATGGCAGATCTGAGGTCACAAACTGGTGTTTATAGAAGTTATTAGCAATTCTGTTTAATGATGTTAGCAAAGCCAGGGCTGCTGATGTTTAATATTTGCATGAGATACACTTTAATTTTTATATTTGAAGTCAGACCGATGAAATATGCTTTTTTATTTCATGCTAATCACTTTGATGTGTGATTTTAACTTCTTAAAGAAAAGGAAACAAAACTTCAGTAATTGAATCTTTTTTTATGTATTAATTATGTTACAGCGAAGATTGAAAAATAAAGAAGCAATTCAATTAGATGAAGAAAGGAGAAAAGAGGCAGAAAAACAAAGAAAAGAAAAAGAAGAAAGGCGAGAGGAACAACTTAGACAATATCTTGAGAAAGAAAAGATGGAAGAGGAAAAGAAGATGGTATGTTTAAGTGACTTTCTAAGATAACTTTTAAAAATAACTGGATTTTAAGGAAATCACATGATTTCTTAGGCCTCTGCCTTCAGTGTTGTTGCCCTCTCATTTCATCAAACTGCAGTATATTTAATGCACAAACAGAGCAGCTGATGGAAAAATCAGATATACTGCAGCAGAAACTTATCTTGTTGATCAAATTTGCATTAAAAAATACTAAAAGCAAGATTAATAATCTGCATTCAAGAGCTGATTTTTATATCTGCTGTGAAATACTGTGACCTGCATTTGCTGAGGTGTAAATACAAATAAAATTGTTTGGACTGGCAGGGCTGTTCGTCTTGAACAATGGTGGTTTTGGTAATTTAATTATTTTCCTTTGACCTGGATGATGTAAAATGTCCATCACATAGAAGTCTGATGGACAAAATCTAAGTAAATTATAAAACTGTCTCTCTTACAGAATTTCTACTAAATTTCTGTCATTTCTCTAAAATGGACAGATAAAAAGGAAGTGTCTAGATGAAAAAAGATACATAACTGAAATATAAATGAAGAAAAAAACACCCTACAGCATAGAAAAAAAGTATTAAAATTGCTATAGGTAGAGAACAAAAATCACATGAAATAATTTTAAGCGCTTAGGAACATTTTTTTTTTCTGTCAAAGGGAAAACACTAACTAAAAAACCTGTCCAAAATCACACTTTCTACAGAAGCTACAGGCATGTAGTTTCAGTCTTGGTTTCCTCCCTGCAGCTGTCACGACAATCTTCACCCATCATTCCTGCTCTGCAGAACAAATCAGGAAGAAGAGAGGAAAGGATTCCCTCTGCTGAGAGCCGTCTGTCGTACTATGCACAGGTATGGTTGTTACAGCAAACTTCTGCTGGTTTATTTAAGGCACTACAGTGTGTGGAATCATGCCAGGTTTTTAAAGTTTGACAGTTATTACTGGAATGCCATGGATAACAAGACTATCTTTACATTATCAGTCTTGTAGCTTAATTTAAGGTTAAACTTTATTTCAATTATCAAAGAATTTTTTTTGGTGGTGTGCTATTATTATGTGCATCTTCTGTAGGAATGAGCAGTGCATTTTGGAGAGGACATACACTGTCCAGACTCTACCACTGGTCTGATGATCTCAGGATTGAGGATAAGAAAGTTTACATACCATCTAGCAGCTCATCATGTTCACTCAGAAAAGAGCTTAGCTCAGACATGAAATTTAATGTTGATTCATAGTTACTGACATTATGGTGTAATCTTTATGTTTTTGAAGATACAAGAAGATTGTAACTCCTAATATGCTTTACTTTCTTCTCTGCATCACAGATGAGTTACAGTAGTGGTTCTGAGTCCACTCATTTCTTTTATTTGATAATCTTATCTGTTTTTTTTTTTTTTTTTTTTTTTTTTTTTTTCTAATATTTTCTNAATAGTGGGAAAAAAGTCAAGTAACCACCCTCAGGCTGGGCTGTGAAAGTCACAATTTAGCTCAGCCTAAGGGTGGCACATATAACAAAATTAGCCTTTTTCCTGTGATATAATTCATTTTTTTTTTTTTTTTTTTTTTTTGCTTTTTAAATAAACTTCTCCTAGAAGAGAGTACATTAAATAATTGTTTATGGTACTTGACTCTCAGGCTACACTTCTGTCTTTTTATTGAAGAAGTGTGTCTGTCTGAATTGGGCTAAATATAGTGCAGTTTCAGAGAATATTTTGTCACACTTGAAACCTTATTAAAACCATTGTTTTCCCTAAATGTGAAGAGTGCTCTGGAGGTAGGTCAGTTTATTTCTTTAGCAGTACTTAGTATAGGTTTGTCTGAATAGTGCATTATAGGTATTGTCATAGTAATTTGGATTATATATTTAAAGATCAGATTGAAAAAACCTTGGGCATTCACAACCTGTAAGGTTACTGTTTTATCTTCTAGTTGTTAATGTAAATTACATGTAAAATAAGGACATGAAATGTACTGTAATTTCTTCCCTTTACAAATTAACATTTCAATTTGATGATGATCACTAGGATCCTGCACAGCCAAGAGCTCCTTCTCCACCTGTCCCTGCTAGAAGAAATCAGTTGCGTTCATTAGGTGGGTATTTGCCTGCATTGCAGGCTTGCTTTCTGTCACAGCAAAACCATTCTCAGCTGCAGTTCCTTTTGTTGCCTGCAAAAGAATAGTCCTTTAAAGTTTGCATTTCTATCCAGGTGTTTTCCCTCTCTTAGTACTATCAAGTGTGTTAGCATGGTATGTCTGAAGCTTTACGACAAAGTAAAAATGCATTTATTGTGCATCATCATAAGGAAATATGTTTTTGTAAAAACTCTGATAATGGAATAGTCTACATGGGAAATGCTGGATCTCTCAGAACAGTGGTACCACTGTGACCAGAAGATTGAAAAATGGGAGAGTTTTGGATTGGCTAAGGGATTAGACCAACTGAGTGGTAGAGCATTGCAGTCCTAACTCTTTAAATTCTACTTACCTTTGTTAGTCTGCCTAATCCTCTCCTCATTCCTCTTAGCTTTCACTGGTGGTTCTAAAATTCACATGTGCTGGAAGGATCTCCTTTGCTTTTTTTTATATTAGTTATCCTGGCAATATGTGGGTGGAAAGCAGTAATATTTTAATTTTAAACTGATACTTTTTTTACAAGTATATAAGAAACAACACATGGACTGTAGCAGTAAGTGATGTGCTACAAATGCCTAGCTTGCAGCAGAAAGTATTTAGGGTCATTCTGGGGACTTTTGGATTTTCCACTAAATGGAAGGCAAAGTGGTTCTTAATGCAGCCATTGGAAATTGATTGACTCAGACCATTTGTCATATCATCTTTATTTCAAAGACATATAAATCAAGTCTCTTGTTTGAGGATTTAAACTAGTAAGACTTGCTTGCCTGCTGAGTTCTGGATGCTAAAGTCTAAAAGTCAGTAAAATATCAATGTAAGTATGTTATTTGGAAAATGAGGAATTTCTGAAACTGCTTTAACTTGTGGAGCAATGCTGTCCTGACCACAAAAAACAGCATATGTCCAAAATAGGTCTGAAAAGTCAACATAACTATGTACTAAAAACTGAAGTTAGAACTCTTGACCACTTCAGAGAATCTGCATTATCCCACTTTTGAGTCAGGAAAAAAATGATGAATGCTTGCAGATACCACTTCAATTTCTATTATCTGAGGACTCTGTAGGCTTGCATATTTCCAAATAAGGCTATTTACTGGCAACACCCACTTGTATTCCATAGCTTTTCCTTTTTTAAATATAGGAAAACATTTCCAGTGACATTTGGGTGTTTTCTGCTGTTCAGGGGTTCTGGTCCTTGTGCTGTCTCAAAGTATAAATTCTGATCTAATTTCTAGTGTATAGAATGTTGCAATTCTTGTGTTTGTACAATCCTTGTTTTAATTAACATTTCATTAGATTTGTTTTTCCCTTTATTTTTTATTTATGTTTATAAGTAGGCAACAAAGTTGTTTTGACACTCCTCATTTTTAAATTATTTGTGCTAAATTCCAGAGGAAAGGAAGAATATGATAAATGAATTATCAGAGATGAGGAAACAGCTTCGTAGTGAAGAGAGGCGACTGCAGGAACAGTTGCTAAATGTGGCCAGTCAGGATAATGTACCAGTTACACGGTAAGAATTTAATCTTTTGTTTTAAAAGCTAGGTTTTTCACAGAAACTTAGAGTTACTGTGTAGTTGGCCAATGTACGTGAGTGGAATGAAAATAGAAAGGTAGAACTTGTATATAAATTTTTTTTCATTTTTTGCTCAATGTGTTTGGGTTTTTTCCAAGACTCCCGCTAAAACTTATTGTAAGAATGGCTGTACTGGTGAGATAGGAAGTTGCAATGCTCTGTCTTAATGTCTGAGGCAGAATTTTATCTCATTACCTCTTTTCCTAGGGCATAATTTGTGCCTGTAAACTGCAGCTCTACTGCTGCTGAATATGCTTACGAATACCATACTGTCATGGAAGTACTTCCTTTCTTACTGAAAAATCATGTTCTCTTTATTTAATAAATTTGGTTTGCTTCCAAAATGTATTAGTTAATCATACCAATTAGCTGGAAAAGACTCATCTAATTACCAGTCTTAGTTCCACTCTGTAAAGTATGAGGGGTTTTTTTATTTTAAGTAGGTTATCTCTTTTTATAACACAATATGCAGCGTCATTACTTTCAAATTTATTTTCCTGTTTTGATAGCTTTATTTAAAGATAAAAGATCTGAACTTTGTCAATATTATATTTCCATCCAACTCATTGATATTATGGTGTTAAATTGCATTCTGCTTGTTTTACAAGCCTTTCAAGCAGGAGGAGAGAGAAGAATCCAAGGGACATATTTGAGATGGCCAGACTTCGTCTGCAGCCTCCAGTTCGGCGACCTTCCTTAAAGGATGCACAAGATCCTGTCAATATACAGAATATCTTGGAATTTAATGAACTTAAATACAAAGGTAGGTAGATCTTCTTGCTACTGATGAAGAAGGGTAGGGAAACATCCATCTTTTTCCTCCATCTTCCATCCCATGCAGACTTTAAAGACAGGAATAAAAATCAGGTTCTTCATGAGCTACTGCCCATGCAACTTCATGGACAGTACTTTGTGCCTGTCTGTCTCTCTGTGGGGGCTGTTCCTGCAATTCCACAGAATTCCTGGCATCACAGTGCTGCCTCATCACTCAGAGCACTGACCTGTCTTCTAGTCCCTGCTGCTTAAACTTCTTGTGTGTTTGATACCGTGGTGTTACTGAAAACAGACTGAATTGGACTTTTTTACCCGCCAAAAAATTATGTTTCTGTGGAACTTTCTGTTTATTCGTTACCAGAAAATAGGTGTCTTTAATATAGTAAAATTGTGAAATCGTTGCTAAGTTGCTCATCCTCTTGGCCATTGTCACTATTATTTTTAATGTTTTTGTATGACTTTGTAGCTATTTCTTTAAAAATGCTTTTCAGAAATACTAATTTAGGGGAAAAAAATGTCAATTTCATGTCTTTGTTCTAGATCCTGAAACACGTATGGGCTTGAGGCACATGTATCCTGATCCTCCAAAAGATGACCAGACTCTAGAGATTCAACAGCAGGCACTGTTGAGGGAACAGCAGAGAAAACTTGACAGAATGAGAATGAGGAGAGAAACAGAAGGTAAGGAATGAATGCTCTGGCATAAAAACAACCCTTTGAAATTATATGGTTTGTGTTTGATAAGAATTAAAACCTACTAGCACTAGTTTTGCTTCTTTTCAAGTGTACTCTCAGCACTGCAGTACAAAACAGTAAAACACCAGAATGCTGAAATTCTATCATAATGTAAGCATTAAAAACTTGAGTATTTGAGGGAGCTTTTGTAGTTTTGTACTTACTTTCGGGGTTGTTTTAATTACTTGTGACTGTTTCTTTTTGGTTCCCTGAAAGTAATTTAACTTCAGAAAAAAGTAAGAGAAAAGCAATTTTGTTACTGTTTCTTGAAGAAAGCTACAGAACTGTGAAACTCTTTTGCTGAATTGTGAAAAAAGAGTTAGCAGGTAAGTTCCACGTAGTAATTCTCAAGTTCTCATGGAGGAAGTAGGATGACTTTGAACTGTGAATTGATTACTATGCAGCCTGTGTATCTTCACCTTGGTCTCCTTTTAATGGATGAAATTTCTTTTATTTCCATGATCTTAGGTTGATCTATTTCAAAGTTTCAGAAACCTGTATCCATAAAAAGCCTTTGCTTTAGAAACCACATATGAGATATCATAACTACTTGGAGGTTCCAGAAGGAAAATGTTGCTTGTACCACTTAATAGAGATGATCCTAAATGGTAGAACATTAACAGCCTAACAGAAAATACTTTGGCTGCATATTGCAGAAGAAGTGAAAAGTAGATGTATTATCCCTTTTTTTGCATGCTAATTAATTCCAGAAGTAAGGTTCATGCAGATACCTTTTAACAGTCATGAAAGAGCAGTATCTCCAGTTATTTTAGATGATACTTAAAATTATAATGAGAGTTGCTTAAACCTATACAAATGAACTCAGTTTTGAGTACAAGATACAGATTTCTCAGAAAAATGTTTGCCTCTGTAATTCAGACTGGCCTAACTAAATTTTTGAAGAGAAAAGTAATTTGATTTCTGTTGTGGCTTTGCTAGCAGCAAGACACCCACCTGGCTGCTCTCCTGCTTATGTCCCCTCACTCCTGCCCTTTGGTGAGGTAGTAGGGGAAACAGGAAGAGTAAAGCTTGTTGGCCAAGGTGCAGATGGGGAGATTGGTTACCAATTGCTGTTGTGGGCACAACAGACCTGGCTTGGGGAAAATTAACCTAATTACTAGAAGCATAAATATTTGATTATTGACTTTGAGTAGCAGAAAAGAAGAAGCATGAAGCCTGCACCTTTTCTGGCCCTTTCCTGTGCCCAGTTTCACTCTTTCATTCTCAGTGTCCCTGCTCCTCTTCCTTGGTACCACCCCAGGTACTTTCTATGATGCAATGAGTGATGCCAGGCAGGGGGGAATTAAGGCCATTACACAGCAATTTGTCTCTGCTGCTTCTTTCTTCTTGCACCTTTCCATCTGCTCTAGCTTAGTGTCCTTCAGGGACTGCAGGGGAATCTCTGCTCTGGCACCTGAGCACCTCCTCCTCCTTCTTCTCTGCCCTTGGTGCCTCCAGGGCTGCTTCTCACAGGTTTGTCCTCAGTCCTGCTGCCACACTTTGATTTGCTCTTTATCAAATTCGTTTGCAGAGGCATCACAAACTTGAGTGATAGGCCCTGCTGTGTCCTGCAGCAGCTCCATTGTGGCTGTGCCCAGTACAGGGTAGCCCCTGGCATCTTCCCACAGCCCCCCATCTTGTGACAGTCACCCATGGAATTGCTCCTTAGGCTTTAGTAGCCTTAGGTGAAAGTTGGGCATTGAATAAAACCAAGCATGTGTGGAAGGAAAATATTTACCTTTTTCCATACTACTTTGGAAAAACTGAATGCCTCTTCTGGTCACTGGTGCTTTGAGGCTTGCTCCTGTTAGCTGTTGCCAGACCTGTAAGATTAACAAAATTGATACCAAGATGGGAAAGGGTGACAGTTGTGTTTTGTTCAGTATCCTATTGAGTGTTAAAGATGATTCCTGTTCTATCTTGGACAGATGTGCTGGTGTTCAAGCAACATGTGCAGTATTGATTATGGATAATAGAACATCACAGTTGCAAATAAGCATATCTGTTCCATGTTCTGTGTTAATTATATGGTTCTGAATATCCTTTAATGTCTGAATGGAGTGTATAGGGTTGTCTTCAATCTTCCTCTTCATGAGATTGATTAAAATGGTGAAAAATAACTCACTGACACCAGCTGAGAGCTCTCTGGGGTTTGGTTCTGGTTTTCCACCATTAGAATATTTTTAATAGACCAGTCTGAGAAAGTTTTCATTTCGTGTTTTCTGCAGAGAAATCTCCACAATCCAGAAAGCAAATTTGCCTTTTCCATTAATTTCAAGCACATGCAGTCATTTAGATTTCTGCTAATGGATATTGTAGGCTGCCATGATGATGTCCAAGGAAAGGCCTCTTCAGGTTAGCTTAGATTAGTTGGTAAACAGGCAGCTGATTTTTATAAGTATTTTCTACTGATGCTTCTAGAGGATCCTTAAACAGCTTTTTCTCTTTCTCTCCTACTGCTTTACATCATAATTTAACTTTGTAGTCTGTCACTGAGTACTGAGCAAGAGAATTACTTGCCATCTCTGTTGCCAGTTTATTTTCCTCAGAGACAAATTCATCACCTTCCTCTTGCTGAAAATAGATGAGTGGTTTTATTGTCTGATTTAAGGCAGAAAGAAAGATGAATTAAAGCAGTATGTACTTTTACACTGTGGGTGAAATAAAGCATTCTGGCTGTTGTGGCAAAGGCATAACTTTTTTCCCCACACTCTGTGCAAGTATTCTTTGCCTTATATGCTTTTTATATAGCTTTCTCTCTTATATGTTTGTTTCTTTATGTGAAAGAGGAATATGTTGACTGTTAGTGGAACTATAAACTGAGAAATCAGTGTTTTAAATGTCCCAACTTTTAAAATGCTAGCTGTGTCCCTATAAATGAGGCAGCCTATTGCAGACCTCTGGATGATTATTATCCTGGAGGATGTGAGGGAAAGCCCCAAGAGCAGGGTTGATGTTGCTGTGCTGCAGTGCTGGGTGCTGCTTGACTGGAGCAGTGTCAGGAAGGGGCTGGGGGTCAGCCCAGGAGGACTGACAGCCCATGTGCTCTGATGCTGGACAGAAGGTCAGCTACACACTGAGTAAGGTGGTGTTTCTTGCATCTCTGCCTCAAAAACAATCCAATTAAATAATTTGTTTGAAAACTTTAAATAAGAAAAGTAACTTCAGCTCTGCTTCTTTGCAATTCCAGCATGCATTGGGTCTTTGTTGGCTCAACTCTCAGGATGGTTCTCTGTGTCTCCAGAACTGAGTTTTTTATCCCTAGATAAAAGCACAGATATTCTTATCACTTTCCTCTGTGAAACGATCTCTGTCTGGTTCAACTCCAGTCTGAAAGCTGGAAGAGTGGTGTGCTCAGCATGTGGAATGTGGAATGTACATTTACTCTTGGGGCTTTCTGCAGTCCCTGCTGTGGTTGTTACTCCCTGCCAGGAGCCAAAACACAGATTAGAAGTAATACACTACAGATTTCTCTTTGATTTCTCTGATTCTACTTAAATTTACATAAGGAAACTGGAATAATTGTTGTGTTCAAATGTTTTAAAAACTCAGTCTTTCAGCACAATTTGTACATATTTAAAGATTTAATGCATACTGGTCTTCATTTTTGCAATACTAAGCTGATAAAATATGTTTTAACTTTTTATGTCAATCCCCTCATTTTGTCTCTTGTCTATGTAGCTTTTGTTGATCAAGATGATTCTGCTTTGGACAGCTACTCACAAACCATGGGCCTGGTAAGAATAAAATGTTTGTTATTATATTACTTTTTCAAGTGTGAGAATTGTTGTGTCTTTCACTAATTTGGAGAAAGGAATGACACTTAACAAGACAGCAAACTTATTTACTTTTTTTCCTTGTCAACACAAGCAACAGCATCTTTAAATTTGATATACAAGTTGCTTATCTTTGTATATAGAGATGGCCTGATTCTTCAACTCTCTTCCATTTATATTCATTGGTACTTATTTTATATTCATATGATGTTAGATTGCTGCTGGGTGGTGAGAATTAGAAAAAGCCAAGGCAGAAGCAGTTGCTCTGAATTCGGGTGCTTTAAGTGATGCACTTGGCAGTCAAGAATTGGATCTATTCTCAGAAGGGACATTTATTTTCTGACTTGGTGAAAAGAGCAAAATAAATCAAATCAGAATTCTGCACTAACCCAAAGTACTGAGTAACAGAGTTCACTTGTATTTCATGGTAATGTGAAACACTGAAAAACAGGAGACTGCAACAGCAAAGACATTAACCTTGAGGATAATACTGTAACTAAATGCAGAAATGAAACAGTTTTTATTTAAAAAAATAATCATATTTAATGCACTTTATAGTTGTAATTTAGTGTCTGAAATTCTCATTCAAAGCAATGCTTTTCAGTAAAAGATTTGTTTTCTTTTGTTTGGTGTTTTCTGGTAGTTTCTATTTTCTACTGCTTTGATTTTAGAGTGGTTTTCAACATAAATTATTCCACAGTAGGATTTCTGTAGCAAATGGTTGCAACTATGAAGTAAACTACAACTATTGGTCTTAGTGCTTGGTATTATGATGTAGAAATATGTTATTCTAATGCTTTAGAGTCAAAAATTTTATGTGGTGGGATAAGTGAAACATAAAGAATCATTCTTCAGTTGATCAATACTTCATACAAACCTTAATTGCAGAGCTCACTTCGAGCACTGACTGTTCTGAACCTCATTCACAGTGACAAGGATCAATTTCTTGATGGAAATGTCTGTGTTACACAAATTACCACAAGAGTTGCCATGTGCAGGCAATTTCAGCAAATGGGATTTCTACAGAAAAGTTAAAAAAACACCTAATACTTAAAGAGAATATGAGTTTTTAAAAAATGTATTAGGTTTTTAGAACCACAAAGTCAGGGATAGTAGAATATTAATACTGTAGAGCTGCTCTCTGCTTTGCAGCAGTTTGGCAATTAATTTACATTAATTATAATTTGGCCCCAGAAATGTATTGAAGCCTCTGAATTTCCATTTTTTTCTGTTTCACTTTTGCAGTTCAGGAACAAATCTAGTGAATTCCAGAAAAATTCACTGTTGGAATCAGATAGTGCTTTCATTGGTGAGTTTACACCTCCCCTTAACAATATTGTGAGTTACAGACACGTGGTTTAGTCTAAAGCTGGGTCTCTGAAATGATTATTACTGTTTTAAAAGTTGCAGTGGTTGTAGCTGTGGGGATTGGTTTGAAGTATTAGGAAGTTATGTCTTCAAATTCAAATGTGGAGATTTATGAAATTTTACTGCAATAAATCTGTGTAGGTGACACCTAAATTTAATGATGCTGCTCAGTTGCTGTTTACCACCTTACATCTTTTCATGAGAAAGCAGCTTTCTCTGCTCTCTGTGCTTTGTCTGGGATGTTAGTCTTGTCAAGGGGCTTTTTGTGACATCTTCCCAGCTTTGGATAAGGAAAAGCTAATATTTATTCAGGAGATGTGTTACAATGGTAGCATAGGCAATGCTTTTCTATTGTTCTGCTGCAAATAATATAATTTATTGGCAATCAGAGCTTACAATTGCAATCTGTCCACAGTGAAATATAAAAGTCTTAGACAGTCAGCGATTCTTTTCATGGTTATTCTTTTGATTTACAAGCATGCTTGATTTTAAGTATGATTATATGGGTATAAAATAGCAATCATTCTAAATTAGTCACTATTCTGCTGTTCATATATTATTTCATTTCACTTGCAACATCATAGTTAGAGACATTGTCACTTATTCATCGTCTGAAGTAGAAGATTTTTAGTTTTCTGAAGATTTTTGTGTAGACTGCCTCATGTAATGTCTTTTTATGCAACCTTTATATGCATATATGTAAAAGTGCTGTTTTATTTTTCACTTACTAGAAACACCAAGGCTAGAAAAACCCAATCACCTCAGGCCCCTACATGTTATTTTCCACTAGCAGGCATTTCAGTATCTTGAAATTTCTTTCAGTCATCTCTGGGAAATCATCTTGAAAGGTTGTTATTCTTTGCTGTAGGGGAGATGCAGTAGAGTCCTGCAGGTACTTTTTAATGAAACCATGTTTCTGTAAGCTGATGATTATTATCTCTGGCTTTGGTTTAAAGCAGAATCTTTCATTTGAAATCTAATCAAGCCTATTCTGTTAATGTGCAAGTCCTGGAGTACAGGATAGAACCTGGCTTTGGGAAGAGCACAGGGTGGGGCTTTCAGTGCATTTGGTTCTCTCTGTATACAGTCTGTGAAACCTCCCTTTCCAGGTTAGGGATTACTGAGTATTAGTACAGCCCCGTGGGGAAAGGATGCCTCAGGAGAGCCCATCAGTCTAGGCTGGGGCCAAATATCCCATCTCAGCCAGGACAGGCTCATGGAGAGGAACACAAGGTGCAGGACTCTTCCAGCTTCCAGTGACCTGTAGCTGACTGCATTTCATAAGTCTTGCTAAGCTGGGCCTTTGTAGATTGTCTTTCTTGAAGTGGAATCAGCATTTTTGAGTCCCTGTCCACCATCAGCAGTATTGTGTGGGCAAATATCCAACCTGTGCCTCCTGTGGACTATGTCTTTCATCTGCTCTGAGGCTGCCACCTCTGTCCTGGGCTGCTCTTAGTTTTATTCACCACTTTCATAAGGTTCATGATATTTATAGTCCACTCACTCTTCTCCTTCTCCCCATCAGATGGTACTTGAAGTTTAGTTGTGTTGGACTTCACCCTCTTTTTTCCCCCCAATCATTTGTGACTGATGAAAACCGCGCTCTTCAGAAGTGAGCTGTATGCATTAACTAAAACTGTGTTATCCTTTGCATTATTTGGGCTTTATAACTAGCTACTAACATTCTGAACATGAACCTGGTCACTTCCATCCCTGAAATGAAAAATACCATTCTCTGTGGACTGTCTTCTCTGTGAGTTGTGCTGCTCACATTGTCTGAGGGTCTTTTGTGAAATACAGGGAGTGTCTTTTAACAGTTTTCCATTTCCTAAGAAGAGTGTTACACTGCCCTCTGTTTTGGTTGAGGTTTTTTTTACATGGCTTTAAAATCCAACTCAATTTTGACTGTTTTGTCAGCATTACATATGAGTTTATCTCCTAGAGCTCAGAAATTTGAGGCAGTTTGAAATAAAGTGGTTTATCAGTTTCTTTTTTCCCTTTTTTTGCCTCACTAAAACCCTAGAATCCATTAGTGTTAATGCAGTGATTTAAAAGCATCTCTTTACAGCAGGATTTGAATGATAGATGCTTACAGGAACAGGTAGCATCTGATACTGATGATGCACTAAAAGTACAAATAAATTCTTAAGCTTGTCCTTTATTGTGACAAATTCACATTGTTAAACCATTTTTTATATTCCTAGTAATAGCACTGTTTTGGATATAATGAAGTTCAGCTGGTCTTGTAGCTGGAATTCTGATATATGAATTGTTAGCCTTACACTATTTCAAAATTATGCTTTGACTTTTTTACTTGAAACATTTGTGATAATAGCATGAGTACCTTTGGTGAAACTGGGGAAGAGATAAGACGAGAGGAGAATAAAAAAATGTATTTTTAGGGAAAAAAAACAACTGACAATATAAAAGAATTAAAAAAAAATCTTTTTGTTAATCTGAACTTGTTTGATAGCAATCAAATTTATTTTTCAAACCTAAGTCTCTCAATTTTCAACCAAAATAACTGTTTAATTGTTTAAATGTTACATTTAGAATTTACACACAATTTTAAATTATTTTTTACTTTATGTGATATACTGGACTAAACCACTTCTCCAGAATGTGACTTCATTGTCACAAAGAGTAGTTGGTGGTAATGGAAAGCCATCAACCAGCTTGCTGGTCCTGGAGGGAAAACCAAAAAAATACTTGTTTGAAACAGTTTGTGTTTGAAAGAGTTTCCAGAATCAGCAAAAGAAGGGGAAGTAGACAAGTGTGAAGCAGAGATGTGACCGTAGGGTTCCTGTATATTATAAAAATAAACTCCTCCCACTGTAATGTGATACAAGTATGATCAAAATGTGTGGCTATTTATTTTTGTATGAACAGATTGTAGCATTTTATTACCTGAAAAGGCTGAGATATGACCAAAGATGTGTGCTTAATGCATAGATTTTGTGTTACCATGTTCCATGTAGCATGTACCATGTTCCATTGCCATTCCATTTAATATTATATATTCCATGTAACGTATTTACAAACATAATTTGTTACATGAGTGTCTCTTTTCATGACTCTGATTTTCCAAGTGTTCTCTCCTTCAAGCAGAGGTGCTGTGCTCATTTGAGTGCTCATTTACTTTAAAGGTCTGGGTATAAACAAGATTTGTAATGAATCCATTCCTCTGATTCCTGTGATGGAGTCAAGTACAATATATTGGCTCATTTCAAAACATAAACAGCTTTGAGCACTCTCTGGTATTTTGATTTCTTTGAAAATGGTTTCACCTGTTTTTCCAGGTGCTAATGGGGAAACGTTTTCTGCCTTAGAAGAAGTTACTTTATTGCCACAGCATCCATCCTCTGCGAGGGAGAGGAGACGGCTGAGGCAGAGAGCTCCGGAGAGTGCTGTACGTACGAGAGCTGACAGACAGACTGTCAGACAGCCCCTGTGCTGCCACAGGGACTCCATGTCACAGCTCCTGAGAGGGCACCTGTGCAGCTGTTGGCTCTTTGAAAAGGGTGCTGTTCAACTGAAGGATTTGTGCATTCTTGGACTCCCTGCAGGAGGAAGTTCCCCGAGGCCAGACTCCGTTGCTGCAGCCTGACAGCTTCTCCTTGCACTCCAACTTCAGCCTGGACGCTGAGCAGGTGAAAGGCAAGAACGAGGAGCGACTGCACAGACTGACTGAGCTCCAGCAGAAATCTCCTTCCTTGGGTATGCTCCCTCTAGCAGAGATGATGTAGTCAACACTAAGTAATTACAGTAATTAAAGGAACAAATAATAATAGGCTTCATGTAGCAGAACAGTGAGCAACTGGATTAAACACAGGAGTTATTTATAGAGCTCTGTAGCTGGTACAAGGGCTTCCCCAGCACACTTCAACACAACTTCTTTAGAGTAAGTGTAGAGGAGGAGAGTCAGAGAAGGTTCTCATATTCCTGTCTGATCAGCCACTCCTGCTTGTGCTGTGAGCACCACTGCAGTGTGTCACTGTCCAGCAGGATGGGGATGTGCAGCTGCACAGCTGAAATGGCAGTGGGAAGAAATAAAACACCCGAGTGATGAATGAGGATGAGGTGCCTGTGTGAGTTTATTGGCATTCCTGGGAATCAGATATCTGTGGTCCAGCCAGCATGAACATATGCCAGAGAATTGTGTATGATGAAGTACTTCAGTTTCTGGTTAATTAGATTTTCTAGTGGTTTGTTAATATTAATGATCATTCAGTATTTGAGTATGTGAGTTATGTGTTACTGAAACCTCTTTCACTGCACACACACTTGAATTCATTCCATGTTTCTTACATCAGGTGCTGGGAGTTATCTTGGAGCATCTCCAAATGCTGGCTGCCTGATCTTTTGTGTATGAAGTACTAATCATGGCAACCATTAATGGCCTTTAATTTCTCACAGGGATTGTGACCCAGTTCATACACTTTATGCTAATGATTCTTTCATATGAATCTGAAATCTCCCCTTTTTTTGGAGGTAGTTGCTATGCTGTCTAGGCAATTACAGTATCAGTATCCTTTTTATAAACTTAATGAGAGTACAGATGCTGGCAGTATTTTTGATTCTGTTGCTATGGGTACTCTTACAAGCACTTCATCCTTTTTTTTTTTTTTTTGTTTTAACCATCTCACTGTGGTTTTAAGTCACTGGAAAAATAATACTATTCATACTAATTTTCTTCAGTAATCTAAACTCCTTACTAATATTACTCCACCTATATATTTTTGCTATGTGAACTACTTCTACTTCCCTATCCTTGCTGTATCTCACCTCTTTTATAATTTCACCTCATATCATATGCACTGTACTTTTTATTTTGCTTGCCTTCTGTTTGTCACAGTCTCCAGAGCTTCAGCCTTTAGATAAGTATAATTTTGATGTGTGTGTGTGTGTGTATATGTATATATGTCTGTATGTTGCTTGTTCTCTGGAGCACATGGGAACCCATCACTCATCCTTAGCATTTCTGCCCCTTGGAAAGGTAGCAAGAGATGCTCTTGCTCAGCTGTGCTCGTTCAGGCTGCACTGCTGCCTGCCCTCCTGTTCCTCCTTGTGCTCAGGGATGTTGCAGAAAAAATGAGTGAAGCCAAGTTTTGTTATTCCTTTTCCCTAACAGTTGGAAAGAACCCTTGTGGCATCCTCTTGCTTTCCAAGCAGGCAGGACTGTCATTTCTCCTCTGCCCTTAGAGACACTGCTGAGACAAAACAAATACATAACTAAGGAACCTGGTTATCTTCCCTTGAAATGACCAGAGATGGCAATTCACAGGCTTTGATAAATTCTAAGAGCTGATCTGGTTCAGGAAGGAGGCTCTGTCCACAGCAGTCCACTTTCTTCTGTGGGACTGCTGTGGGAATCCTAAAGGCATCCTAGGAATTATTTCTTAACTGGAAAGAGGGAGCCAGGCCTTCTCTTCCATTTTCACCCATCCAAAAACATTCCCATCAGTGTAGACTTGGTGAATATTTGGGTGATGGAATCTCTGAAAGCCAGAGATTCCTTCTCTGTCAAGCAAGGCATGTGTGTTCCTAAGGGCATAAACAAGAGCAGGCTCAGATACAGAAGAGGGAATTCTCAGAGGTTTGGGCACAGAGGATGTGGTGCTGTTGGTGTTTTGCAGGAATCCAGATACCACTCAATTTCTGAGCCAAGATTTCCTGCTAAGGAAAAGCTCTCCTTACCCCCAGCCTCCACATGCCAACTGAATTATCAAGAGTCTTGATATGTGTCCCAATTAAAGACAGTTTTTTATGGAGTGTGCAAAGTGTTGAAATTCATGATGAAGGAGTTCTGCAGTGCAGCTGATCTGCTGTGCTTTCTAAAAGCAGCACAAGTGAGTCTGATCAGTGATGGGCACTGTGATCTTACCTCTGGCAGAAGAGCTCATCTTGCCTCCACCCATCTGCAAGATCTAAAGGCTTTGCTTTAAAGGCAGAAGTAGTTAAGGGTGGGGAAATGCAGCCCTCTGGCCTGGGCATTCACAGTTTGTTTGTCTCTAAACAACCTTATTTTTATTGTTGCTAAATATCATCTCTTAAAGCAGCAAACAGAAAATTAATTTTCTTTATGTATCACTTTTCCTGCTGTGTGCAGTTAGCCCCACTATAACCTACACCTGCAAAAAACTGTGGGTTCCAGCCCACACAGAGTCCATCATGCAGGATTTAGGAGACAAAGAGGTTCACTCTGCCAGCTTCAAGCAGAGGAGATGACAGGCCCTAGAGAGAGAGGTCTGCTCTCCCTTCTAGTGTTACAGACAAGTTTTAACCAGCCTGGGAAGGCTTGGAGGATGATCAGATCACTCTCTGTATGATGTGACAGAGCTAATGATTCGTGCCAAGTTCTTTAGGAAGAAAAAGAATCTGGCATTTTGTTTTAGAACCTGCAATCCCACCTAACACATAAAGAGGAAAACTGAGCCCTTGCTCTCAGTGTATGTGGGGTCGTACAGTTCCTGTCCTTCCCTTCACCCCTGCACACCTGGCTGCTGCTTCTCTTGGCCTTGGGCTCTCACACCCATGCTTAGACCATCAAATTTCAGTTTTTAATGAGAATCTGCAGAGAAGCTTTGGTTTAAATTCCCATTTTTAAAAAGTCATCATTTTTGCAGTATAAAAACCTGAGATTTGTAAAAATCATCCAAATACTTAAATTACATGACACTTATTAAATGCTTAGGTGAATTATTTAATCACTAAAGAATATACAATTTTGTTTTGATTGAATTAGGATGTTTCTGCAAAAATGTTGGGGTCTTTTTTCCTAATCCAGAGTCTTTAAGCATGTTTCTGCTCACCTTAAACACCAAGAAACCAGAACTTCCTCATTGACATGACTCAGTTGAGGAAAACACTGCATTTTTCAGTTGTTATAGATAGAGGGGGTTTGCCTAATTTTTAAAAGTATATATAAAATATTGTGAAGCCAAAAAACAAACAGCACAGAGGAACTTACACCTTTATACCCCTTCATATATAGTAAAAATGCATGTTGTTGATAATCCACTCTAAGAACTGTTTGTTTAAGGTGTTAGGTCTATGTATAATTGCTGACAGAATTGAGACAAGTAATAGAGTTCAGAGGGATAATGAACAGCAAGGCAGTTCTGGATTTTGTTTGGTGGGGGTTATTTTGTAGCTGGAGATCCCAACTTAGGCAGTTTCAGCATGACATTGCATTGAGGTTTTGAGCTGTGCTGAGCTGTGGTGCACAGGCTCACCTGTGTTTGCACTGCTAAACCAAGTTAAAACAATTCTTCCTCAGCAGCAGACTGTAATTGGATGGCCTTATTTGTACATGCATTTTTATGCCTGTATGCACTGACAGATTTGACTTCTCCCTAAACAGAAGCTTTTTGGAAAGCCAGAACCCTCTGCCGAGTCCAACCCTTTGTCTGTGTCCTTATCCCTTGCTGAGCTGCTGGGGGGAGCTGTTGGGGCCCAGCTCCCCAGAGCATCAGCGAACATGTGCTGAGTAGAGGTGTCATTTAGAAAGAAGCATTGCTGCTGCACTGATTGCAGCCAACCCCGGCCAGTGTCTGCTCTAACTCGAGTGTTGCTCTCCTCCTCTCGCAGGCGATGACTTTTCCTTAGGGGACGTGGAGGAGCTGAGGCGCGCTCAGTCGCGGGCCAGCAGATGCTCCAGCTCCGCCGACACGGTGGCGACAGAGCCCTGGCTGCGACCCGGAACGTCGGCCACGCTGCGGACACTGCTGGCGGAGCAGCCGAGCCCGGCAAAGCTGTCCCCGGAGCCGGCGCTGCCGCTGGGCTGGCAGGGCCTCTCCACGGCGCACGGCTGAGCCGGCCCGGCCCGGGGCGCTCGGCAGCGCTGCCTCGCCAGGGGAGGCTGCGGGGAGCGCTCGCTGCCGTGCGCGGAGTGCGGAGCTGCGCGTGATTTACATCAGCAATAATAAAGGGTCGGACGCTGCAGTGGAACGGAGCTGGAGCGCTGGGATGTTTTCTGTTCCGTGACGTGGGAAGTGGAGGAGTAGCTTGGCAGCTTTTGCACTTTTTATACAACTTAGGTTTCAGCCTCGGAGTGTGGTGTGTGTGAATTTGATATTAAATCAAAGATGTTTTTTAGCTTTGTAGTCAAACTCCAGAACTGTCTGGTCTGAGAGTAGCCCAACAGCAGAGGGGCATAAGGTTTTTACCCAAAGAGTGAATGACCTGAAGGACACCTGCTTTTCATACAGGATAAATGCCTCCTGCATGGAAGCACAACTAACACTTTCCTGGGAAGAAAATGACTATCAGCAATGTGTCTTACATTCCCTAACTTGTCATGTGCTGAAAATGCAGATAATGTTGCATATATTTATGTTTCTGATTGAAGAATTAATAAAGTATTTTGTTACTGAGATTATTTTTGTTACAAAAACTGTAAAAGTCGACTTTAATTTTCTTAGTTTATGATTTGCTTCAGCTTTTGTTTACTCATGAACAAAATGGAGTGTTAAGGCTGTCACCAAAGAAATGAAAACACAAGGAAAATTGTCAAGAGCACAGAGCTTTAGCAAGAAGGAACATGGAGGTGGAAGCAAGATTTTAGGAGTGCAGTGAACTACCAGGATCAAGGTGAAGGAGGGGTAATGCTGCATCTTTCCTCTTGGTTAGGAATTCCCACCCAGAGGCTTAAACCTGATCAACAGGGGGAAAAAAAGACCCTAACAAAGCTTTTTAAACAAGAACTTTTTACAAAGGTCTTTTATTTTTACTAAAATGCTGTCTTCAAGCTTTTGTAAACTCAGTTGAAGGCTGCAGCAGTTCCATGATGATGGCAGGCACTCTGCTGACAGATGGACTTCAAACCTGTGTGCTGTAAACTTCTTCATGGCCTTAGCACATTCCTACCCAGAGAAAATTCTTACCCTGAATTTCTGGCTTGCTTGTGAGAAGGCTCATGTTCATCAGTGTGAGTGTGACAGTGGTGGCCACCCAAGCAGGGGCATTGGTGTCATCCCTGACCTGGGCTGGAGCAGGTACTGCAGCTGCAATGCTGCTTCAGTCTGGACTTCCCAGAGGCAGGGGAAATAATTTTAAGCAGCTGAGATGAAAACACTTTACAGTAATACACTTAACCACCCTCTCATGCCAAAGCCCACCCTAAGCCTTTTATACTTTGTCACCTGCCCTGATGGCTCTCCCTGGTTGCTGCACAATTTGAACTTTGTGACACATTCACTGTACCAACTCCAGGCTAGAGGCAGAATTTCTCTTCTTCCTCCTCTAATTGCCTACAGAGTTTAATTATTCTTTATTCCCTTCATAATCAGAGTTCTACCCTGAGAGCAGCACAAAGTATTACCCTGAAGTCCCACCCTGAACTCACTGCAGTACCACCTTTCACAAACACCACAGACCACCAGAGGCTGCTGTTCCTTCAGTCCCAGGGCAGGACGTGGTACAACCCCTCTGAATTCTTTCCTTCACCTGTGCTGTGTAATGAAACCACTGAAGCGACTTTAACCTCTCTGCTCAGCAGCCCCTGGCACCATGAATTCCACTCTTCCCACAGTCACCCTCCCTTGGGCACTCAGGCTACTGCTTGGGACACTCTGAATCCTTTTCATCTTCGCTTTCCAGATCTTCCCTTCAGCTTTCTCTGCCTCTCCAAAGTTCAGTTTTTGGCAGGGCCCTTCTGCCTCCCTTTTTATCACAACAGCCTCACCTGCAAAATAAATGTATCTGCAACCCACAGCAGTGATGGATATTGACATGACTAAAACAGGACCTATTCCCTGCCCCTGACACCAGATTTTTGATAATTAATCATAAACGTGACCTTTCAGAGAGCTGCAAGTTGAACACGACACCCAGAGTACACACCTGGTGCTGCTCCGGCATTGCAAGAACTAAAGAGGTACAAAAAAGTTACAATGACACCAAAGTTCACTTCCCAATTAACCAAAATTAAACAGCTCTTGGGCCTTTTTCACACAAGCAATAAATAAGGCATGAGGAGGCCAGGCCGTGAAAGAAAAGTGTCATTACTAAAGAGGAGTACACAATAAAACAATGAAGCAGTGAGGCTCAAAACCAAAAAGAGCCCCACAACCCCAACTGCCCAAGTTTTTAGATAATTCATTGTGCTCTGTTCTATCTTGAACAGAAATGATTAGAAAGCAACTGGGCAGACACACAAGGAACAGTGGCTGTTCAAACAGTGCTCAGGGCAGCAGTGTCAGGAACACACTGGAAATGGTCTTAGAACGGTTTGCTAAAGCCATTGGGGAGAGTATGGACAATGAACAGGGATGGGACACATTGTATTTGCTCTAAAAATTATCAAACAAAGACCTCAGGTCAGGCCTAGCACAGTAGTTTAAGATTTAAACACAGCAAAACAAACAAGTAAAGTACAGCCCAAGAGGAAAGGCTACAATTAATTCAAATAACCTCAATTCTCCCCCTTCTGACACTGGTAATTGCTATTTGGTTTTGCTCCACCCCAATTAGCTTTGTGAGCAAACTCTGAATCACAGGTCACAGCATTTTAATTCCCTTTCCTGGCTTTTCCATAGCTATGTCATTGAACTGCTTACACTTACTCCTGGAGCCTGCTGTCAATGTCTGTGGCAGATTCATTGCCTTGAAAGAGAGGAAGCTCCCTCACACACCTTGGCCTTCACACTGCTCTCCTGTGCCAGTCAGGAGTTTTGTGGGAGCACACTGGAGAACAATCCAATTCCACTCTTCCTTACAAAATCGAAGATGCTGTCAAGGCTGAGCTGGCTGATGTGTTCCAAGTGAGCAGAACTGCAATGCCAGCCCTTCCCTTCCCCCATCCTCCATCAAGCTCTTTGGTGTTTGTATTTCAATCCCCAGAGAGCAAAGTGCAGTACTTGAGATTCTTTCTGTCTGTGCAGCACTAAAGGGTTCATCTGACCAGTTCCCGCAGTGCTTTTACTCTCCTCCAGCTCTGCTCACCTTTTTTTTAATCTACCACTCTTTTTTCCCCCTGCATTTGTCTCCAAAAGTGAGAAGACACATCCCAGTCAAGCAGAGGGCACCCACCTTTCTGCTCCCAGGGCCTGGGGTTTGCTCCTTTGAAACAAAAGTGAGAGCCAAGGCAAACTGTAAAACAAGTAGCTGTGGATTAGACTGGTTTTGATTGCACTGATGAAAGAGTTCAAAAACTTTATTGACCTATAACCTGATTAGAATATGCCAGATGAGAACCAAATATTGTACAGAAAGTTGTACAGAATTTTTTTTACATAGAAAACTTTACATATCTGTACCATATACATTTTGTCCATCTGAAAAAAATTTCTACATCCATTGTAATACAGAATGCTTGACAATCTCGTCTGTTAACCATCAGAGCACAATTCACAGTATGAATACATTTCCAATAAATTTAACCATCCCCAAACCATGCCAGATTTGTTACTTGAATATATCCAACATTAAATTCTGTACATAAGAGTGAAATCTACATCAAACAAAAAACATCTGACAGCAGACACAACCTAGACTTGTTTGCAGTGATTCAAGTTCCAGTCCTTGAAGGATCATCATTTCAATGGCTCGTTATATTTAAAAGCCCTAAAACAAGTATATTACAGGTAGTTATGTCAGTCGTGATATTTCTACCGCTGTTCTTGACAAAAGTCGGCAACAATAACTTCTGGGCTACAATGAAACAAAACAAAACAAAAGTAACAAAAAAAAAAAAAGGTGGGGGAAGAAAAATCACAACCCAAAAAAAGAAACCCAAACTTCTAGTGCATTTGGTAAACAAGGAAGAGTTATGGGCTTTCAACAAATCAGTAATACAGAAATAAAATAATTTGGGAAGAACTGTATAGTGTTAAAGAGTTTATATTACAGACCTGCATCTCTGTACATTTTCACAGAAGGATGATTACCAATGTCTCAGACAGCCTGAGTGTGCAAAAATCTTAGAATATCAGACATAGTTGCTAAATATTTTTTTCCATGAACAATAATCTCCATTTTCTTTTCACTATAAACATTTTATCCTTCAAAATACAGCTCTCCTGAGTTGTACTTCTCGCAGAAGCTCAAACCTTTACATATATATGTTTCTTTGGGTACATTTCACTTTCACACCCGCCATAAACATCTGCTGCTCTACTGCTGTCTAGGACAGTAAAGGACACTGCAGCCCGTGCTGACAAGGGGACTGTGCTAAAAACTGGCTCCGTGCTCAGCACGAGCCAGGCAAGAGAAACCGATGCGAGAGAATCGGCCAGGAAAGAGAGGGACTGGAGTGTTGCAAGCTCTAATTACACTTGTAAGCGTCTGTACCGTTAACCCTTGGATACACGTTGCCAGAGAAAGAAATCACTGATATGGAGATCCAGACAGAATGGCCCAGCTACCTGGTCCTTTTATTTAGCTGAGGAATATAAACTTTGAAACAGAGAGTCACTATCTGCTAATGCTTGCTTATTCCAGACTCTTGTTCTGGTGGTTGGGATATTTGGAAAACCACCCCAATCCGCAGGAAAAACCTTCTCAAAACAGCTCGAAGCTCAGGAATAAGGTCAAACTGCATGATTTCACACAACAAAGGATAGTAGAATGAGGCATGGGCCTTGAACTGAGGAGAAAACAAACAAGAAATTACTCTATTGTATATCAATACACCTCAGAAAGCACACTGAAAAATAGGAATTTTAAATATTCTCCCAAATGAGGGTGAGAAACCCACAAAGTGACAAACAAAAACCTCTTTACAGCTGAAGTTAGCAGTGTTAGAATAAGGCTAAGACAGCTGTGATGTACTCTGACAGATGCTCACCAGCTACACAAAGCTCCTTACTAATGTTTATTCTCCAAGAGGAAATATTTTTCTATTAGGAGCTTTTCCTTGCAGTTGGCCCTTTTCACTTAATTATTTCAGCCTAGTTTTCTTAGAAACAGAGGGAGATTAAACAGGGATTTATTTGCTGCAGATTTGCTTTGGAGAAGGCCAAGGTGTACATGTACCCACAGCACTGGAGGAAGAAACATGAGTTAATTCTTTGAATAAAATATCATCACTAATTGTCTTGCTCAGCAGGAGAGGGGTAAAACCAATTTAACACACACTTCTAAAGGATTCCAGCATTTTTAAATTTCTCTGACACATTTTATTTTATCACTCACTGCACCTTCACACTGAATTATTAGTGTCAGTATCTGTCAAGTGCAGTTTGAATGTACATTCCCTCAACACAAGAGCAGCTCTTACAGAGCAGCAGGAGCTTTTAAAGTCAAGTTTGTAACTGTGTGACGAACGAGTCTGGAACTACTTCTTACCTGTACATGTCCTCTGACACATCACTCCAAACAGTTACTTACCCTTTCATCACTTATCTTCAGGACTTTAGTCAAAAACAAGAGTAAAAGGTTAGTCCAGGCTTCCCGATGACTTTCTGATGTAAGAGTGAGGAAATAGCTCAGAGCTTCACTGCAGACACTGGAGACAAAAGACACAAAATAGTAACTCACATTTCCCTCTGAGCTCTACTGCAGAGAGAGAGCTTTGGCTCTGCAACTTGTGGCAGTGTAGAGCCCTGGTGTAGAACAGCATTGTTCTATGAAAGCTGCTTTAAGCCTGATTAATGACAGAAAGCAGTGACTTTGTTAAACCCAAAGTCCTAGGACTTCAGCAGTAAACAAGCTGACAAAATGTGATTATGCTGTTTGTGTGTGTATTTGAAATGTACCCAGCACTCTTTGAGAGGTATGTGACAGAATGCTTTGTGGACTTTAGGAACATCTCATGTTGATGTAACCAGGCAGTTTTCAGCTCTGCTTCCTAGTCTGTGAGCCCTAAAGTCTTAGCCTTAAGTTGTTGAGGTTTAAAGCCCTTATTCCAACAGTTGCTTGAAAAACTTTATAAACAAAAAATATTCAGATGAATAACCAAAAAGCCAAAAGCCTCTGTATGCTCACAAGGCTGCTCAAGCCCAGTGTCCATTTCTGCAAATGAGAACAAATAGTGCCAGTTCCCTAAAATACTTCAAGTCAGTGAAAGAAAAAACTGGGTTTAGGTCGCTTTCCTTTTTAAAGAGAAGGTATAATGAGCCCCCATCTACCCACATGATACAAAGAAAAGGTGAAAAAACCTTTGTTCTCTCTGCAAAACATGTAATGAAAACAAAAAGGAGAGACAGCATCGGTAGCTGGAGGCACAGTACTCCCCACAGCACATAAAACTGAGCATTAGCTGTGACCACCACACACGTTAGCTCTGGAAGTTTACTGCAAACAGAGAAGGTCTATCCTTTTAAATAACCCACTCCCCCTCCCAAACACCAGAAATAACACAGGCAGGTTCATCCCCATGGACCTTACTTCAGCAGCCGCTGCTGGACCTCCTCCCAGGCGCTGGTGCGGCTCTCGTCCGTGTACATGCGGAACAGGATGCGCAGCCCGCAGGCCAGGCTGCTCGTCTCCTGCTTCAGCAGGTTGGGCTTGGATTTGCCTTTGAAACCTACAGGAATTCCAAGCATCCATTTAGATTTCTGGTTCAGCTGACAATCTTTCTTACAGTCCCCTACTTCTCTTTCTAAGTATCTTCTGCACACACACCAGAACCACCTCAGGTAATTAATTTCTCATAACATTTACTGCAATGGAGCTAAAATGCTAAAAATTACCAGTTTATATGTGCCATAATTGTGCTTGGCATCCATTTTTAGTATCAACTTCCAAGTAGCTGTGAAACCTGTATTCAAGCTTTCAAGCATGGGACTCCCCCCTACAGCCAAGAATGAGCTTGGCAGCCGCGCCTCAGTGAAACCTTTGATTTTAGGAAACCAGAGGTATTTGCACCTGCACAGATGACGTCTCCTCCCTTTAGGAACCCTACAGTTACAAAGCTAAAGCTTCAACTTTTACATTCAGCATGGAAGTACTTTT
Organism: Notiomystis cincta; assembly: GCA_013398075.1. NCBI lineage: Eukaryota > Metazoa > Chordata > Aves > Passeriformes > Notiomystidae > Notiomystis > Notiomystis cincta. The sequence goes on along the minus strand of VZRX01023112.1, from coordinate 189,583 downwards.
GACCTATTTTTGGGTCAGTTCACACTGTCACAAAGTGTTTCTCCAAGGGGACTGACTCACCTGCTTTCCAGAGAGCAGTTCTTTGTTCATTGTTTGAATTAAATGCTTTAGCAAATCTGTGAGATTCCAGCAGACAATCAAGAAGTTTGAAAAGCTGCTGTGATGTTAGGAAACGATACATCCCTTGATCCTGTGTATCCACATGGACATCAAAGTCTACTGCATCTCTCTATTGAACAAAAAGGAAAAAAAAAGATTTGAAGTAAAAATTCACAACTGTCTTCAGCAAGCTCCTGTGATAACTCAATCCTACCCTGTTTACATCTGTATTTGTACTTAACACTGTATTAAAGGTTGTATCCACATCCCAGTTACATAAACCCCTTTGAACAATACACATTTTAACCTCCACAGTGCTGCCCTGGCACAGCAAAATGCAATTTAACAGAAGTTGTAAAAGATCTCAACAGTCCAATGGAAATTCTCAAACACATGTAAAAACTGTAAATTAGCAGATCCTATAGGAGTTTAAGAAACTTTATCTTAAAACCTTTGGAGGAAAAGGTGTTAAAAAGAGAGATACCTATCAGTTCCACTTACTTGTGCAGCTGCTAGGTTCTCTGCATCCTCTTTTTTGCTTGTTGCTGGGAAGAACACAATGTTGTCGATCGTCTGAATGAGTTCCAGCTGTACAACACACTTGATCAAAAGAGCAGCAAATAACTTCTGTTCTGGAAATTCTTTAAAGGAAAGAAAAATTACTTGTTAACTAAAGAACTTTTCTGAGCTATTTTGAGGGCAAGTTGAAGAACAGTTTAATTTCAAGCACATGTGTAAACCAAACTTGGAATCCACCTGTCTGAATTACAAATACCAGGGCAGATCACCACGTTACCAACTGGAACATCTTAAAAAACTGTTTCCTGAAGTTTTCTGTGATACATTGGATCAGGCTGGTTCAATATTACCTAAAAATCACCAAAATGAGTGACTTGCACCTTCAGTGCAATAGCAAGAGCCAGAGGCTGAGGCTGTTCCCAGGCAGGAGGCTTAGCACAGCATTGGCACCATTGCTTGTTTGCAGCTGTGACAAGTACTAACGTCACCACAGGATCATTTTAAGCACCAACACAAGACTGCACAAGGCTCTGAAATAAGGGTTTGATAAACTTTCTTCAAATCACAAGACAGAATTATTTTTCAGCTACTGATTCTGTTGCATTTTGCACTGAAAAAATCTCTGCTCCCAAGGAAAAAAAAAGTGTCACACAGCATTGTAAGGAGACTACTATTTTTAATATTTTGCTTTGGGTAAAAAGCCTAGAAGCTTGCAGTTGAAGTCCTAGATTTCAAAACACAGGCCAAAAATTTCAACAATGTGATCTCTTCACATCATGCTTCTGAAATCACAGCTGGGGCTGTAACTAATAAATCAAAGATCTACTACATACTGCTCTGAACAGCTATCAAATGCCAAACCACTGCAGAGCACCCACTTGCTGCTGGCCTGGCTTTGCTCGTCTCCTCAGCTGCCGCGGCCCCTGTGCTGGGTTGATACGAGCGTCCATCTGAAGATCGAGGCTGAATGGAGTCATGGATGTCTACTGACTTCTGGGAGATTGTATCCTGAAAAGAAAGAGAAAAAATGATGTAATTAACTTACAGAAAACTTCTGGTAATTGGTAATAGTGCTATGCTCTTTGGAGCTCAAGATATTTGCTGTTTCAACACTACACTTTCATTCACTTTAGTCATATTTGCTATGAGCATTCGTGAGAAGTACCAGACAGATGAGCTACTAAAAAACAACTGAAAATTTAACAAGTAACAAATACTTAAGTACACAGAAAAGTCAACCAGCAGCATTTTTCAGACAGGTTTTTGTATTCCCTCCAAGCATTTCTTCTGTCAGCCAGGAGTTACTACAGCTTTTACCAGATCAAGAGTAGGCGGTTTGCTGCAAGGTTCCTGTAAAGAACATCTCAGCTTCTCCTACCAGTAGACAACCAAGGTTTTCATCTCTACCAAGTAAAAATATATACTTTAATAGGTATCATGTCTACAGAGAGCAAAACACTCCATCATATTTGAGCAACCTAAAGGAAAATGAGATGAAAACATCCAAAGACTGCAAAGATTTTATCCTACTAGAGAGCCAAAATATTTTTCCTTTAGTATCATTTGTTATACAAGTTATGCTAACTCTGAAGTTGCAAAATGTTGTTTTACACTGAAGACAAAAATAATTTTTAAAACCATTCATGTTAAACTACTTCAAAGGGAAAAGATCTTTCAATTTACTCAAGACTAAGACATTTATTTGCCATTTATGCATGCTATTATATTTGACATAAATGGATCAAAAATACAGCCAATACATTTAGACCAAACCACTATGAATGAGTCATGATACAGCATGAAGGTAAAATACCCAGATGATAAGAACTGGCCACCACAAACATTTACTCTCTGTTTAAGCTGAATTATGTTAACACTCCATAAAGATAAATGGAGGGAGTCAGTCTCTCTTAGTAAAGCTCATTTGGGACCATTATCCTTGAGCAACTGTTATCAAGTACTTCTTTAATCTATAAAGAACCTCATGCAGCAATCTTGTGAGAATGTCCAAAAGCTCAATTAATTCTTGTCAGTAGCAAAGTAGCTACAGGGCTGTCACTTGCAGGCAAATCCAGACTTCACATCACTTTATTCAATCAAGGCTAAGAAATCTGATGGTTATACAAATTTTCTACTTTAAATACATATTTAAGGTCTTATTAGAAAGAGAAAATTTGGAGGAAAAAAGAGAAAAAGTCAATCTAACTGTCAATCTATCCCTCTTTAGCAGTTTGTCTTCTTGCCAATACATCAAAATGAAAGAAAACCATGACCCAAACCACTAAACAACTCAAAGCCCAACTACAGTATTAGAGAAACCTGCCAGACACAGGTAACTACCTACAGCCAGGTTCTGGAAGTCAACTTTGCTGCAAACAAATACATACTTCTTTTGAACATTAAATAGAACTTGAGCTGGGAAAAAAATCAAGTAAATCAAAATTGAAAAAAAACCAAATATACTTTTCACCTATTCTACCTCAACACATTTGTAACAAGTTCTTGTAATCTTAAGTATCTTTTATTTCAGCAGCTTACCAGTTTTTCTTTTGCATCAGAGGGAGAGCCAGAGCAAAACTCCCCACCCACTGGTCGCCAAGTCAGCAGCCTTGAAAATACAAAACAGTCCCAAATTTACTAAGTTTCAAATATAAATCAGAACCAACAGTCTAAAAATCCCCTTCAACATTCTGTGGGTTTTTTGAATAAATTTCAATTCTAGAAACACTTTATTCTTTTACACATTCTTGTACATGTAAGTACTGTGGTTTTTTAACTTAAACATTTCTGCCAACCACCTTGGATGGACAAGTGGACTATGTGGAGGTGAATTAATTTCTCTTAGAAATACTGGACTTATTTTTAAGGCAGTGCCTTAGTGCCATTACTGGGTCTCTTCTCCCATACTGCCTTAAGATTTACCTAGAATAAGGAATGAATCTACTCCAGAACAAATCACATGAACATTTGGAGATATTTTGCATTCTCTGTCTGGGTTATGTTCCAGCATTATGTTTCTATTTCCACTTAAGATTCACCACTTCCTTGCTATTATGAGGTATCAAATCACTGACAATACTTCTGACCTCTTCCCTGCTGATTTCCTACAGGACACTGCTGTCTTGAGGATCTTAACCTTGGCACTAAAAAATTTCTGCACTAATTGCAACTTATTGAGACTGTCTGTGCCTGCCAAGAATTGAGTGAAACTGGGTTAAATAACCAAAGTGGTCCCATCATTTTTTGTTCTATCCATCTACTGCTGCAAAATAAGATTGAAATTACTTGTCATTGTCACAATCTCGATCTCTTTAGTCTCAATCTGTGTGAGATAACACTTATTGGACATTTTATGTCTGCATTTCCTACAGTAGAGCTCTCCCCACCAAGTTAAGCACCCTAAATGAACCACTGATCTCCAGAAAAATCAATACTGGATGACTAAAAAGACAAATTGGAGATAAGAACAGGTAAAATCTTGAGGCATGTAATAAGGTGACAAATAAAGCAGAACAGAGAACTGAATTGATTCTTGAAAGTTGCAAGGACACAAATTATTGGGAAAATGAGCCATTATGAGCTGACAGAGGCCAGACCATCATAATTTGTGCAAGGAACCAATTCTAACTCTTCAACTTTTTGAAGACTAGAGGGCACTGACACTGGATTTCTCAGTACTAGAAAGCCAAGACTTGCTCTCCCAAAGCTTTAGAAAATGTAAATTAACAAAAATTGTAAACAGAGTAGAAACTAAAATAAAAGAAAAATTAAAGAAACTATTTGAATAAGCTAACAAATGATGGGCTAGGTGAGCAAATAGTGAGGTGGGCTGAAAACTGACTGAATAGTCAAGGTAAGAGGATTAGGTGCACAGAATGTAGTTGGAGGCCAGTAATTAGGGGTACACCCCAGAGGTCAATACTGGCTCCACTTCTGTCCATCTAAATGATCTGTGTGATGGGGCAGAGGGGACTCTCAGGAAGCTGGATCACACAACAGTAGAAGGAGTGGCTGATACACCAGGGGGTCATGCTGCTGTCCAGAAATGGGCTGATGGGATCCTTGTGCAGCTCAGTGAGGGGAGGAACAAAGTTCTTCACATGGGAGGAACAAGCCCATGTCCCCGGACGTGCTGGGGGCTGCCCAGCTGGGCAGCAGCTTGGCCCCCAGAGAATCCTGGTGCACACCAGGCTGGACATAGTGAGCAGGGTGCCCTTGCTGCAGAAAAAAAAAATGCTATCCTGGGCTGTGTGGGGAGAGCTGCCAGCAGGTGGGAAGGGGACCCTGCCCCTCTGCTCAGCACAGTGGCCAGGCCTGGCTCCTCAGTGTGAGAGACATGGACCTACTGGAGGAAGTTCAGCAAAAAGCCACAAAGGTGAGGAAGAACTAGAGCATCTCTCCTATGAGGAGAGTCTGAGACAACTGGGACTGTCCACCCTGGAGAAGAAAAGGCTCAGGACATCTCATCAACATAGCATAAATATCTAAAATGTGGGTGCATGGAGGACAGACCCAGGCTTTTTCTAGTGATTCACAATACCAGGACCAGATGTAATGGGCACAAACAAACACAGGAGGTTTCCTATAGCATTAGAAACACTTTTCCCCTGTGAGGGTGATCAAGCACTGGCAGAGGTTGCCCAAAAAGGCTGTGGAGCTTCCCTCCTTGGAGATATTCAAAAGTCAGGACATAATCCTGGGGAAAACTTATGCCATGCCTAAGCACAGGGGTCAGACCACAAAACCTTCAGAGCCCTCTCCAACTTTAGCCATTCTGTGTCATTCTGTATTAGTATCTTCAGCTATCAACACCTCAGTGATCTACAGAAGCTTGGCAGCAGAATGGTTTGTGGTTTTGTAGTAAGTGGTCCTTGCAGAAATTGGTAGCTGAGTAAATATTAGAGTACATTTTTCAAACAAAGAAATACAATCATTTCTCTTTACAAAAACTTAACTTGCCGAGAACCAGCAGAGGCTGATACTGCAGCTGAGAACTCCTGCAGCCAATGTTGCAGCCCTTAAATTAAAGAAGTCAGTTGCACAGCACCTGGAAGATGTTTTATATGAATGCTAAAAAGAACATATGCAATCCTATCTGCTCAGACTAATAACAGCTTCTGCAAGAAGATACTCCTGAGATTCGTAGCCTCTGACTATTTGAAGACAACTGGCAATAAAGCACTTGCCCATAAAGTTTTCATATATACCACTGTGTGATTTGTCTGGCTTCGTTTCAAAATTAACTACTGTGTTACTTCCAGGCATGGAAAAATGAAGGTAAAAAGATCATTTGCCTTCTCTAAGCACGGAGGCAGCCACCACAACAAGCTGAGTATTAAAACTGCATTGTCAAAAAAGAAAGTAATAAAAAACTAAGGATGAGAGGGCAGGAAAAGCTCCATTGCAAAAACTAGGCTGAGGGACTAAGAAATAAAAATATGAAATGTCAGTCCAAACAGGAGCCTCAAAACAGAACCAGAGCTCATAAGAAGAGAGTAAAAAAGAAGTATCCTCCTAGGACTCAGAAAGAGAAGGAAGAAAGATGAGTACCCTCACATAAAATCAAAATAAGACTACAAAAGTTGGGAGCCTCCCAGAAATTTAAGAAGGAATAATATAATGAAGTTCTCAAAAGATGGTATAGAAAGATTAAAAGAGAAAGAAAGAGAAAGATTAAGGAAGGAGTGAGATACTCTCCTAGGAAAAATAACCCATTTGAGAAGTGCCTCAACATCAAAGCGAATAATGCACATATTTCAAATTAGATGTAACTAAAGGCAACAGGAATACTCTGAGTATGTCTAAATATTAAGACATCCAAAATGCTGCTCTAGAAAGGTTTCTAATATTCAACTAGAAGAACACCCAGAAACCTAGGTTTTGATCATGTGCTGAAACCAAAGCAAATGTTCTGCTAGTGAATATTAACTTTGTAATCTTTCCAAGTACAGGCCATAGCAAGTTAATTCAGCTGGACTTTTACATCCAGAGATTGGCTTCCAATTTTAGTTTTGGCAGTTAGCAAAGTGCAGAAGAAGTATCTTGCTAGCTCCCAAATATTTCAGCTTCATTTTATAATTATTTTTTGATGGAATTAATTTATACCTACTTACATAAAAAACAGGTGAGGCAGTGACAGATTTTATCTTTTAATGAATGAACGAAGCTCTCTTACAGTATTATCTTATATACAACTCTAAAACTAAGGAAAGACTGACATGCAGAAGGTTCCTTTTGCTTCAGTTTTCCTCAGGCTTAAAGCAGGTCCCAGAAGTGAACAATATGAACTGGACAAGTAATAATACAGTAGTTCACCATGAGGACTATCAGATTTGGAATCAAGTAGTGTTTCACCTCACTGGTGGTTAAGTGCAGGGGAAAAACCCCTCACCTTCGGTATAAAGCTGTGATTTCTTGTTAACTCTGCTCTGGGATGCATGAAGCAGAGCATTTGAAATGGTACAGCCTTACTCCAAGAAACCTCACACTGAGTTATTGTATGAAGGGAAAGAGTTACCAAATATCCAAGATAATTTTCACAAAAATATTAAGAATCATATAAGCATATGATGGAAATTAACTATAAACCACAGAGACTTAAATCTGTAAGACTGTTGCAGTATTTCAGTATTTTGTGGAAAAAGCTTCCCATGTAATTACAAACAGTAAAGCCTGCATCTTCTATTACAAAAAACAAAATAAAAAAAAATCAGATAACACTTCTCCAAAAATCCAGAAACTTAAAACTGAATCATGTTACATTCTGGGGGTTGTTGGGGTTCTCTTTTTTGCTTATCTCCTATACAGTACTTTAGTTTTTAACACTTTATCATTAACAATACAAAAGAATACCTACACCTATTTTATCATTACATTACAAGTCAGTCTGTTTCTCTTTAACATAACAGCTTTTTGTTCACTCCACCTATGAGATCTCTAAGAGTTTGTAATGGGTAAATCATCTACTTAAACTATTTCACAAAGTGTAAATATTAACAGTTGTCTTACGCATGAGGGATTGTAGTTTTGAAAATATCCAGCATGCAAGTGCAAGTTTTATCCCAGATTTCTAGGGTAAACTTTTCACCATTAAGGATGACAACATTCTCCAAACAGTTTGTACCAGATCGTGCCAGTTGTTCATTGTCTGTAAGAGACAAACAGTTTATTTGTTTATTCACATTCAACACAACAAAACATTAACATTGTTTTAACATGATTTGTACAGTTCCTACCTTGCTGAACACACCAGTACAGCTGTGCAAATATATCATCCAGAAGAACATCACTAAGTACTTCTAAATACTGTGTAAATACATCACATATTGCATAAAGTGCATGGTTACAAGTAGTTGTCATCCATTCAGACTTCTAGGAGCCAAAAAAAAGAAGAGTTACAACCTTAAGGTGAAACTTCAGGATACACATATACATTTGTATTTTTTCAATTTGCTTTATAGTGACATGAAATTCATTTTTGTATCTCAAAAACCCCAAAATTTGGAGCCTCAACTCCTGCTTTGCTAACCAGCAGGTCTAAAAAGAAATACAGGAACAACTGTCTTAGTGTCCAATTTAGCTCAAGGATTTTACACCAAGCTAAAGCTGTGTTTCTTTTAAGTGTTTTCCAGGGAATAAAAATTTACAAAGTGAGACATGTCCTACTACAAATAGCCAGACAAAGCCTCCCAAACAATTGATAAATTTGATCTAACTTCTAATACTAATAATTTACACATTATTTACATTGTAAAGCCCATTTCTGTTCAATTCCATGTCAGAACAGTACCTGGTTCTGGCTTGGCAGATCAAAACCAGGATGGCTGCTCAAAAGTGTGCAATGACAGCACAGTGCTGTTTTGGGTGGTTTTTGTGTGTTTGTAGGTTGGTTTGTTTGTGAGTTTTGGTTTCTTTGGTTTCGGGTTCTGTTTGGCTGAGTGGGTTTCTTTTTTTGCCTTGTCATCCAAAAATTTTGAACTACCCAAACTTATTTCTTCTAATTGTGACTTCATTGCTGATTACAAGCCTCACTCAAGTGAGCATGTTGTGTGTCTCAGATTCCAAACATCACACGTAAAAGCTACAGTTCTTACAAACCCTGGATACATTGCATTTTATGCTATTCTTCTGTTGTTCCTAGTGTAAACTAGTAAGCCTTTTCATACATGGTTCTAAAAGTGAAAAAAGTGACAACACCTGCCAACAGAATGCCACTCAAACAAAACAAGGCTACTAGAACCACAGGTGCCACATCCAAGTTTTGAGGTTTACCCTACATCACTTGACAAAGCTGTATTACAGGTTTTCTACTGTAAATGTAGTTCTCATGTAAATTATCTTCCTCCACTTTTTTCACCTCTGTCTGCTGTTCTGGCAGTTTCATGTTGTCAAATATCCTGAAGACAATCCGAAACAAATCTTGCCACCAGTGTTTTTCGTAAGTATGGCCGTATGTCTTCATTATTTCAAACATTACTGTTAAGCCCCTGAAATGAAGAAGGAACAACTTATACCAAGAGTTACCAAAAGACATGAACAAGACCAAGTAAGTGCAATTACAGCAGCAATAACAAACTCCAGTACTGTTGAGAACATTATACATACACACGAGTACACAAAAAATAAGTAGAAAATCAGCTTGTAAAAAAAGCACTTTACAGTTGCAGCCAATAACCAAAAACTATTTTTGAGAACTGTGGTAATTTAAAATTAAAATAGTAAACCAACTTCTTTACCAAGGATCACAAAAAATTAATAAACATATATTTCCAGTTAAAAAATACAAAGGTCTAGAAACAAGCATTAACTTTCATATGCTATAAAGGCAGTCCAGATGCACAGCTTGCATGCCAGTGTGTAAATTTAATATACAACTCCTCATATTTCAGATCAAAACTGCAACTGAATACCCCTTACAAGGGAAATCATATTCCAGGAAAATAAGCAAGTTTTACATGAGATCAGAGTACAGCTTTGCTTTTTTTAACCATGTCTGGAATCCTCAACCACTTAATGAATCATGGTATAAAACCAGTTTTAAAATCCTCAAGGTAAGTAGGATAGGCAAGACAAAGGATGCAATCACAACTACATAACTTTGTTATTTATTGTAACAGAAAACAAAAATTCCAAATGTACAGAACACAGACTTAATTTCTGTATTCCAGTGTCTATTTAAAAGGTGTTTGTTGTTTCCACAGTGATATCACCCAAATTAAACACGCAAGTAATTTTACAGTGATTACATTTACCAAGAGCTGTTTCTATTTTAGAAGTGTAAAGTAATAAGCCTTTTAAAATTTGAATTACAAATACTGATTGTTACCTGGTTCTTACATCTAATTTGCATCTATTGATGATACAGGACAACTCAAAGAGAATTGGGAACCATCCTCGCACCCACACTCTGTCTTCAGGAGCTACATTCATATCATCACTTGTGTATTCCTTGAATGCCTTTAGAAGGAAACACAGAGTTATACACTCATAGAAGTTAAATTCTTCCAAGTAAAACACAATTTGGACTGTAAACAACAATCTCTCCTGCAACAGTATTACAGCCTGACATTTCAGACGAGCTGGCAATCAAAACAGTGACACTGAGAAACCGAAGTGTTTTTCAAACTAATACTTAGTATATTATGAAGAATAAACTTTAAAAAATAAATAAGATTATATATCCAAGAACGAGTCTTTGCTTATAGTTCAGTGTGAGTCTCTTGCTCTGGTTTTATAGAGACAGCTCTGAAAGTGAGGATCTAACCATAATAATTTGAGCATATCAGGCATTTTTGGTTATGCCATTATCCATTTCTTCACACTTCTCAGCAGAGAGAAGATCCTGAGATATGCTGATTTCAGCAGCTCTCAGGAATGCTAGTCACCAGCTGAACTGGGTGGACAGGGATGGGCAAAGGGGAATAAAAGAAGAATAGAAAAATCACTGATACTTTCAAAGCCCGTGGCAATTTTATACTCCTATTGTTTCTGAATAAAGTACATTTCTCATTGATCCATGAAACTTGAAAGGAAGCCAGTAAGCTTAGCACAACTATTTTTTCTTGACAAAAGCACTTATAATTTGGTTAACGCAGACCATACCTGGGGCCTGTCAGACACGTATTTTGCACAGTGGCGAATGAGGCGGATCGCTTCCATACTGGTGTCTGGAAATGCTGCATTGCAGGCAAATTCAGACAAGCACTTCACTGCATCCTGGAAAGAATCTATGGTTGCTGGGAAGTGTTTTTCAAACACGATTGCTGAGAGAAAAGTGTGAATAGGAGAAAAAAAAAATGTGTCATGCTTTAAAATCTATTAATTCTAATCTGAACTGTCTGTAACAGAAGTCATGAGAGACTGGTTCATTGATTGGTGCTGTCAAATGTCTCAACAGTGAAAACTACAGAAAAAAAACGGAATAATAAAAAAATTACCCAGAGGGCATTTCATTTTGACAGCAAGTAATTAAAATAAATTAAGGTAGCATCTAGACTAAAGCATGGAAATGTAACAGTGAAGACTAGAGCAACAGGCTTACTGTTTAACACTAGTCTGGGTCACCAGAGCTTAAGAGGGACAACATGAAGCATGGAGTTACATCTACTAATGGACCTCCTCCCCAGCAACATGTTGCTTTGTTTTTAAATAGCTACTTTTGAAGAAAAGAAAGTGCTTCACTGATGCTGAAACAGTTTTATAAACTTGCAGAGGTTCAGACAGAACAAAGAGATCCCTTAAAGCCTGGGATCTAGATTAGACTAGAGAGAGGGGAAAAAAAATTATCATAGTGCCCTCTAGCTCAGCATTTTCTCCTAAACAGGCCTTAAACAAGGACAACAGAGGAACACAGAAAAAGATAAGCAAACAACATGTTAGTAAAAACGGCTACATGTTTTTTTTTTTTCCCTAGAGGAAACCCCAGAATATTTAAATAAAAAGGTACACATTAAATAGAATTATCTAAGGCCTGACTTGTTTTACTACAGAATGTTGCAACAGACAAGTATTTTTAAAAAACATAAAGAAAGTCAGTTAACACTAATCTTATTGAAAGACTTTCACAAGAATTTTCCCAGAGGGCTGATTGGAAAGTGTAAATCATTGGCTCTAAGACATGAAGCAGGCTCTACTATGCAGGCTGTGAGTCCTCAGACTCACAAAGCTTCTTGGGCTCTGGAGTAACACTCACTTCCATGATATCTGAATATGGTCCATACTCACTGACAATGTGTCCTGTAGTCTGGAATGCCAGTTCCACTATACTTTCATCCTGATCTGAGGCTGCCAGATGAAACACTGAAAAAATGTTTTTCCAGCCAGAACGAATGTTAGCAGCCTGGGAATTCACCATCTGTGCAATACACCGTACAACCATGTCTCGAATAGTAGGAGACCTAAATTAGGATAATAAACAATAATTTTTTAAGCTAAATGACATAATCAATTAGAACAGTATAACTCTCTAATGACTGATTTTATGAAAGCAATTTGAAACATTAATTGCAGAAGTTGATGCTTGTGATCCCAGGCAATTCAGTTAATTGCATGTTATTACCTGTTTCTCTTCATGATATGTTCAAATGGTCTTAGGAAGTCCTTTTGGAATCGGAAATTAGCAAGTTCTCCTTTTTCCAAGAACTTCATTGACAATTGCCTTAATGAGTCTACTGCAAAAATAGCTACATCTTCATTGGGATTGCAGCCAACCTGAGAATGTAGAATAGAAATGCACAGTAAGCTTGCATCACAATTCTTATGGATTCAACACAAGCTGCTTTTACAGTTGATAACAGAGAACTAAGCAGTACTGGAAAATTAATGAAATTAAACAGTAGTCAATTCCAGAAACCACACTGTTTATGCAATTCAATAATCCCTAACTAATTCCAGCTGTTTTCTACATTAAATAACCTGGCATTTAAAGTCTCCTAAATACAAGCAAGCTGTCTAAAAAGGACTTCAACAGCTGTATTAAAAATGCATGTCAAACATTCATTTGATAAATAGTCAATTTAGACTTGAAGACAACCTCTTAACCTAAACAGCATGAAGCATCCTCAAAAATCATAACACAAAACTAACAGTAGCCCGTTCTAGACCCAGGTCATGGTAAGTAACTTAATGCATACTTCTGGTTTTACATTTATTATACTGTGTACTTCTGCTTCCTTGCAGGTCTTTCTGGCTTTACAATTTTTGTGGGTTCAAGCTTAGAGAGAAGGACAGAAAACCCACTATGATTCATACAAGCACATGATCTTCCAATAAATCTCAGAATAAAACTGATCTGTGTGGAAAACTGAAGGAGTGTGCAGTACAATCACTGACAGGGATACCTTATTGAAGTGATCTCCGATAACCTCCCAGATCCTAGACCACTGCAGCCTTATGCGGCCCATGTTGTAGTACGAAATCTCCACTATCTTCTGCAGACTAAACATTCGAGGGTGGGTAGCAGACAGCAGCTCATCCATAGACACAGCACAAAGCCAGCGAACGAAATCCACTGTTCAAGGACCACAGATTTTAATGTGAGATTTTCCCAAGGTTTAGTTTACAGGGGTGGGGAGGGGTAGGGAAGAGATGAAACCTACCAATAGCATTTCCATCCAACCTTGTAGATCCTGTAAATATTCTGCAAGATGCAATTAAAGACATGGTTAAAATTTCTTAAGAAAAGCATCTATTAAATGTATTCTGGCTTCCTTGTCTTGTTTTTCCTAACAATATATAGAGAGCCTCCAATTACCTTTATTTATTAAAAAACAATTAGTAATTGTAAAAACATAGTGGTAATACTGTCAGCTTTTATCATTCCTGATCCAAATACAGAAGTCAGAAGTCTCCAGACTGCCTAATATCCATCTGCCATGACAAGTAGATATTTGAAACACTTCTCATTATGCAGCAGGGAGGGACACTGCAAACCTAAACAGCTATTATGTGTTTCACATCAAACTTCCAGTGCACTTGATGTGATTTTACTGCAAGACAACTTTTCATTGAACTGACATCTATCTTGCTGCCTGTAGTTCAACCACAGAAATGTTTGTAAGCCTTCAAAATGATACTTTTCCATCAATTTTGACAACCATTAAGAAAATTATATGTTCTGATTTCTTATATGCTGAGCAAGCAAGACACACGAACACTTCAGTCTGATCACTACTGTATGATATAAACAGGGAATGTTCATAATATGTATTCTGCCTAGCCAAATCCAGTTAAAATAAATGATTCATAGAAAGGAAGACTGGAATAATAATTTTGGTCATTTCAGACAACATCTACATAACCTAGAGGAAAGCAGGGAGTCAGTAATTACATTTAGGAGAAAAAGGGTCTGACAATAATGCCCTCAGTACTAAGGCAAAATGAGATTTGCTATCTGTTACTATATACAGCAAATCAAGATTCAGCAGACACTACATCAGACTTCATTCTGCAAGTCTCCTGTAGTAATTTTTTTATTAGTAGAAAAGCTTCTTGCCTAATCTTTGTTCTGCTTCTTCTTGCAAAAATACTCATGATCCAAAAAAAATACCCAGCCCCCCACCCCCCAAACTGAAAAGCACTTCTCTATGGTAATTTTTTATGTAGGATTTTTCCAAATTAATTAGTAAGGTCCTTTCTTTAGCACAGGGTATTCAAATACTGCTTAAAAAACTTCAGGTGGCAACAAGAAATTTAATACAGTACCTGTCTACAGCAACAACAACACTTTGGGAGCTGGTTTCACCAATGGATTCCTGAATACTTGCTATCTGCTTCCAATCCACGTTGCCACCAACTACAGAGAAAAAAAGAAAAGAAAAATGGGTAAGAAAGAATGTAGAATGGGTTGGAAAGAAAGAGGAATGGAAGTTGTGCCACTACAAGTATAATTAAATATATTTTTTATTCACAAACAAGAGAAGCACATTATTAATTTCCCTTGCATGAGCTGGCCATCTCAGTGAACAGTTGGATGTTGGTGTAAATCTTAATTATCTTGATTTTCTATCCATGTATAAACTATATTAGTCCCCAAAAACTGTCCACATTTGGAGCAACAGATACAAGTGAAAGAATAAAACCTACAAGAATCACCTTTTCTTCCTCTATCTTTCCATAAGCCTTTGGTAATCTTGCTACTTAAAAGACACAACATAGGACTGAGAATACAGCTTAGAGAATTTTTCACACTTAATTAGCATCAAGTGAGTAAACCCGTCTCAAAAGATTTTATTTCTTATCATTCATAAAGAAGAGCTTCCATCAAAATCCCATTGTTAAGCTACATCTCTATTACAGCAAAATTATCACCCCAAAACAGTGAGAAATATCTATAAAGAAAAATAACAATTGCTTATTTTGGAGGCTGGAAATTGTAACCCACATCTGGGAAAGCTCAGATGAAGAAACTGTTAACTTTGCAGTGAGAAAAATTCTGTAAGTGTTAGCAATCTCCAAACTCCCCTAGAACCACCATCCCAAAAAAAGAGCAGGAATCTTGCAAGCACTCAGGGTAATTCCACATATTCAGGGCTTTTTCTTTCAGAAATAAAGAGAAGAACAGAAGACTGAAAGAAGGCAAGCAGTTCTGTTCTCAGAGGCTTGCTGAGAGAAAAACTTCTCATGTTTCAGCCTGCCTTAGAGTCTTGGTGTGTTCCATCCACATTTGGAGGTGGCTGGAGATGATTGTCTGTCAAATCTACATAACCTGACCCACCTGAAGTACTTTTCTAGGGCATTTATGAAACAACTTTTCTGTACATAAATATGTCACCTCATACTAGTATCTCAGCAATTTATAATACCACTGGGTTTGATCAAGACTTCTCTTGCAAGCACACATGCTGCCAGTGTCAATTAGTCTGAATCTTGGTAATGAGTGAGCTAAGAAACATCTCAAATGAGCAGCAGAGTGTGAAGAGAATTTGAAGGGCTATTTCCAAGGAGTCAGGACCTTAACCAACTCCACCAGCTTACGTGAGAATTCCCTGCTATCGCAGGATTTGTAATTCAATGCCTGAAAACCTAAACAGACAGACTTACTCTCTAACAGTTGTGAAATCTTTTACAATGTAACACTATGTAACTCTGCTTTATGAAAAACAGACTCTCAGATTTCCACTGTCCAGAGAGGATTTCTGGTTAGCCAGGAAGTACACTTTGGCTATGACCTACTCACAGCAGCAGGTTTTGTCTTCCAACTTTGTGAACGGAAACTGACATAGAAGAAATGTAAATTTCACAATTACAACTCCAAGTAAGGCAACTTTCCTACCAAAGGAACAATAGAATAAATGCTTATTCATTTACTTTTACAACATACATGCTTGTGATGCTTTAAATTTCCAAGTACAACAACAACAACAACAAGCAGCCACAACAGGAAGGTAAGAGATGACATTTGAATGCAGATGCCTGAAGAGCCAGACTTGAATCCTTGCTGAGGCAGTAAATGAGCAAAGGAGCTTTGGAGTCTGTTTTTGGTGATCTTTGTTATTTCAAAAAACACATTAACTTCAGCAAGAAGAGTGAATGATGCTGCTTATCCACACCTGATTTTGCAAGCAGGTCTGAAAGATGGAGCTTTTGTGTCACCAGACTGCAACTTCACTCACACTAAACAACTGTTTTCCTGTAAAATATATGTCTATGTATATGGACGTACACACTATGTGTTCTTCAGAGGAATTTAGGTTTACAGAAAGCTTGCTTGAAACCCATTGTTCCAATAAATACTTTGGAGTAATCATAGAAAATTATCTGCAAAATAGGATTTATGGAAAGAAGTGAAATAATTAAAACAGTTGAGAAAATGTTCTAACAGTCCCTTAGTGCATGAAAATCAAGCTAAGCATTTCCCTGTAAGACTGAAGCAACATTATTAAACAAAAAACAAAAAAAGGAAAAAAAAAGGGTGAAGTTTCCATATGTGCACTGTAATAAGCATTCCAGAAAATTCAGAAAAACATTTATGCATTTGAGCATAAACTATTTTCCCTAGAAACATAGCTGACATCAGCAAAAGGTCTTTATGAACTGGACCTATACCAATGACTGGCAAATAGGATTTAGAGACACCTGAATACTGTTTACATTCTTGAGTTATGAGGACTTAAAACCTTTAAAGGCCAGTCACTGCAGCATAGAGAAACTGCCAGCACTTGGAAGTAGCCAAATTGCACAGGTCATCAGGGAACACTAAAGTGAAGGATGCATATTGGAAGGGCAGGAAGAAGCTCAGTATATGAGATCTTGGCAGACTCACTGATTTTCAGGCCCTTAAGTTTTCCCTTCACAGACACTTGGCAAGGTGAGGGGAGTACACAGAGGCAAGCCAAAGGGGAGCAGAAGGGAGAGAAAAGGAATGACTACAGAAGGAAAACTGTCTGAGGAGAACACAAAGCTGGATGATTAGGACTACTTTAGGGGCTAAGAAGTTATACGAAAGACAAAGCTTTTGTTTGGCTGTGGGTGAAGTTCAAAGGCAGGAGATACTGAGCATCACACTACAGTGAAAGCTTCTCACAGTCAAACAGACTTTATACATATACTTTGAGGCTTCCAGAGTTTTCTGATACCCTACATTCATATATCTTTTAGTGTGCTCCCATTTAAAACAAACAAATAAACAAACCCCCAACCTTCTGAAACTAATTTAAAGGTAAGTCTTATACCTTCCTAGGAAGATAAGAAGCATCATCTCATTTTTGAAGTATATTTTGGTGCTCAAGCCTAAAAAAGGCACTTAGTACTAAAGTAACCAAATAGGAAAGGAATGGAATTTCACAATTTAAGCTAAATTAATCTCCCACTTGGTTTGAATTCTGTGTATTTCTTGCAAAGCTCCACAACAGATGCTTAACCTACACATACTGACTTGCTTGCTTGGTAAAATACTTGGCACACTAATGATGCAATATTATTAAATCTGGTCATACCATCTGCAATCCATTCTTAGTTGGAAAGCTATATTTTAATAGAAATGAATAATATATATAATCTTACATTTCCCCCCCTAGCAATAATAACAGAGCAAACTAAATATTCCAGAAATTGGAATAAGTCTGTTCAAAGCCTAAGTTTTGCAAGGACTACTTCATGGTCTTTTGTCAGATCCTCACATAAAAACACAGAACAAATTTGAACAGTTCTCTGAACAAAAGCAGTAAAATGAAGTACTTCATATCTGCATTACTTACCCAGTCCCAGCCCCACAAATTCATCGGGTGCCTGATCTTTTGTTCCAGTAAAAGAACCTTCCCTGCCACGCACTGTCCCTGAGATGTAGCGAGGTTTTACTCCAGTTCCTATTAACTGTGCCAGTTCAAGTTGACTGATGCATTTCAGAATCTATTCCAGAGAATATAAAAGTTCTTTATCAACAAAAAGCAGTTGGAAATAGTAAAAAGCAAATAAAGATCTTTAGAAGAAAATAAATTCTGAACACTTGAGGTCAGACAGTCTATTCTTCTGCCTAAAATAAATATTAATTTAAATAGTACTGGATTAATCTCTCACAATTTTATTTCCCACTTGGACATGTTTTGCTACTTTAATTTGCTGCATAATGTATGCAACAGAAGTATACATGCAGCACTTACCCAAGCCCCACTGTGTTTATGCACAAACAAGCACACTACTGTGTTGAAAATCAGTGAACATGCTTTCTTACAGTTTAAGTACAAATGACTTGTACCTCATGCCAGGAATTTCCTAAATAGTTTCCATCTGTATGAGCCACCGTGATGAGAGTTTTAATGGTGTCAATATTCTTCTGCTTCATTTCAGTAATACCAGAACTCACTGTAAGCAATGTAAATCTTGCTAATGCTTGAACATAGGCATCTCTTTCAAGCTACAAATGGGAGGGAAACAAACAAAAGTCTCATCAACATTTTTGCCATTTCTTATTCTTAGTACAATCTGTGTGATTTCATCAACTATACCATTTACCTTTCTCCTCCTAGAATTGAATTTCCAAAGCACAGTGAAAATATTTCATGTTCTTCACCAGTAAGAAGAGATCTGTGGGATGAAATCAGGTTCCTTCTATTCAGGAACATGAGGTGTAATGTCTGACAGCATACAACACATAGGTTGTGTTTAGGTTTCTAGTTTGGTCTTTTTTGGGGAAAACAGGATTTCAGAAGAAATGTTGCTACTTAGCTAAGCTTTCAGTATTCCTGTCCTATACTCAGACCTACTCTGAAAATGCTGCCATAGCAGACTCACTAAAATTTTAGCATTTTTTCATCAACAAAATCTAAAATATGTATCTAAAAAGCATGTTATGCCAATTCCATGGAATTGCTCAAAATTTATTTCATTTAATCCTCATCATTTGGAGCACCTCAGAAACTTCTGAAGCAAGTATCATGGGTAAACAGCAAGTAACCATAATCTAGACAGATCTCACAAAGAAAATTCTACTCAGTTACCTAATTTTTATGCGTATGGTATCTACAAACAACAAAGGAAACTCCTCAGATCTCACATGAACCAATTATAATGGTAAAAAGGGGATTACAGTTGAATGAGAAAAATCCACAAGTGCATTTTATTCTCCTGCTATGTATAAAGTGAAATGGTTGTACACCAGATAAACAAATGGCAATTATGAAATATATTTAACTGTTTAGATATTTAGGGCTATTTTATAGTAAAAAGCAATTGAGCACAGAAAACAACCAAATATAAAATATTTTAAAAACCACCAAAACAAAACAGGAAGAATGGGATTCCACAGAGAAAACACGAACACCACAGCAGTGGGCTACGGTAGAAGGGACAGAGATTGCCACTGAGCCACTGAACCACAGTATAGCTGCCATATTCAAACCCAACCAGTGCTGCAGGGTATGCTGGCAATGGCACAGAAAACAATGTAGAAGCCCAGAAAAATGAAGTCTCAAAGTGTACTAAGCAGTGAAGCTTTAGAGTCTACAAACTTTGTATCTCCCATAAAAACAAAACGTTTTCAGTCCTACTCATTCATACAGGTATTCCTCCCCCCTGCTCCTTTTTCTAAGCCAGCAAAGTAGAAGACAAAAAACTGAATAATGTGTCCATCACCCAAAAATTAAAACCTGATGATATAAACAGATTAAGTACATCCTTTTGATGCTTATCTTGTCTCAGATGCTAAAGACAAAAGTCAGACTGTGTGACAAGTCTAAGATTAAAACCATAAAAATTAAAACCAGAATCTATAATTGAGGTTTTAGAGGTGAACATGCATAACTTAAACTGTAATGTGCATTTTGGAAATTTTCTTAAAATTAGAAGCACCCAGGTTCCTCTATTATCTCTAAAGGTGTGTAAATGAATGTTAACTCTTAATAGACACCAGTCTTGATTTCTGTACATTTACAAAATGAAAATTGAAAAGTTGCCATCACTGGTTAAGCACATTCCAACAGAAAAGATCCTTAAATCAGCTCAAGTGCAGATATGCCAGTCTCCTTCAAACCACAAGAGCTATGTGGTGTCTGAAGTCAGACCGTATCCCCTCTAACCAAGACCCTGTGAACTTCCAGTTCAATCGTGTCCCAAGCCAATGGAAAGGTACAACTAAACCATAGGAATCTTAGAGCAAACATGTCCTTGCCCTCCCCATGCAAGGCTGACAACTGCAGGACTGGGAGCTAAACTGTACAGCTGCTGAAACTGGTATTTGTACCAGTTCCACTTCTGCAGCTTAGCAGAAACATAATTAACTGGAGTATGAATTTCAGTGAACATCTGCAAGCTCCAGGGAAGGCTTTGTTAATCCAATTTTTAAGTCTGTTCAGCTTGAGGACAGGTGGTTGTGCAGAAATTAGGTGGAAAAACAGAGAAAGGAAACCTCACATTATCACAAATGGGCTTTTTTAAGCAGCTGTATCACAGGTCCCAATATGCCTTTCCACATTAGTGATAAAAAGTTATCTAACTCGCCAAATAGAAGTTCAAGGGAAGAAGGAAGGAAAACATTCCCTATTGTATCGTAGTTCAACATTTTCTACTTAGTCTTATACAGTTGGTTTTTGGGTTGGTGTGTGTTTTCTTGGCAAGCATTTTCAATGTACACATGAAATAATACAATGCCCAACACATGAATTTTCCTTGCTTCTCTCTTCAGCTGTCTCTATAATGGGCTTATGGCAGACCAGTACTTCATTTATTAACTAATAATCTACAATAACATAATTGTACCTTCCCTACCAATGGTTTCTAAACAGAAAAACAAAAGCCAAAACCAGCCCAAGTTTAATCACCATTGCCCTCTGGAGCCAGAGAGTCTGGCATTCTTGGCATTGTGCTTAATGCAAGATCCATTCATTCATTCCATCAGGAATGCCATTTCCAGCGCCATAACTGTTAAAGGGGTATCCATTTATAGACATCTCAGATTCGTATAATCTCTCTGAAGTTGAGAACAGTATTCCAAATACAGTTCACAGAGATACTATTTTACATGACAGAGAGACTCATTTTATAAAACAACACAACACATCTAAACAGTTTTGTAATAAAGCTAGAAATAAAATCCTTTAACATAAGAGTAGTCAATTTCTAGGGAAGAAAACATTCAGTGCAGAGGCATGGAAGCACTTACCACAAAACACCAGGAAAAATAAAGGTCACTTCGTTTACACTTCCAGTGAAATATCAAGATGAAATAGCAATGTCAGAAGCAGGCAGCCTCTAGGTATTTCAGTGCACAGCTTCAGCAGCAAGGACTCTTAGAACCCCACTAGCATTTTGCTGGTACATAAATCAAAGGATTGTCTCAATCTTACATTTTTTACCTGAATGTTGAAGATGCAAGCAATCCGGATTGCACATCGGATACCCTCCAAACAGAGAGAGGCAACTTCTGTGTCATCACAGTCCTGCAGACCCACACTGAATGCAGCCAGGAAAGGTGTCCATGCCAACTGGAACATATGCAAAGTTAGTTTTATATTAGCCATTGTTGGTACTTGAAGGGAATGTTATAGTTTCAGCACCTTGCTGAAGTGCAAAAGGTTACATCATTACATCATTAACCTTGAAACTGACTTTTGCCAAAAAGGAAGTAGAATACATAGACAGGAGACAAGTGTGGTTAAAAGAGACATCAGACACAGAATGGGACAGAAGTAATGCAGAGTAGAGCTCCCCTTAAAAGCATTTGTCCTCTCCCTCAGCAACAAACACCCAGTCATCTTCAGATAGTTGTAAAAACCAAACCCTAAACCTAGGTCCATTAGATGCCTGTTTGAGTTTTAGCATTCCCAGGATGACTTTTATCTTTGCACACTGAAAAATAGTTGATAGCTATTGTGATAACCAATACACCATACAACAGATTTATGATGAAAACTACATACTTAAGTAAGACCAGCTTGTCCCGATAATATCAGGAAAAAAAAAAAAAAGAAGGGTTGTGAAAATAAGGCAAACTTTATTAATCACACTAAAATTATGGTAAGGTAACAACAACAAAAAAATCCAGGACATGACTCTTGCTTTATCTCTCTACTACTAATTTTGTTGCCCTTGTCCCTCCATCTTTTTGGACTTAAGCCACTGTTGATGTTTCCCATTCCTCTTGCCTTAGGTGGCAAGGAGGATGTAATACATACAACTAAAATTACTGCAAGAGAGTCCACATAGTCCTTTCCTTGTGGTCAAGGTTCCATCTCCCAGAGGCAGAAAAAACAGTCAGAACATGCAGAGGAAACCATAACAACATGGGTTATGGAGAGGAAACACCATGGAACCCAGAATGATTTTAGAAATAGTTTTACCTGAAGTCACCCCAGATGAAATACAGAGTCAATAGGCACAGCAAGGAGCAGCAGATTCACACTTAATTTCATAATAAAATGATGCACCACAGAGCTTTGGTTTCATTTAAGCCAGCAACTCCAAAAGCACTACCCCTGAAAAGCATTTAATGCTTGCACAAACTGTGACTGTAAGACAGTATTAAAGGCATTGGATGAACTCACAGATTCAGGATTTAATTCTCTATTGTATTTCCTTTAAAGGTCCCTTCTAACCCAAACTATTCTAGGATTTTAACTTCAGAAATGTATGGGGGTTTTTCTCACTGCCTTCCTAATTTTTATTGCTTTTGAAAACCAAAACTAGTCTTTAAAAATCACAAAACTGAAATAATTTCTGAAGAACTATCTAATGGTCAGTATACTGTGCTTTATAACTAGATGTATGCTATAATTTGTAGAGTGTTTTGTTATTACAGGTGAAAATCTAGCCTCAAAACCAGACAATCAATTCAGGGCTGCTTATATGGGTGCATAAAGTGAATTTTTCTGTTTTAGAAATTTAGCCAGTCCATCTGTAAACACAGTTTATAATGATCAATTTTATGTGGACATCAATGGGTGAAATACCCAGAATTCTTTTTTAAGTTTTGATGAAAATTTAAGTCTAAATAAAAAATGTGAAATTGGGTATTCAAATCTCACAGTTCTCACTTTTTTTTTGAGAAGAGGGCCCTCTGTTCAATACATTACACTACTGTCCTCAGTACTTCAATTAGTTTATGGATAGCCTCAAGTAACTTCAATAAGAACTTCTGGTTTTAGCACCTTCACGAAACATGTTTAGGGTGTTAATTTAACCCAGGCGCTTCATATTTTACTCCTTTGAAAATGAACTTTGGAAATACACTTTTCAGACAGTAAAGAGTAGGAAGTATTAGGGCTGGTATCCTGAAGAAAATCACACTATGAATTTTATAGATGCCTACATGCGAATTATTTAATTTCAGCCTTCATGAATTCAGCAGAGAGAAAGCATAGTACACCTCTGCCATGTGACACCTTGAACAGCCTGAAAGTAAATTTTTAACAAGATCTGTGCTTAGTGTTCCTCTGTACTAATCCAGTACTATGCTGGTTTTTTTAATAAGGTGACAACTTTAAAGTTTGCCTCACAGACAGCAATCTTACAGCTAGATCCTCCATGTGCCCAGATGGCCAAGAAGGCAAATGGCATCCTGGCTTGTACCAGCAAGTGTGGCCAGCAGGACCAGGGCAGTGATCCTCCCTCTGCACTTGGCACTGGTGAGGCTGCACTTTGAAACCTGTGTTCAGTTTTGGGCCCCTCACTACAAGAATGACGTGGAGGTGCTGGAGGCAGTCCAGAGAAGGACAGTGGAGCTGGTGAAGGAGGTGGGAGTTGTACCAAGTAACAAGGGAAAGGATGACAGCAAATAGCCTCAAGCTGCACCAGCAGAGGTTTAGATTGAATATTAGGAAAAATTCCTTCACAGATGCAGCTGATCAAAGTTGGAACAAACTGCCCAAGGAAGCAGTGCAGGCACCAATCCTCGAACTATTTAACAGACAAGCAGATGTGGCACTTTGGGTCATGGTTTAGTAGTGAACTTGGAAATGCTGGGTTAACAGTGGGACTCAAAGCTTTTAAGAGTTCTATTTCAACCTAAATGTTTCTGTGATTCTTGGGCCTGAAGCTCCACCTGACCTCACAACATATCCCTCCAGGGGGTTTATTTAGTGGTAGTGGTCTGACACTTTACTTCCCTGGAGCAGTTCACAAAGGGGTCATGTGAGGACCATGACTTGAACAAGGACACAAAGGAGAGTACAGGAAGGGCATTAACAATTCATCTCAATGGCAGATGACTGCTGTGAGTTAGGTATGCCAGAGACCACATCAAGAGCACACTGAGGCATCATGCACTACCTAACATACTCTATCTATCAATCTGAATCACAGCTATGGAAAAGGCATTTGGGATGCAGACAGCTTTGCACTTACACAATAGCAGACAGGTGTTTAGAATAATAGTTTAATACAGGTCCACTATCCTCCCCTACACTGGATGAGAGTCCTAGCTTTTCTGAAGTGTTAATTTGCAACAAACAGTATTAGATAAAAAATTTTTCCTGATAACTGCTCTCCCAAAATGCAATGAAGTAATCTCCCTTAGAAACAGCAGGGGAGACTCAAAACAACGACCTGAAATTAGTAATTTTTCACTTTTATAAATCTGTTTTTTGACTACACCTCTATATCTGAAATAAAAATCCTGTAATTTCAAGTTTTCAACTACTTTTTGTATTTTTTTTAACTTTAACACATTAATCATAACTCCTCCATTGCCTCAAGATGTTTCTTCTATCAGCACAGAAACCTCTTAAATGAAACTAGATTATAAGGCTCAAAATCCTCTTTCCTCCAGCAAGTTAAATAATTCACAAAAGGAGCAAAACACAGCAGATTCAAATCTTCAGTATTTTCAATACACCCTGTCAGTCAGCATTTTGTATTAAGAAACTGTGATATTCTACATTATTATCAAAACATGTATCTCACCTTAAACATGGGTCTCACATGCTCCAGGTGTGTTGCACTGGTGAAAGGAGCCTGAACATGGCTCACTGCCTCCATAAGAGCTTTAGCTGTTTTAGCCATTTGTTCCATTTCCAAGTTATACAGGAGTCTTCTCTGCTTCTCACTAGCAACACCTGCAAACACATTTTTCCTCTCATTTGTGCATCTTTAGCAATGGAGTCTTTAAGAATATAATAATGTTATATTTTTCATTAAGTACAATACTCAGATGCATTTTTGTATTATCTTTACTTTCTGAAATTATCACACCAACTTTCTTGTATTTCTTTTACAACATAGATAAAATTTAACTTAAGGCAAACTTGTGTATGAAATGTAAACTATTTTAAAGCCTTTATAGAATTTCAAGATTTGAACAACTGAGATTTCTTCTCTATCACCTCAACTGACAGCATAAGTATCACACCCACTAAGCTAAATTCTAAATGAAGAGATATTTCACAGCAACCCATCAGCAGAGAAAATAACAGTAAAAATAACTGGATATCCTTTTTCAGAGTGAGAACTACATTAAATCTTTTCATTTCCATAACAGAACCTCCATCTCATCAAGGCAGTGAGATCCAAGTAGCATGTAATAATCATATTTTTAAAAATTACAATAAAACATTATGCTAAGTGAATGAATAATGAAAACAAGTGCATTTCTTTTTTCCAAATGCAAATTTCCTGTAAGAAATCCATTCATAAGGCTAACCTAGGACTTAAATTATACAAATATGTTGTGAAAAAGTTAAGTCTCTCAATGTTCTCTGTAGAAAAGCTAGAATGAGTAACACCTCAATCTTCCGACTGTGCAAAGCAGAAAAAGTTATTTTGTTATTTGAGAGGAAAAGATAATAAATAAAGTACATAAATTAGGGCCCTGAAAACCAAATACTGCAATATTTTTGAAGATGACAGATTGGTTATTGCAGGAAATCACAAGTTACTTTAGAAATATAAAACACACCCAGTGTGTGTGTTCTGCTCTCTACCTACTGGCAGCACTGTAACTTCATAGAGCCCTCCAATTTCCCTGTGCTGTTGCTCAACACCGAAACCTGCCTTCTTCATGGTCAACACATTGATTGCCAGGAATTCAGATGCAAAGGGAAATGAAAA
This sequence comes from Notiomystis cincta, assembly GCA_013398075.1. Lineage (NCBI taxonomy): Eukaryota > Metazoa > Chordata > Aves > Passeriformes > Notiomystidae > Notiomystis > Notiomystis cincta. The sequence continues at coordinate 163,492 of VZRX01023112.1, read as the reverse complement.
TAAGCAGTTGTATTGAATGCAGATTCGAGATTAGCATCATGTACTTATGTTAAAAAGAAAAGGATATGAAATTAGAAGCTAGGACTCACTGTGAGGCAAGTGAGTGAAGTTTGCTTCATTCAACTCTTATTTTAAAAATGAGAACTTCATGAAATTGAAGAGCCAACCTCTGAAGAAATCTAACAATGCAACTACTTACTTTGTTTACTGGATTTTGTGGGTATTGTTAATTCTTTTGTTTCTTTCATTGAGATCTTCTTTCCAGCTATTTCATTATAGATAGCAGACAAATATTCTTCAGGGAGATCTTTACTGTCATTGATACCTCTATTCATTTTAATATACTGTTCTTTTGTCATTTTATTCTTAACCTGAAATGCAGAAAGTAGCTGTAAATATCAACAAGTGAGGCAAGCTCATCACAATTACAATGCTCCCTACAAAACTGCCCAGCACATGAAAAGTTACCATCAAGCATAAAATTGCTGATTCAGAAGACATTTTTAAGTATTCAACATATCCAAGACTACACTGTCAAATCTACAGTATACCACAAAGTTGTGAGGACATTCCAACACTCAAACATTTGGTAGGATCCACAGATCAAATATATGTCAAATTAGACAAAATTTAAAAAAATAAAAAAGAGAAAGGATAAAAATGCTTTATCTTGTCATACAGACCAAACAATCTATCTTACAAAAATCTACCCTGCAGAAAGGCCCAACAAAAAAGACTTCAAAACTTCAACACCCATGAAATATAATATTGTTACTTAAAAGATGCACAAATTTACACTACTATACTTCTTACACACATACTGGTGTTAAATTGGACATCCAGCTTTTACAACTACATTGTCACAAAGCCTGAAAGTTACATGCCTATAAATTACACAGATTCTTATTCCAGCAACATACCTGTGGACTGTGAAGATCTGTTGTCAACATGATAATTGAGTAAGCTAAAACATATGCAGTATCTGCACTAGCAAAAAGAGTTTGCCTGAAGGCAAAAAGGAGAAAAAGAACAGCAAATTTAATTTATTAGGATTTTTTACTAATTATTCAGCTTTCCTGAAGTTCTGAAGAAGAAGTATCTTACCCTTGGTTACATTCTAAATATCTAGCAGCAAATTTCTCCATTAAGCGATCAATTTTTTGAGCTTCTCCTGGCAGCCGAAATCCTTCTAGAAACATGCGCAGGGCTGAAACAAAATCCTTCCCCGAAAAGTCGTGTTGGTCTACGTATGCATACATGACTTCTTTGTTAAATTTATCATTGTCTCCCAGGAACTCCCCAACCTGAGTCTAAGAGAAAAACAGAAAAGACAAACTAGTGCATTTATATTTGAAAAAAATCCCCGAAACAACAACAGAATCAAATGTCTAACAAAAAGAGAGTGATGCACTGCAGTTAACTGAGACATACTCCTGCTTCTCCTCTATTGGCTAAAGCAAAGGATGTTGGCCATATATTCCATCATAATGCTCTTACATATCTGCCTACATTCTTCCTTCTCTGCTTTTATTCAGGAATTCCACTCGTGTACAAGACAAAGTTAATATTACTAATGATTGTTCTTTGCTGTAACAATTTTTGTAGTTAAGAAACTTACTATAGGACTGAAAAGCTTACTACACCCAACTTTATACCCCAGAGTACTGATCTCAAACAGATGCAAGGGATGCTCAAATAAAAATAGCTGGTGTTCAAATACATCTGAGTTGATCACTGTCAATGCAACACAGCACAGTGAAAAAGAGCATGCATTCAGATAAAGATGCCTGATGTTTTTTAACAGAAGTTAAAAAAATGTTTTGATGTCTGATTCTAAGCATCAATATTGAAATTTGTGACTGCAGACATAGTTGCAAATATGGGCAACAATAGGTGTGGCTTTTATGCACAATGGTGAGAACTGCTGTTTCAGAAAGTTAGGTTTCTCATGATAATATTAACATGGGATATTCCCACCCTCCCTAGGCAGATACTGCAGGGCCCTTCCAAGTCCAGCAACAGCTGCTAGCTGTAAATAAAACTGAAGAATGAATCTAGATTAACTAACTTTCCTCTGAGGGCAGAAAAAAGTGCTTTTAATGTTGTTGCACATTTATTTTTTTAGCCATCTCTGAAGGACAGATACTGCTGGCAGTTCCTTACTAAAGTATATACAATTAACGAAGTTCCTTCAAGCTATACAAGCAACTAAGTACAAGTTTTGAGTCAGCTCAAGTAGGTCAGTCTCTTGCTTTACACCTCACTGAACTGCAGGATGCATAGAGCACAGGGTGGAGCTCTACTGCACCCTCCAACTCAAACTCCACAATAATGTGTTGCACACTCTAAACACTATCAACTGACTTGCAATTAGTATAAACACATCAGCATGAGCACAGACAACCATTCAGTTTCCTTACTGAATCTAATCTTTCCTCTTGATGCAAGAATTGAGCAATATCTTCAGGGGTAGTGCCAAGCATTCCTTGTTCTTGCAAGTACTGAATTCCCCTCTTTGGTTTCTTATTGAATCTGTACAATGAAGAGCAGGATGGAATGAGAGTTAACCCTTTTACCCATGCCAAACCTGTACCAGCTTAAATAAAAAGATTCAGAAATTTCAGGTGAGATGCTGAAAATCGACATATTAAATATTTTTCCTTTATCAAACTGCATATTAGATAGGAATGAGCTATTCTCATTTACTCTGGCAGTCATAAAAAAAAAATATTCCACAAAGACAGCAAAATTTTGACTTCGAAAGAACTATTATGCTCTGTTGGTTTTTATCTTAATCTGTGTGAATCAATCAACAAATCTGTCAGTTGCCTGTAAGAATGGAAACATACAAGACTGAAAGAAACTGAAGTCCTGAAAGACTAAGGCATACTCGTGCAGGGTCCCAGAACTGTATAACAGGAAACTTTCATTTTTGCATAAAACTGACCTCACTGAGGAGATTAACGTGATGAAGATGAAATCACACAAAAGATTCATGTCAGATTGCACTGAGAAATTTCTCTATCCTCCAGTTCTAATTATAAGAAATTAATTAATCACAAGGACTCATCAGCATAAGCATATAGGCATTTTCATCAGTAATATGTACATTAAAATGGGTCATATTCAAATGATCACGAGTTCAATGTTCTTTTTATCCAAATATAAAAACCTTATTTTTAGACAAGCAGGTCTGGAGAAAAAAGAACAAACATTCAGAGTACTCATCTTCTAGCTGTGAGGAATTAGGTTAACACAAAACACTGTTGACAGGCTCCAAAGGGGACACCATTCAGCACTCTTTCACCAGAGGAAGTGCTGTTACATCCAGAGTTTTTTTCCTAACACAAGATGAGTATCTATGAGGAGAAGGAAGAAAAACCCAGGAATCTTCATAGCTCCAAAAGAATCCACCCTCCCATGGGTGATAAAAGGGCACTCACAAGTCAATTCCTTGTTCTATTATTTCCTTTTGTTGCTTTAGGACCTCAAACTGCTCTGGGTTGTCAGTGCCAGACATCTGTGTGCTGTAACTGCCAATTCCTGATGAAGCAGTTGAATCCAAAGAATTTAAGCTTCCATATCTGTTAATTGTCTCAGGGTGTTTGGTTTCACTGCTGTCCTGTTCTGTGGGTTTTTCTTGGCCTATAAATTGGAAAGGGTTACATATATCCAAAATACATACAGTGAAAAGAAATAAAAATCACAGGTCGAATCCTTGATGCAGGCTTCTAAAAGTCAGGGTTGCCTTCAATTATGTATTTATTTCATATAGATATATATTCTCCTTGTATTTTGGTTGAGAAAGTAAATAATAATTAAAAAATCACTAAAACATATCAAGGAGAATTCTTTCAGTTCATCATATACTGAAATTTAAGTCTTAAATTATAATTATATTTTCTGGCACCTGGGGAAAAAACCCCAACACCTCAGAAAACCAACTACAGCTTTTGTATTTTATTTTCAAATCCAGTGTCACTTTTAACCTGGAGCAACTATTTTAAGTTTTTGAAACACAGTGTCTAAAAGAATTTAGGCATGCCAAAGAGCTGGTGCTCTCAGTTCAAAAAGACAGCCATGCTAACTAACTCCTAAAAATTTACTACTTTGCCTACCAACTTTAAGTGCTTAATCTGAAAATTCTGGCACAACCACAGTACTTCCCATCTCAGGTTGGATGAAAACAAGACTAAAACAAGTAATGATTTAGTCGCTTTACAGCTTATAACGTTCAAACTTCTACAGCTATAAAAAGTATAAGTAAATAATCAGCAAATAAGTACTTTTAAAATAATCAGTAAAAAGTAAAAGAATGCTCTCTATTCAGCTTGCTTTAGTAGTTATTCAAGCAGTATGAAATTTGATGAAATTAAGGGAGCTTCAAAGCAAGTTTTGAGACATTTTTAAAATCAGAAGTACAGAAAATAACAGGATTTAGACATTTTCAGTCCAGTAGCGTTGTATCAATTCATACAATTAGAAAAAGACAATTAAGACAACTTGTTTAAATGACTTATCAATATTTCTACCAAAGGAAAAATAGTCTGAACACTGACAGCATCAAAATACTGGAAGAACACTCTCTACTCCTGCAGCACCTCATTACTAAAGCCAGAAGAAACACAGCTTATGTCTTACCAAGCGTTGTCTGGGAATTGGGATTTACATATTGATCCTTACTCCACTCCACCATGCATTTCAAGATCGATACTAAGCATTCCAATCCTTTTTTCCTCAAACTTAATTCCTAGAAATGATTTCATAAGCAATTAATTAGTGGACTGAAGAGTTTAGTCTCAACCTATCATGCCAAGAAACACGAAACTTCATAAAGTTTGGTGCAATTTTTACCTGAACATTGGACATGCCAAGTTCTTGGCTACCCCTTCCTTGAGCAATCTTTGATAAGTCATTAACCAGCCTTTCAAATATATTTGCTGCATTCAAATCACAATCATAGTTCACGTAGATGTCCACCACGCTCTGGGCATCTATAAATAAAATGACATTGTCACAAAAACTAGGTAATTTAATGAAAGGCAAGTATAGCTTTGTTCTTGAAGATACAAAAACAAAATCCAGAACACAACAATCATTAATACCTGCACATATCCTTGTCAGTGTTTGTATAACCATCCACTTATGATCAAATGAGCTAGTAGAAGTTTCCAAAATATACAGGAAAATTTCTTTGAAGAAAACCTAAAAAATATTCCAGGAAAAGAGAGAAAAAAAAAATCTATTACAAAAACAGTCACTAACTTTGATGGTCAAAATTCTGACATAATTCTGAAAGCAGTACTTTAGAGGTACAGGCAATAATGAAAGACAAAAAAAATAAAGAGGAAAGGAAGAAATAGAAGAAATACAACTTATGATTGATATATGTGAACTAGGAATTTGAATTATTTACTTATGTGCTTCTGCAGTGTTGACCAGGTTTATTTTCTGAGCATTCAAATTCAGAAAAACTGGGAATAATGTCAAATCCTGAAGGACAATTCAGCCTAACAAGAAGCCTAAACTGCTGTTGAGTTCATTTTGGATTTTGAAAGAAGAGGTATTACCTCGTAACAGAAATACTTTCTTTATCTACAAGATGATGACATGATGGCACAAACAGAACAAACAGATACTTATGCAAATTTGAAGTATTGGACCTTCATTAGAAGGGAAACATTCTGACACAAAAGGACCACTCTACAGTATTAGATTATTATTGGAAGATGGGTACCTGTCAGGCACAGCATGCAGCAATTCCATTAACAGGAAAGCTACTCTTCACTAGACTACACGTCAGTTTGCCCCAAAATCACTTTAGTACAGATGCTGTTGTTTGGAACAGAAACCATTTTACCCCCTCTCAATTAGTTCCTCACCAGCTCCATCAGCACCATAGGCTGACTAATTCAGCCAAGTCTGCTTAGCAGCTAAACTAAGGCTTCTTCTCACTTCTTCCCTGAGCAGCAGCAACTGCTGTAACAGCACCTAAACTCAGAACTGAACTGCTACAGGGCATTAGATCAATGTTCTGTATTTCTGAGAGATCAGCTCCTCACAGCCACTTGTGGCTTCCAAATTCATAACACACAGTTTTAACTAGAGGGCTGCTGAGAGTCTCAAGCCACTCAACTTCTCCAGTAGCATCACATGAATATCCAAATCTGTAACTACCCTTGTTTTTAATATTGACTGTTCCTTCATAGCACTGAATTTTTACAGAGATTTTTATATTAGCCAGTATTATCCAGGTAGAGAAAAACATAAGGCTGTTTCCACTTTAAGTCATACATCTGGGGAAAAACAGCAACACTGACTTCTAGGCAACTTTGATGGTAAGCTATTTCCTCAAGGAAAATGTGCTAACAACAGTTACATTTTACTGATCTCTTCAGAGAAAGAGGCACACAGCACAAATGCCAGCTAACTGTCTTAATAAAGAAAGCATCCCTATGGAACCTAAGGAGTTCAACACATAACAATTCAGAGGCTTGCAAGTGATTAAACATACTTAAGAGTACTAGACTGATTTTAGCCACAATTTTACATAATCAGAGAAAGACAAAAATCTAATAAATGTCATGCTGAGAGTAACCCTCAGTTACACAGTTGATGTTTTCTGATTTTTTTACTGAACGACAGTAATTTTATATATTCTCTAGAATCAGCAAAATTATTGCTTTTCTGGTAGAAAATTTAAAAAAGAAGTCACTGATGAAGCAGAGAAAAAAAGTTTCAGGGACAAAAACTAAACCCAAATCTAAGCTAGAAGAGAAAATAGCTGGAAGCTCTGCATACTATCAAGGCCAAGCTGACTTCTTGCTTCTGTCACCTTTGGACAAGTATATCCTGGAATAATGAACTTCTCAAAATCCTAGTGATGTTTACATTTCAGCTACTTAAAAATGCTATATATCACTATATAACTTACTGCAGTGCACACCACAGAGTTGAGACTTTGTTCCTAATATACTGGAAAACTAAACCAGAAATGAGCTAGTTATTTATTATGTTTGGTCAACTAAATATGAGTTCTAAGGTAGCTTATTCACAAGAAAGGGTGATAATGAAAGGGTGGTAATGGTAAGTACAGCTAAATTACACCCCAACTCCTCTGACAGATATCTAGGATTTGATTTGCTGCAAATATATTCATTCACCCATTCAGAATTACAGTTACAATAAAACTAAGGTACAACTCAAACTATTTTACTGTCAGAGGGAAGTGTTAACTAAATATCTAAGTCAACAGGCCACAGAATGGTCACTTTCAAAAGAATCTGGAACTATTCTTTTCAAACTCACCAGAAAATTCTTACATAGATGAAAAATGCAGCCTCAATCCCAAAATACATAGATTTTGCATATTATAAATCAGAGCATATGGCTCTCCTTACAGCTCCAAGACACAAACTGCATGTGAAGTTATCTACATGCCTACCCACATCTTCAGAATAACCTTTAGGATCAGTAGCTGAAAGAATTCTTAGCGCACGGTAAGGAAAAAGAAAGAAGTTTCTAGAAACTGCTGTACCCTGTATTTTGTAATAGATGGGTACTTCAGCAGCACCAAGTTTTTGGGTTTTCTATTCACAAGGAGAAAATGTAGCCCTGATATGTAGTGATGCTCCTAATTTAGCATACTCTAGAACCTACAATAGTGCAGGGCATCCCACATCCAGTCTGCCTCATATGTCTTCATTTTCTGTTAGGAATTTGTGAAAGGCTGGCAGTGATGGAAAACTATCAAATTTCTGTCAGGGAAGCCGACTGCAATCCGTTCACCACCTACATGCTGACTTGTAAGCTCTCTGAACACAGTGAGTCCAACACTTTCTGGGAGGCAGGCTGTGGGACTGAGAACGGCTCCACCCAGTCTGTCTGATGTGCCAAACACTGCACATGCACTACGGTCTTGTTGAGCACACAGTTGGCCTTGAAACTTTTCAAAATGCATCACATTTTCAAGGCAGATTCAAGCATTTTTATCCATTCTATGCTCAACCATGTACTGGAAATCTCAAGTTTTTTCCCCAAAGAAGTATCAAAATAACCTGGTAAGTGATCAGAACACCATCATTTTATGATGTGCTACTGTCAAAATGAAGTTCTTCCTCCAAAGCTGCCATAATGCATCAATGTACAGTGACATCCACAGATGAAGATATCCCTGAATTCAAGGTCTTTATAACAGCAAGATTTATCAACATTTCTAAGCATCTCTTTACATACTTAAGCTCCACACAGATGGGGCAATCTGTTGGCTTCAGTATTCACGCATGACTCCTCAAACATAAAATTACTAAAATAAACAGCAGGGACACATTGCACACAGTACTACTTTATTCACCACAGAATTAAAATCTTTAACACATGGGACACCACAAGAGGATATTCATGTGGTTGAACAGGACAGAGTTGTTCTGAGCAGCTGTTTGTACTTTATGCACAAAAAGCAGACCTCAAGAACAAACACTCCACATAGAGAATTACAGAATATTCCATGCTGGAAGGGATCTGCCAGGATCATTGAGCCCAGTTCTTAGGTGAATGGCCCTTATGGGGATACATCTTCCTTTTCCCTATGACTTAGAACTGACCCAATGAAAATTCACAATGTCTGCCAGGACTCAGATGATTTATTGCAGAGAATATGGACTTATCTCTACTAATAGTCCAAGGAGTTAAGCTGTGCACACACCTTTTGGAGGAAATGAGATCATCTTATTCAGGACATAAACTGACAGAGGTCCTGACAAGCAAAGGGAAGTGGCTACAATAATGGAATAGCTGTGACTTCCCCAAAGAAAGAAATCTGTTCAAGGGACCTCAAAGAGAATCTACAATGCTTTTCATGTCATTAGTTTTCATTCTAAAAATCTTTTGCAAAACCATATATTAGTCAGTCTTTTCCTGAGTGTATTCATTTTCTTAATTTATAATATGCAGTGTTGGGCTAAGCTTTCTTAATTGCAATATTGAACACTGGCTGAGCTTAGCCACAAACCTACTCAATTCTGAGTTTCAGCAACACTGCAATAGTACCACACCACACACAACAGAAAACTTCAAAATAAGGAAAATCTGGCAAGTCTTACACAAAACCTGTGAGTCACAAAGGAAAACAAATTTATTTAAACAAGAGCAAGCTACACAAATATAAACAAATGTTCACTTAACACCTCCACACATTTAATTAGAAATTAATGTAACATACCTCAATCTGCATCTTTAGATGAGTCTTAAAGTTTGACAGGAGGGTAAGAAATATGGAAAGTGAAAGTTCAAAAACTTCTGGAACTGATGAGACTCCATTTTTTGACAGTGCAACACAAAGGTACTGCTTTATAGCATTAATGAACATCTCATTTGTCCTGAAGACTGGTCCTGCATTTTGCAGAATGGACAGAAGCAACTGCAATGAAAGAATCTTTGATCGCAGTTCATGAGATCTGGAACAAAATAACGCAGCACATCAGCCCAGTGTAAGTCATAAAAATAAAAAACATTCTCTTGAAAAGCCAATACACACCACAATGATTTTGCAAGTAGAATGTTAATGAGAGAAACTCAAATTTGACACAACCAGTTGCAGAAAGGGTCATAAAATGATGCTGGATCTTTTTTTGTTAAATTGTTCATTTTTCAACCAAGAATGCAGGTAAGACCTTTTCTAGAAAAGGGAGAATTCTGTTGAACCACTCTCTCTTTTGCACCACAGAACAGCAGCAACAAGAGGCAATGCTGCCCTTTTAGCCAGAGGATGAAGGAGCATTCTTTCCTGCTACCAGAGCTTTGGAAGATCCCATGGAAAATCCAGCCCATCTACCAAACCCTGACTAGTAAAAGGTGGAAATTCCTCCTCTTCTTCCTTCTCCTATTTCCACCAGTATGGAAAGAGAGCTGAAGGACTATAAACATAATAGCTGTACTGCCTGACCTACTTCCTGCCAACACTGCAATCTCTTCTCTCAAATACAGCACTGATCAGTCACTGGGCCCATCCCACTCCGAGAGCAGGTAAGACACAGAATGTGCCTATTTTAAGCATGGCAATCTCCAAGTCAGGCAACTGCAGTGTTGTCAAGTGCTCCACAGTAACATTCTTACAGACTCAAGTAAAGTAGAATTCATGTCAGAACAGTGCTACTATTTCTGCTCTAAAAACCCCAAACAACAAAACAGCTGAAAGAACCTCAAACCACACATGAAAAAAGCGTAAAGGAAATCTGCACCTATTAAAATGCAATGCAATAAATAGCATTCCAGCCTAAGACTCCTGATGATCCTTCCCACTCTTGATTATTTCAAAAAAGGCTGTATCTCTTCTGAGGAGCAGGTACAGACACAACTGGCTTTCCCAACAGGACAGTCCACAGCTTTCATTAAACAACCACCCCTGAGAGAGGACAGTTAAGAAATACAGGGAACAATGACAGGAAATTTTTCATCCAGTACAGCCCAGACACAGTAAGGGGTACTTCAAGTCAATCTGTGACACACAGAGTAGCTGGATATTTGCTATATATTCTAAATATATAGGCTTAAAAAAAAAAAAATTCCAGTCTAGCTAAAACAAAAATGTTAACTAATATTAAGTATGTTGCAAATAAACTCAATTACTTCTGCCCAACAAAGTGTGATGGAGAAATCAATCTGCAAACATTTCAAACTCAAAACATAATTCCAACAGTAGACTTTTTTTCTGAAGATGCTTTTGAGAAGAACACAGCCAGTCCAGCTGAGTGAGGAACTTGTCCTAGACATTTCTCCCAATGGGCTACAGGTCAAAGTCAATCTGAAACTGCTGTAAGAGTTCTTCAGGAAAATGGTTAATACTGGCACTTCATGGAAGCTGACATAACAATCTCTTCTGATGCAAAAGGCTTGATTTTTTATCACATGGTACCAGGTGTGCACATAGCACATGACCAGATCATACTTTGCTATGCCATGTAAGAATATGAAGAGAATTTCAGTCATAAATAAAATATTAAATATTGCCTACTTCCAGCAAGTGTCAGCTCCCATCTGAAATCCTTACATGCTGACCTCAACACTTTTGTATGATGTGTAAAGCCCTCTTAATTTAGAACAGGTTTAAGGTAAAACCAAAAAACAGCAAGCAAACCATCAAGCTATATTTTACCTCCATCTTATTTTAATCCAGAGAAAAAGGAAACAAAGACATTAATCAGGTTCCCAGAAAGCAAAATGCTGATCTTAACTCCCAGACTTGTGATTTTAAGTTAAAGCTTCAAGTTCAGTTACCTAAAATCTAAAAATATTTTTATTACAGACTTCAAAACAAATTTCATTGAAAGTAAGATTTTTAAAGAGGCATATAATACTCTTGAAATGTCACAGATATCCTACGCCTCCTCTTCCAATTACAGCATGTTTGTAATAGTTCAAAAAGCCATCAATGCCTCAGAACCATTGATAATTCTAAGCACTTCTCCAAATATGGCATATCTTCAAATATATTTGCAGTGAATTTTTGTTGCCCTAAATGCCTTTTTCTCCAATTTGTTTTGCATGAAGAGCTTCACCAGTTCCAATATGAATGTCAAGGACTTCATGGATTTAGATGAGATTCTCCAAGTGCCTCAATAGCTATTACTGCTCTTGCAAAGGGAGTTAATCCATTAAAACCTTTAATAAATGGACAACTTTAGTCTCAGAGTACTAACTAAAACCACAGGATTTTCATGGCATTTCCTGGAAGACAATTCTCAGAAACAGTGAGAAAAACCCTCATGCCTCAGTCTTCATTCTCTAATGTCATGACTTTCCATAGTTCATTGCTAGATAATTTAAAAATGTTCCTAGACTAAACTCTCAAACCCTTTTGACTACATCATAAGCTTTTCGGCTTATTAAATCTACACCACACATCACTGATTAAACTTAAACTATCTTCCAGTTGCCTGCTTTAAAAGCTAGACTCGGAACAGTAAAGCTGGTTTTATTTTGAAGAATACAATGCCTTTCACTGAAATCATACTACAGTTTCAATTTAATCTCTTAATACTCCTCAGAACAAAAAAGCACTCCCCTTGAAAGCTATTAGCAATTGTTCCTACTGTGTAAATAAAATGTATATAAATTATATGCATACAAACCCAAGATCAGAAAGTAAACCTTTCAGCCAACACTCAAATTTAATGCTGGCACCCATCTATAGAAAACAGTCTAGATTTGCTTTACAACAAACAATTCCATAAATGAAACTGAAGACATGGCATCTTCAGTCAGAAGAAACAGCCAGATAAAATCTCAGTTATCAAACATTTGTGTTTTGATTAAGTGGGCTGACAAGAGTGTCCAACCTGAAGAAAAGAATGAAACACTGCATCATGAATTTATTATAACCAGTTATCAGCTCCAGGTGAGGAGCTTATATTAAGATGAAATAGTAGAGCTGAGGATGTGTACTGGACACAAATGTGCTGGTTTCAGCTGGTGCAGTTAATTTTCTTCCCAGTGGCCAGTACAGGGCTATGTTTTGGATGGTGAGTAATATGTAAGAGATGAAAGAAATTTTGGGGCACAAACCAGCAACAGTTATGAGCAGAGAAGGTACCAAAAGCAGAGCAACCTGAGCAAGACCAGAAATACCTGATGGTCTTCCATACAAACCCTTCTGAAAGGCATTATAAAGAGCAACTAGGAAGAACATGTAGCACTTACCCTTTTGTAAGAGCAAAGAAGCTTAACAGGTATACAAAAGATGCATTAAAACACAGAAGTACCTTTCCAAAGTTTCTAGGCCCTTTTCAACATACTGTTAGTTTCTTAGTAACAGGACTCACAAAAACATTTAAATAGTTTATTTTTGGTTTTAGATTCATTAGGAAAACTCTTAAATTCTGCTTACTTTGGATCTGGTGGTCCATCTGACAGGGGCTTCATGGAGAGTTTACACAGTGACCTGAATACAAGGAAGGCATCCTTTTGTAAAATGTGGGAAAACTTAGCACCAGGGGTAGGTCCTGAAGAATTTCCAGATTCCTAAGGAAGTTAACATATTTCAGTATTCCATTTTGCATTAGCAGGGTGTGTAGGGAAATCCCCACCTCTGAGCAATAAGAAGTTAATATATTACATAAATATTACCAATTCACTTTAGCTTTATGGTCTTAAGACTAAAACAAAACATTCTGCAGTCCAGCTGAAATGAAAGTGACTAAAAATTGCCTACTCAGTAAAAAGTCAGAATTAATTAAAGAGTATAATGAAATTAGGTAGGTCAAGTTTAAGTAGGGTAATTTGTAGTGAATTGCTGCCAGGCATTTTCAGTAGATAACTAGTTTAAAAAGACTCAAACACCTGACATTTTAATAGAACAGGAATAGTTATTTATCTGTTGTCAGATAAATTTGATAAAATTTCTATGGTACAATAAACACCCCTATTACTAAATTCTTGCAATTCTGTATTAGTGTTCCAAACATAAGCAAAATGTTTAATGTTAAGTCTTCAATTTGTATGGCCCATGTGAGTGTAACTTTTTGAACTTAAAATTATTATTCTCAAACTTAATTACTCAGTGCACTCTGACAGCAGACATTCTTGGTCAGCTGACAAGTGTATTCAAGTCTCATACAACACGGAGTGCATTTTTACATATATTTTGTTAATGAAAATCAAATCCTCTCAGTCATGAAACTCTTGATCTAAATCACAGCATTAAGATCATGCTATCAGCTTGAAATTTCTATTTATTGTTTGAAAAGAGCACACCAAAATTACACAGGCATGTGTATAATTTGCTGTATGCTTCACTATGTATATTGAACACTGCTTTTATAGGTTCTCAGGAGCACTTCACGAAACAGGAAACTGAGTTCTCTTGGAACAGTGAACTCCATGGGGAAACTAAAAACATGCTGGGATAAAAAAAGACATCACATGCAAAATTTATTCAGAAAAATGTCATTTAAATAGTGCATTGAAATAGAATAACGACTTAATTCATCTCAGTAACTTATTTTATGAATTATACTAATCACTCTGCACAAGCATTGGGCAGCATTTAAAACAATACTTTTTTTCATTATTTCCTAATTTATATCTGCCTGTACCTGAGTATCATTGGAAGAGACAGATAATCTGTCATCAGGTAAAGATGGTGTATAAGCAACAGAAATTGGAGTCCCTGGAATTCCATTTGCCTGAATGTTTTCACTGTCACTGCCATCCTCTAATGATCCAGTTGTGCCATCACCACTTGCAGTCCCTTCCACATCTATCAGAAAAGATGTAAAAATTATTAACAAACATTACATGAGATAAAAAATTAAAAAGAGCTTTTAAAACCAACGCTTAAATACTAAAAAAAAAAATCACAAGGAGGCGCTTAAGACAGAATTTACATGTCATTACAGAACTAAAAAGACTGCAAATATACTTAATTCCCACTAATGAAAATTACAGTAAGAAATTTACTTATAACTTCACATTGCCAGGGTCACCACTCTACCAAGTTTCCAAGAAGTATTGGTATGGAACATCACTCACTTGGCTGATAGACAATTTCCAACAAAGAGAAAAATATAGTGAGACACTACTACTACACAGAGGGACCCACTTGTGAAGAGTGTTGATATAGAAAAAAAAAATAATTCAAACAAACAAACAAACAAACAACCACCAAGAATTTGTACTTTAAAAGAACATTGATTTCCAATATAAAGAGTGTAAATCAATGTATCCTGTCAATTTTACTGTTAAATAGTGTACAGCTACAGTCTGACAATAGAAACTGTCTTCTTTAACATGTAAGTCATATTTAAATAATAATAAATTTTAATTAAATATTTGAAAATGGTAAAATAATTCTTAAGGTCAAGAACCAGACAGCAGTCACTATTGACTAGACAGATATTAATATAATACCTCCAACTACTATGTTCACCATTTCCTGCACAATACTTTCTACAATTTCTTGTGCCTTCTCTTCACACTCATTGCTTTCACCATCATATGTTCCTTCATCAGCTTTAGAAAGATCTTTATAAAGAAAAACAAACACAAACAAGCATTAATGAGAAACTCTGAAATTAAGAAGGTATTTTCCTTGCACTTAATATTTCAGAATAAATGTTTGGATGTTTCAAAAATATGTATTTGCAGAATGTAAGAATTCCAGTAGTTAGCCTGTAAATGGCATTTACCTACAGGCCTATGCCAACAAAACACATCAATTTTGTGTCTTCACAGACATTAAAACACTGAAAACTTGAGGGCTGTGAGATGTTTTTCTCAAAAACTTTCACAATGGTACACAGATGCAAAAATGAATTTTTGATACAGACACAGAGTGCAGGACTAAAGGATGTTCTTGATGAACAGTGGTAACAAGGACAAACGGGCATTTTGCATTAATCAACTGCTTGAAAACTTATGCCTGACTCCAGATTTGGGAGAGAGAAAAAAGACAATCCTCAAGCCTTTCTTTTTACAGATATTTTCCCTCCCTCCATGAAACAGAAATACACACTGATTACTTTCTGCTGCTGTGGCTTGGTCAGCTTCTGTCTGTTCATTTTCAGCACTAGAAATGTCAGATCCATTTTCTGCCTCAGTATCTTCTTGAAGGTTCTTGTCCACATCATTTGTGCTGTGGTCAAGCTCTCTCTCATGGTCTTTGGACAGCTGATCGGCCTGTGCTGGAATATGTCTCAGCTGAGGTGATTCAGGCTCATGATGGCTTACTGGAGACTGCTGGAGATGGTGTTGCTGTCTGTGTCTTTCCTTTTCCATCTGTTTGGCTTCCTGAAGCTACAAAAGCATTGCAAGCACACAAGAAGTTCACTATCAAAATAAAACACATGCACTGTTTTACAAAGATGACATCTCTGTTGTCTCTACTTACACAATGCCTTCCCAAAGCTGTAACAGTTTAAGAAAATGCATCTTTGTTTAATCATAAATAACTTCAATATCTTGGGATAATCCATTGCAAGAGGGCTGCTTCCCAGCTATGCACACAGGTCATACCTTCACTGCCAAAGAAGGGATGACTACACTACATAAACCATAGGACCAGGAGTTGTCTGCCTGCCCTATAAGGAAGTTCAGGGAGTAGATGTGACAATAAACAAGGAGTGCTTGGAAAAACATCAAGGCAAACTTTTTTTTGTGGTTCCTTAATCTGGAATCTCCAGAAAGGGAAGAATTTCTGTGACTTGCCTAATGGATTATGACAACATGTAAAGTCAAACTAAAGCAAGATGTCCTTTGGGGTAAATATATCTATTAAACATAGCAGACCATTATGAGAAGTTTAAAACTGTACACCACCCCCAGCCCCAAATTCCATGTTGTCCATCTATTTCAAGAGTGCAAAATGCAAGAAGAAAAATAACAGATACCAGCTTCTTTTTTTCCCCAAAGTACCCAAATTAGAAAAGCCAAAAAGTGTTAATAATGATGAAACAAATCTCTCAAACTTTCAAGACGCAATTTCTAGGTAAAGATACTGAGATACTCACTGCTTGATTTTCCATACGTGCAAAAATGACATTCAGCATTTGTGTTAGAGTGGCCTTGGCTGTAGTTTGATTTATAAGATTTTTGCTTGCTAGATAGATATTGTAACATGTTCTTACAGCCTGTAGTACTGTTCCTTCGTGGATTTCTATGTGTTGAGATGTTACTGCAGTGAGCAGTGCCTAAATAAACACACATACATATATTTACCAGTCAAAACATTTATCAGTCAAAAAGTTTGCAAATTAACCAATAGCAAACCTGAATTACTTCTAAAATATATCCAAATACATATCTTGAACTGCAATTTAATTATGTTCTCCCACATACCAGTAGCCATATTCATACCAGTTAATATAAACTGAGTGATTTTAATGAGCTTATCTAAGAATCACATATTTCACAGTATGTAACAGCAAGAAGTAACCAGTGGGGCCATCAGAGAAGTAACTAATAGGAATCATCCTCATATTTTCTAGACACAAAACAGGAACAGACTATCTGTTGAAGCCTGGAAGGGAAGCCAAAAGGTCCAAAAGTTGTTTTAGAAATAAATGTAAATGTGATGAACAAAGATTGAGTATGAGATGACAGCTATAGTGAGACAACTGCTTTTTATAAAAGCTTTTTTTGGTAGATGCTAGAATATTGTGTTGCCTCCTATGTAGAAACTTGCTCATTTCTTCCTATTTGTGCTAATATTTGCTTCTCTTTCTTAAAAAAAAAGGCACATAAGCCTCTGAAAGATCAGATAACATGGAAGTAAGGAACAAATTATATTTAAGTGAGGCAGAGGCAGGTTGGATTAAACGGCAGAAATAGAGGCAGATAAAACCTGAAGGACAGGGTTTGAAAACATTGTCAGAGATGTGTGTTGGAGAGTGGAAAGAAAGGGGTAGAGCCTGGTTTGCAACAGTTTATATTCATCACTGTAATCCAATAGAAAGAATGAGGGAATTTTGAGCATTAAAAGCTTTGAGAGAGCTATCATTTAATGGGATGTTTAAGACAAATACAGAACTAGAAGCACTGGAAAGCTCCTACTTTTTAAAATTTATCACACTTTGTTAAAAACAGAAGTTATTTCAAGTGTTGGGTAATTTACTCATCAAACCACACCTCACATCTCTTTACTGACATTGTCAGAACTTCTATACACACAAGGCACCAAGAAGTGGAGAAAAAGTACCCATCACTCACTCAAACCCCTTAAAAAGTGATATCAGTCACTCTTGAAAACCACCTGAACAAGTGGATCCCAGGCATGAACAGCTGTTTTTCCCAAACCACTACTGTCTGGACTCAATACAGTACATATTTAGATCCAGTTAATATTTCTTTCACTCAGTTACAAATTAAACCACTGACACACATACACACACATTTAATACAGCAGTTTAAGAACCACCTACAGCTTCTCACTTGGAAGACAAGGTCTCCTGCAGCCTAGCATTTAGGACACTAATGAAAAAGTGCAAGGGGATCAAGTCTCCATCTCTGGTTCTAGTGACATCATTCATAAAGCTACTCCTTTGTGTCACCTTCTGTCTCCTCCTTAAATTTGGATGAGTAAGAAACTGATATTTGAAAATCCAATTTTAACTTCCATCTCAGTTCAGTGAAGTCTTACAATGTTTTTTCCCCAACTTTTAATAACAGAGAGCAGAGTCAGCTAGTAAAGAAAGGTGACAAGGCTACAGATAGACTATGTGCTCTTTTGTTTTAATTGGCTTAACAGCTTGAATTTCCCAAGTTTTTTTCAGTATGCTGTGTTATGAATAGTAGAGCCTGGTTCTTTTCACACCACCTGATTAGCGGTGTGGAGGTAAAGAAACACTTCAAACACACCTCCTTAATATATAATCCAAATTCACTAATCCAAATTCACTGAATAACATTTTCTGTGCAGACTGAGGAATCAGACCTCCCTGCAGACATCTCCCTGCANACACCTCCTTAATATATAATCCAAATTCACTGAATAACATTTTCTGTGCAGACTGAGGAATCAGTCTTTCTGCAGGGCATCTCCCTGCAGATATCAAACCATACAAGAATTTACAGAGCTTTTCATAGTCAGTTCCTTGGGTTTCTTTCCTTCCCAGGCACTAGATACCAATCTTAATGACTACCACACACATTTGCAAACTGATAAGCATTTTTAGCTTTGATCTCTTGCTAATATCTTCCACCTTCCTTACAATTTAGAGCCATCCTTAGGCTGTTAGTCATTCTAACTTCACATCTCAGTGCCATTTCTCTTTCTCTACTCTGCCAATTCAGTAGAAATTCAAGAACAAATGCAAGACAAAGTATTTTACAATTACCTTCTGAACATCCTTCCCTCTTGACAGCTTACATTTAGGGCTCAATCTGATGATATGCCCTGAACAACATCACCTGATTCTCTATCATGAAAGAGTGTATCATTATCACAGTGGCATGACAGCTAACCCTGAGAAACCACACGTTATGATCAGGAGTGGCAGTACTGCTCCTCTGAAACCCTTGTGAACTCCTATGTTAGAAAAATAAACCCTTCCTTTCTCATTTTAGTACTTTTCTTCGTGTTACTCCCCAGCCTTACTCTGTGACCAAACAAATACTGTGTCCAACACAAGGAAGAAGAGAGGGGTGACAGAGGAGTAGAGGACAATCACCTCAGCCCCCAGTGAAACAGGATTACACAAAATCTGAAACTGATACACAACACGTGTCCTTGAGAGGTAGAGTAACCAAAGCTTCCTCCATCCACACACTCCTACTCTTACTTTGCAACAGGTCCAGGACATGAAGCCACCTGTACTATTTTAACAGCAACTCATTAATACAAGTAAAACTCAGAGAACAAAAGCACCCTCATATGGTTGTCTGGTGTTTAGTTTTGGGGTTTTGTTTGTCTTAAAAGTGATTTCAGTAGATGCAGAGTATTAAATGCTTGCTAGGACAAGGGATGGGGTAAGGGCAAAGTCTGGGAGCAAAGCCTAGACAGAAAAATGGCTCTGTGCAGAGGTCAGAACAGCAATGGAGTCACAGCATTATGTCGCTCTTTTCTACCACGTCAAGTTTTTCTGCTCAAGGCTTTTTGCAATTGAGTTCCCACTCCTTCTGGTCACACTTAGCTCATCTATTTTCATAGTATCTTCACTATGAGCTAATAAATAAAGGAAAGGAATAAAAAGCCTACTTTATTTACTCCTCCCCTTTGCTGTTCTTTAGAAACAGAAGGAAATCTTTGTGAAAGGTTAGCACCACTTCACTCTCCTTCAGGTCCTTCCACAAAAGCTTTCTTTGTCACAAAGCCTGCAAAAATACCAACAGCCAACAAGACTTCCCTGCCCTGAAACTACTGGCTACCATCCTGACTGTGAGTTTGTTTTTTTAATGCTTTCCCTCCAGCCTTCATGCTTAATGTTCTGTGTTTGAGAAAGACCCTACCGTTCTGTGCTGCCACTCACTTAATATACATAAAGCTTATTCTTTTTAATAAACAACCATTGGATGGATTTGGGAAAGGAGAAATACCTCCAAGATAACTTCCTGAGTTACAGATTATCCTACCTTTGTGTGACACCCACAGTACTTTTTCTTTTAGCCTGAAGCATGTTTGACAAGTGAATTTTCTATTATTTTAAACAAATGCATTAGAACAGTTCCGGAAGTTTCATACTTTGTGAGGCAAAATGAGTGTAATTTTAAAAGTAAACTGAATTATCAATAATCCTCTACTAAAAATATCCAGCATCCATCTATAACTCTAAACTTTTGATTCCTCATGCACTGAATATTCTATAAGAACAGCATGGCTATAGCAAAGTAATGTGACTACAACCAGGAGAACAACTTTCATATCAGGGTCAGTTTTTTCTTCCTTCTCAGCCAACTCTGATCGTCTTATCTTTGGAAAATTTATGACACAGTACAGCTGTCATCTGATCAGCACGGGCTTACTTTGTCTTAATTTCGTAATTCAGTTGCCTGGAAACTCTCAAGTACTTGGAACAGCACATAAAACACAGTAGTCCTTCCTCCTCTCTCTACTGTGAATTAGCTACTAGAATCACATAATTCTGTTTCCTTTGAGAGGGTCTATAGGGTTATTTTTAATAATATTTTTTTAAGTTAACTTGAAGTCCAAAATTTTACTTATCACAAAATAATGTCTTAGCATGGGCTGACTTTTGAAAAAAACAGGAAACTGAACTCCTTAAACCAAAAAACAACAAATACATCAAATAACCGTCATAGATAAATAATTTTTTGAATTTAAGTGACACTAAAAAAAAGTCACTAAATAGGATTCAACTTTTCAGACTGCAGCTAAGAAACACACACAACAATCTTTTTCTACCAAACATTAGTATATTAAGCTGTAAAAGTACCTAGATAATAGCAAACACTTTCCATTTCCACAGAAACCAATGAAAGAAACCACATGAGTGTAAACAGTTGATATCATGTCCCATCCTGTTTCCTAATCCCTATTCCTTCTTTACAGATTTTAAAAAAAACAAACCACAAGTGTTGCCATAATTTTAGTTCTTCAGGCACCAAAAAGCCAGAAGAAATGTAAACAAAACATCAAGTAAGACCTCTGCAACTGTCAGAGCAAGTCTGCACTCACACACCACAAATGCCACAGCAGCCATAGGAAAGCAAGCCTGGAGGTGCAAAGATTCAATCAAGGGATGTTATTTCACAGAATTTGAATAAACCACTTTTAATTGCATCAGCAGACTAATTACTTGCATTGTTTCTGCCACAACAATCCCCACCACAACAAATACATGAGAAAGTTGCATGGCTTCACATCAGAATTACACCAAATCCAACTAAGGAAAAGGAAGGAAAGGCAAATTTCCCTGTCTGGTTCATCACCAAGTCTGTAGGTGAGGAACAATGGCATTACAGAGACCATGCGAGTGAAAATAGGAGCAGAAAAATTAAACTCCATCAAAACTACTGCAGGATGTGACTCTAAACCTTAGATAACTAAAAAAAGATAAACTATACTCCTTGGTGTCAGCAAGACTATTTCCTTGGTAGTCAGCAGAAAGGTATTTTCAGAATGTCTAAGTGGCTTTGGTAGTTGGGAACTGGTTTAAGGTGACCTCACCCCTGGAAAGCCACCCAGTAACCAGGAAACAGCACTGCACCTTAACTCTTACCCCATGATAGCTCCCAGATCCCAGAGGGAGGGCAGCATGCTAAGCAAGGGCCACCCATTCTACCTGCAGAACCAAGACAATCCTCCAGAGAGGAAAGCATCCAAGTGATCAAAGTTCTCAGCTTTCACTGTGGTGCTGGTGAAGCAGCTGCCCTGTGGGAGTGCTACTTATGTTGTGGGTAACAGCCTGGGAACACCAGCACAAAAAAGCGGAAAATTCAGGTCCGCTGCCTTCTATCTCCCTGATGGAACTGTAATCCTTCAGACAACATACTAATCACCAGAACCACAGAAGAGTCTATAAAGATATATGATCCATCCTTCAAACTATACTGGAGAAGCAGGGTCCACATTCATCTCAGAATTGAAGAGCTATGAAGCGTAAGAGAATATGAAACTTAGCAGTCCATTGTTCTTCCAAAGTGAAAAGTTCTGTCTTTGAAAGATTATTTAAAATTTTCAAGCTTTTTATGGTGTTCAGTGTATTGGACAAAGATGGAGTCAAAGTCAAAACAGTACTCTCCACTTTCCCAGTCGTTCTAACATGGCAGTTAGCTAAATCTAAACAGTGAAAAAATTAAGGCAGTAAATGAGTGTTCACACTTAACACATTTTACAATTATTGAAGAATTTACTTTCTCAACTGCTGTCCTGGACAGAAGGAGTATTAGCTCTTAAAACCCCTTCGGCAGGGAGGACTGGAATAAGAAAGCATTCAAAGAGACAGTATTACAAAGAGACAGTATTACAAAAACTTTCAGCCACTGAAAGTTTAAATCTATAAAAACTTCCCTTTGCAGGATGGAAAACATCTTGAATGCTTGGATGAAACAACACAACAAATCTAGAAAACAGCAGCATGAACCAACACTTGTAACAACTATCTGCTGGAGAGGTGGAGTGCAAAAAAAATGGAAGGTTTGAGCTATGAAAAGGAGGAGAAGAACAAGCTACATCCTTTGCACTAGAACAAGTAAATACAATCTGCAAGAAATGCCTATGCCTCAGGATACACATACACAAGATGATGAGGTAACAAACACTCCATTTCTCTTTAACTAACTTCAATTATATTCTTCATTGCCGTTCACCACCGCAGCCATTCAAAGACTGCTGTTACAGGAGCAGGGAACAGCATTTGCACTAGGCAGCTAAATTCTAGTACTTGGCACAGTAATTTGCTGAAATAAATACCCATAATTAATGGCTGTAATCAGAAAACAGGTTCCCCAGAAACATTCATACAAACTCCACATGCAACATTTATATAAGCTGTGGAAACAAACCCTGGACTTCCTTCAAGCAAAAGTGTATGACACAGCAGCACAAAGCTACCATGGTAATGGTCCAACTGCCAGGTCTAATTGCGTTTCATCAACCAATTCCAAAAAGGATTTTAAAATCTGCTGCTTAATTACCATTTCCCCCACTGGGAGTGCAGGATTGTTTGACAGTAATTCCTTACAATTAGAGGCTCCACAGGTCTGCTGTGAACGAATTTCACCCAGTGGTCTATCTACAAGACTTGAGGCCACAACCATGAGTTCACCCAAAAATGCAGGGAGAGAAATTAGGGGAAGGGCACAGGATAGGGAGTTTCCACCTCCAACCAAGAGGATCAAGAAAATATTTTAACACTACCATGACATTTACAAATTAAGCACATCAAGCGCTTCTGCTTTTGAATTCTGAGGTCATGAATGTCTTCCTGCAGCCACCACTATAAATACAGAAAGTATTAAACATGTTACCTTTATTATTTGTAGCTGAACCCCTTCGTCTGTTTGAGGGCCTTGAAAACAGCCACATATTGTCTCAATAATTCTATCAATCAGTTTTTTTCCTGGAGCTGTACTGTCTGGTGCATTCCCTGTCAAGTGTCCATATGCGATAAGTTTCTGGAGAGAAGAAAAAACCCCATGTAAGTAAGAGCTTAAAAAATTAAGCCACCTTTTTGTTATAATAAATAAATAAATTCACTTGATAGTTCTAACTTGCACAGAATAATTAACATAGTACATTTTATCCCATGTATCATAAAACATTAAGGTTTTTTTTTACATATCCTCCAGATCTATTCCATTTTCACTCAGCAACTGCAAAAGTTTGTCAGTAAGTTTAACATTAAAGGTTTTGTTCATCAGTTAATGTTTTAAAACAAACAGGATTCTGAAAACTAACTCACATCACACAAGTCTTCATATGTAGTCAACACACAAATATTTTATACCAGATAAATAACATGCAAATGCTTTCTATTTGAGCTACTAGCTAGTGTTCTATTTTTAGGTGTTTCTTGTAAGTGTTCTAGTCTCCTTTGCTTTCCTTAGGTCTTCAATAATTAGAAGTGGAATTTATTACAAAATTAGTAAAATCCTCTTCTGAACACTTTAGGCACAAGAGTATTCGTAAATCTCCATGCTACATAGAGGAGCATCATGGTAGGAGAGCAGGCCAGGCACATGTGTGCCTGTGACTGTAAACTGAGTTCACTGTTGGGCTGCTCTGCAGGAGTGAATGGCTAAAACAATGCTGCAGAATTTCTTCTGAAAACATTACAGGAGCCTCAAGAGTTTTGAGAGACTAGACATCTCAAACTGAAAATATTTTACTGCAATTATAAATAGCATAAAATAAATTTGCTAATGCTATACCTGCTGTGTTAACACAAACTAAACCCATGAAAATACGTAGCTGTATGTAATAACCCAAACAGGTTAACTGTGGTAAAACATACATACACACAAAGAAACACATATATACACTACAAAATTAATAAGGCATACATTCATCTTTTTGTGAGAAATACAATCTATTTTGTTGTGTGTGCTATCAGCAAAATAATAAAACCCCCATGACACTATTTATTACATATAACTGTACTCCATCTCCAAAGCAACAGGATTCTACAGTTGATAGTTAGAACTCCTCTTCATACAGACCTGTAAACAATCTAGAGATGTACTGACAATCCTGGGGCACTTGGACTGGCAGGCCAATTCAAATGGGAGGAAGTATTTGTCCGCTTCAATGAAGCTTGTCTTTGATTTCACAGGTGGAAGAGTGCTTGAACCAGACTTTGCTTCTCCATGAGGGGGACTAAACAGAATGACTGTATTAGAATATTGTAAAGTGATCATACAAATCATTCTCACCAGCACTATGTTTATGAATGAAATAAAATATCAAGACAATGTTAGGAAAGACTAACTTCTAACAACAGTAATATGTAAAGTATTCTTAACACCTTTTATACTTCATGGGTCCTTTGTGGACCAGGCAAACTGACCCATTTGCAAGCTAAAGGGATATCCAGTGGTACCTGCTGGTTTGGAGACAGAAAGATTTGCTTCCTCTCAAATACCAAAGGACTCCCTTAACTAGACAGGCAAAAGCAACACACTAATGAAACAAAACAACTCAAGCTGAACCTTTATCTTAATCTCTGCTTCAGGTAACACCACTTAATTTAAGAGTTCAGTGGTTACCAATGTATCTCACTTGGGTGAATTATCTGAAATGACTAACTGTACAAAAGCAAGAAAATTATGAGCTGTTGAAGTTTTATTGCTCACAGCACCTTTAGAAAGGTTGTGCTCATTAATACTTACCACAAAAGGGTAATTAAGAATGGGTCATTTTTCACTAATTTGAGTGCATCAATGCAGTTTGACTTTGGCTCAAAGGAAGATGTTCAGATTTTTTATTTCACAGAATAACTCATCACCTTTATACAAAGCATTCCTAACCTTTTTTGTGCACATATACGTATCTTTAGATAAAAGGTAAAGTACACTGTTTTGCACAGACTTGATAAACAGGATTTTAAAAAGCGCAAAACGTCACATTCTTTTATGGAGGCTTACAGAATTCTTGCAGTAATTCAAATAGATCTTTGTAGAACAATTGCATTCAAATGCAGCTCCTATGTATGTTGCTAATTAAATCAGATGTTTCAAGGAATGGATTGAATTTCATATTCCTGAATTAGAAGAATGAAGTGCTTGGAGTTTATTATAAATCCAAAGCATGACTGCAGTCCAACACATTATGGAGTGGGCCTTAAACTAATCAATATAAATTAGTTTCAGCTTTTCAAGGAGCAGGCTGAATTGTATTGGAGATGATATCTGCCACCATATTCAAACAGATTTTGTTTAGGTTGCTTAAAAAGGGCACTCAGGTTCTAAGTCTTAAGAGTGAATAATTAGAATTAAGATGCTACTTTTTACTGATTATCTCTCTTTTGAAGCCTTAAGAATTTATCCCCACACATTTTTTTCTGAAGAAAAGCAGAGGTTTGTTTTTCTGTTGTATGCACAACTTTATTTATTGCCCTGTATAGTTTTGCTGGAAGCAGAGCTCTTTTGAACAACACTCTAATCAGATAAGTTGCAGAGGAAGTACATGATTCTTCTGCGTTTTTAAATCTCTCTGATATTCCTATAAAAGCTTTACTTTGAGGAATGAAAAGGGCAGTTATCTGTTGCTTATGTCTCATGACAAGACTGTTTCTCATCTAGTGATTATGTCCATTGAAACCATTAAGTTAAAAAGACCATTCTGGAAACAAGCCCAGAATTGTTCAAAACAAGGAGCAGGCCATGATGAGATTCCAAAAACGAAGAACCCATACCACAGCAAGCTACTGCATAAGCCTGGAACGTCTCTTAATTCTCTGAATTGAAAGCTATTTTAAAATGAGCAAGATATTAAATATGGAAGATGATGCACATGATTTGTCTCTGGAAAAGCAAATCAGTAAGCTCATCACACTGCTGATAATGTAAGGGGAGGGGATAGCAGGGAGGGGAGAAGAGAAACTCAAAAGGACTTTTCTTCTTAATGTCAGAGAATTGCTTCTAAATATAGAAACTATTTCCAAAACTTTCTTCTACTAAGGCATCTACAAAGCATGGGAATGATGAAAGATGCTGATATTTATGTATTAGCCAGAGAGAAAGGCTAAGGTATGTATCAAACAATGGATTTTGAAAATTATTTTGGCAGCATTTGCTGTGTAATAGTTACATAAATTGTACTTTTCTATTCTCTTCCCCTCCACCCACTACCAAATATCAGCTCTATTTAAAAAACAAACAGAAGAATAAAAGGAGATGTTTTCCATGCAAAATTTCTGGAAAGTGGAAATGATCTATTCTTCAGTGCATTCCATGTTAGCTGAGATCAATTACTTTGAACAGGGACTGGAAAAATTTAAAGACTCATCATTAGAAATCCCTTATTAGGGTATTTGAATCTCAATTTCAGAAGTAAGAACTTGAAAACAATTTAACAGACTAAGAAGTTTCTCTATCCTAGGGCCTAGAAAAACAGTATTTTCTACTGCACCTAAAAAAATTGACTCTACAGTAAGAATAGAGAAGTCCATTCACAATTCTGAAGTCCAGCAAAGCCTTCACAGCAGCAAAAGGCTACTGTCAAAATAAAGACAGCACTGAAGAAATCAAAATCTATTTAGAAAATGTATATAGGAAGATAAGCATTCTACCCCCCAAAAAAAAATCACAATTTCAGAAAATAATAGGGCAGAAATTATGCACCTTAAGTTCAGAATTTTATTTGTTTATACATATTTGTATAAACGATTTTAATTATGTGGTCTCTGAATATTTAACATAAAGCATTTTTTCTTATCATGTTTCACAATGTGGACTTCTGCTTTATTTATACCACTCTAAGAAAAACCTATTATAAATTCAAATTATTACTTTCTATCTGAGATAATCTTGTAGTGCTGGATGCAATATTTTCTAAACACTACATAAATATTAAGTTTACTTTTACAATCTTACTATGAGCTCATTGTATTGACTTTATCATGCTGGTGGAAAACAAAGCACAGTCTCAATCAGAAGCACCCACTAAGTTTTATGTGCCCAATTCAATAAGCTGCAAGACTAAATTTTTCAGCATATTTGATAGTAAATTTTTTTTCCTTTACATCTTCTGAAACAAAGTTCCCACTGACTTTATTCCAGCTAGAAGTGATTCTATCTTCCAAACCAAAATTGTAGATTTCTGCTCAAACATCCAGGAGATGAAGCAGTAATCATCAGCATCCAAGTTTGACAGCTGTGGTTTCTATGATTTGCCCAAAACCAAAATCCAGTTACAGGGCAGAACAGAGATCCCTAAACAGCATCCAGCTGCCTAAGAACACTTTCATCCTCAGTTTCACCCACTGATCCAATTCTTTCAACAAGTGATATGAACAGTCTTCACCACACAGCCCTGACTCAGAGTTAGCAACACACGCTGGAAGAGGAAGACGATCCCGTGGGACATGTAATGAAATACCAATAACAGATCCCACCAGCTTAGCAATACTCTAACGTTTTTTTGACAGCCAAAGTCTGCTGAATGTCAATTTCTGGTTTTACCTTCACTTGTAGAGGAACTGCCTTCACAAACTGCACCTATTCCCTAACAAGGTGCTTCCCAGGCACTATGTTTCCCAGTTACATTACTTTTCTCTGCTTATTCCCACTTCCTCACCTCAATCTCCTCCCCCTGATCACTCACTTCAAGTATTTTACCTGATTCTTCCCCTTTCTCTGAATCTACTTCAAGGCTCTAACACCAATATACTGAAAGAAATTTCTGTGCCATCCACAAAGATCTTTTCCAGCTTTGATCCCCATTTCCTATGCTCCCTGGCCAGACAGTAGTAGCCTGCTCCCTCTAAGCTACCTTCTGCTGCTTCTCCCAGGCCCTGTGCCTTGCACCAGAACAGACAGTCACATAAAGCAGCATTATCTGCACATTTCCAGATACCACCAAACACCCAAAATATGCTGAAAATGCTTTCAGAGAGAGCCCACACTCCCCATGCAGTGTAAGTATGGTACACGTTCTAAGATGTTAAAAGCACTATCACTTAATATGATGAACCATCACATACCTTTGCTTTTCTGTTTCAGCCTTTATTTCCTCTGTAAAATGAAACAAAGGCATAGTTATAGAAACGGTATCATAAGAACATATATAGAATTAAATAACAGAAAACTGCTGGAAAGTAAAACTATTTAGGCAAACATTTGAAACCAGGATTATTATAAAACAGAAAATACAAGTTTACAGTTTCATAAGTATCTCTACTCTCCACCTGCATTGATTGTAAACTGTATCATAATTACTTTGGAAATCTATATTTAAAACTGGATGCTTAAATTTGCATCCAGTCATGCCAGCTAAACATCATGTCCCTGAAATGCTTCTGTGAAGACACTGGCCAGCTCTTTTCACAGCTGATGTATATAGAAATAATAAGGAAAACACAAATATTATTCAAACTATTAATTTACCCTTAAGGGATATAAAGTATATACTGCTTGATCAACACAGATTATACAGAAACACAACCAAACAATCCACCACTGCTAGTTCTTAGATGAAATCTGAATGACCAATTATCACCATTGGTTTTAAACAGTGTTAGATACCACAGTAATGACTAAGGGAGAGGAAAAAAAGTCTGTAGCACCTCTATTTCGTACTATTTTAAAATATATTATAACAGAAGGATGAACAGTTGAATGCTTTTAGCAAACATTTTAAGCAAGTATTAACAATACATTTTCAAAATAATTTTAAATTACTGGAACTAATTTTAGGAAACATCTTTGATTCAAGACTAGTCTTGTCTATTCTCTATTTGCATGCTTAAATCACAGGGAATTGCATAAAGCCTAGGTTTTCCAGTGCTGAAGTATATACTTGAAATAAACTGTAAAGGATCAAGAATGAGTATTTATATGTGTTTGTGTGTTTTAATAAATCCTCTCAAGAGATCTATTCCAATATCAAGTCCTGCTCAAACATGCAAAACCATAATCAACTAAACCAAACACTTTACTCTGATTTTTGTGTATAGGGCTTAAACAAGTGGCATGGATTGATTCTGACAAAAAACACACCAGCTTAATATTTCTAACCAAGCCCCATGCAACAAAAGCACACTTTGTCTGCATCCTGTCCTTCATTTACCATTTCACATGGTCATACTGACTCACCTAATACAGGTTTTCATGCTTGGTATTTTATCACAAATCACTAGTAGCAAGTATCTTTACTAACTGAATTTCCCAACATCAAGAAAACTGAACATATGGAATGCACATCAACCTAAAATCTGTATCTTATTTCTGGTAAGACTGATGTTCATATTTACCCCCAGTAAGTCCCAGAGGTTAGCAGGTCAGTGGTTCATCCCAGAAACAGTTACTCCAGAAGCTGATCAAATCTGGGCCACCCAGGACTAGACAAAACATGAAAGTAATTCCATATTCTAGACACTAAGCGCTCCTCAATAAGTAACAATAATAAGACTCATGGTCAGCAATGTTTCAGGAAAGTATACCTTCCTCCCAGATTATGACATTATGACTTAATCCCTTGAAGACAAATTCCTGACCAACAGAAAGGAGAAGAAAATCTCTTCCTCCCTTCTAGCATCTTCATACCTTCCATTATTTTACCTCTCACCTTAGCATTCACACCCAGGAACTCTGCTCCCTGAGATACTCTGAAATTTGTTCAGCAAACAACATTATCAATCAACAGATAAAACTGAATGGCTTCCAAGTTTAAAGTTTCCAACAAAACTGACCAGAGGTAAAAAGCTTATAGAAGTGCCAATCTAATTAAATGTTACAACCATTTCAAGCAGCATTGCCTACGTCTATTAATGTGAAACTACTGATTTTATAACCTTCGGTAAATAAAAAGAAAGGTTCTTAGAGTAGTCAATGCCAATTATTTTTACAAGACTAAAATATCTGCAATTGCAGAGAAGCATGATATGATACTATTAGTATGAATGAGGTAAAACACCAGACTTGAACTTTACTTTTACTCTTGAGAATAGAGGAAAACCTAATTTCTTTCACTATCTGATTGCTTCCTCTGCTCTCCATGCCAGAACACAAGTTAATCACAGTACAATTTCATGGTCATGTACCAAGCACATCCAGTAGCAAGCATACAAAAATTCAAGAAGCATTATCAGCAGAAAACCAGATTATAATAAAGGTAACTAACAATTCTCATGCTGGATAAATAATCTGTTTAAGACAGATGTACCAGAACACTGACTGATGCATTCTTTTAAATAGGAAAAAGTAATCCCTGCAGAACTAAAAATTAGCTAGAAAAGGAAGATGAAGCCAGGCTTGAAAACACAGGCTACTTCCTTATTTTGATCTCCCCCTCTCTGAACACAGAATCAAAACTGCAACAGAGAGAGGATCTAAGAGCTGGAAAAGCTCATTATCTCAGAATCACCATTTATTCTGGGAGAGAAGAAATAAAGAAGATGTAAGATGCTGAAACAGGGGATGAAAACTGTAGGGAAGGACAACAGCTTCCTCTGTATTATCTGTGATGTAACCACAGGATGACTATGAAAACCAGCTCAGATTATTCTATGGCACTGAAACAATCATGTGTCATAAAATGGAACTAATTGTAATTATTTAAAAGTGCAGGAGAAATGACAAAATAAACCTCTTCTGAATCTCCCATTCACACAAAGTGCCAGAAGACCTCTTTACAGATCTCTATCACAGAATTACTGGAAATCCACAAAGTTTTTGCACCCAGAAGCTAGAGCTGATCAAAGAGATACATTATTTTGCAGTTTTACAACGGTATGCATCAACTGTTTCACCAAGAAGGTAAAATGAGTCATGTACATGAGTTTCAACATTATTTTCCATTTCATCTACACTTCTACAGACCATCATAATTTCAAAGAAATTTCTGAAAACATTTGAGACCTTTGTTGTTGGTTTTGGCTGGGTTGGAGCCAATTTCCTTCACAGTAGGTTGTATATGGTGCTGTATTTTAGATTTGTGCTGGAAATACTGTTTATAATTCAGGAATGCTTTAGTTACTGCTGAGCAGTGCTCCCAGAGAGTCAAGGCTGTTGTCAGTTTCTCACTCCACCTCACCAGTGAGTAGGCTGGGGATACCCTTAGGGAGTTGGGAGAGGATACAGCCACAACACCCAACCCCTACAGACCACAGGGCTATTACATTTCATAGGGTGTCATGCCCAGCAATAAAAAACTGGGGCATGGGGCAGGGTGTGTGTGTGGGTGTGTGCGTGTGGGTGTGTGTGTGCAGTCTGCCTGCCTCTGCTTGGGGACTGACTGATAATTGGCCACCTGGTGGGGAGCTACTGCTTTTTTTTTTTTGCATCATACTTTTCCTGGGTTTAATTTTCATCGTCATTTCTCCCTCTTTTTTCTATTAACCTGTCTTTATCTCAACCCAAGGTTTTTCCCTTTTACCCTTCCAGTTCTCTCTTTGATACAAGCCAGTGAGAGGCTGTGTAGGGCTTAGCTGCTGGCCAGAGAGAAACCACCACAACAAATATCCATAATTTCATTCTCACCTGTCCAGATCTAAGTCACTGTACTTTAACATGTCATTTGAACACTTTTCCTTACCCTCTTCAGCCTGTTTATAGTTTTCAGTATTAAAAAACCAAACTAGTTTGCAGTTTTCTCTTTCTTCCTGTAACACCTTATAACCACATTTGCAACTCTAAAATCAACAAATCTCTTTGTAATGACAGCGAGTAACACCAAACAGCAACATCAAAATGGCAAAGTAGGTCAAGCAAGTGCTGTGGGCAATACTGGATTATAACACTGAACAAAACTCCAATTTAAGACTAATTCACTGTTACCCTCCTGTTTCCAATTCAAATTATGATTTAACCTTAAACCTTAACTACATCAAAGGACATGTCTAATAACCTAAATTTCAAATGGGTATCTTTAGGTATTATTTCCTTCTGGTTGCCTAAATATGCTGTCATACTAAATGAAATATAAATATTCTAGAGTTATACTTTGGCAGGAGTCAAGGATAGCATTCTCATCAAGTAAGGAATAATTAATCTGTTACCTTTATGAACACTACGCAGAGCTAAGTTCTATATCAATATCAAACTGTACATTAGATTACAGCAGAAAGAATTCTTATGGCACTTGCTATTGGGAAAAATGTAAACTATTTACAATAAAGTGGAAAAATACTTCCCAAGTTAATTACAAAATATGATGCTAGGTAAACCCCACACATCTAAAAGTATTTAAAACACTTCTCATTTTATTTTTCCATTCTTGCATCAGAATTGTATTCAAGAACAAGCACATATTACATTCCCATACTACTGTATTCTAAACAACTGATGTTACCTGCCAGTTGAAGCACATGCATAATTCTTAATTCCACAAGGATCTGTACATCTAAAGCCAAATATTCCCTCTAAGCATCAGGATAGAAGCTTATTAAATATATAATGAATTCAAGACAGTAAGCAGTGGCATTTTAAAGAACTGTAACTATCCTGGGTAATCAGAAGGTAGAGGAGCACAGCCTGCAATACTTCAAGGAAACGAGTCAATGTTTGGAGTTCACATGACTTATACCATAGAAGACTACTGTGAGAAGGAAGCAATTTGCATTCAATTCTTTCAAGTCAAAGCAGGTGGATAAGATCCAAGGAACAAGCAGTGAAGATGAATTTAAATTACATCACTATCTATATTAAAAAAAATGTGAAATCCAATTAAATCATTAAAGCTTTGCTTGAATTGACTTTGCATTCTTCTATCCAAGTATTCTAGTGACTGTCTCCAGTATTATACAAAATATTGTGGCAACTAAGTGATTTAAAGACCCCACATTTTCCTTCATTAATAATACTGACAATGTCCTTCTCCATGTCAAGGTATACAAAAACTCTGTAATATAAAACTAGAAATTCCACATTTATTTGAAGATAACTTTAATTAACTACACTTCCAAATATGTCATAAGATTATTACACATATGGTAACAGTTTAATTTAAAAGAAGTACCAAGTTTGAACTTACAGTAGTAAAGCCACATAAGTTTGACAGAAACAAAAAAAAAAATTTCTCCCTCAATGAGAAGAAATTCCACACAGATCGTACTGAGTACATTCTTCCCCAAACTGGGTTATTAGAATGTATTTAATAGGCAATGTCTGAACCTAATTTCTTTTCTGGATATCTGTTACCTTCAAGCAGCATCAAAAAGTCTCTTGTTTATTCAGCTAAAGTACTAACTCCCAACAGGCACCAACAGACTTCAGAAAAAAGCCTAAAATAATTACATTTAAGGAGCTCAAATAATGGAACTTGAGAAACATACAGCTGATTTTAACCTAAGCTCCACTGCACTAAAACAATGATAATCTAGAGATGCTCTCTGTGGGTAATTTCTGCTAAGTCAGTACATCTAAGAAAAAACAGTGGCTTATGTAAAAGTACATGCTGCAAATTTAGCACTTGCTTTTGCTCAAGCATTATCCCTAACATCTAAACCACTTCCAGATTTTCCATAAAGCTTAAGATTTGCCAAGAGACAGTGTCCAGAATGCACACACAGATTTTCTCGATGCTTCCAGCTGACCACTCTTCTTGCTCCTATGGAGCCTTTGCCTCACTGCCTCTAAACTGTGAACCACCTCAGTTTCAGTTTCCTTACATCCTGGAAATTAATTTAAGGAAACATACTGAGGAGTTATGGAGAACTGTCAAACTCAGATTATGGTATTTTCCTGTCCTATTTCTTTTTTAACTGTAGCAGTTGAATTAACTGCTAAGTT
This sequence comes from Notiomystis cincta, assembly GCA_013398075.1. NCBI lineage: Eukaryota > Metazoa > Chordata > Aves > Passeriformes > Notiomystidae > Notiomystis > Notiomystis cincta. The sequence goes on along the minus strand of VZRX01023112.1, from coordinate 129,154 downwards.
AGAGGTGTAATTAACTTCATTAACTTTTAATACATCTATCTCCAATGTCAATGGGTATCAGTGTGTGCAATAGCAAACAGAGAACTGAAAGCTTTATAAAAGTCTCACTGGGATCTCAAACCAGCACAGAATAATTAAACAGTTTAGTATAACACTGTACTAATCTATTAGATTATTAAATCAGGTTGACCTGCCTAAAACTGCTAATAGTGTATACAAATTCATTATAGGAAGATAGTAGTGAAATGATCAGTTATTTTGGGTAGCCAGGAGAACAAACCACTCGTTATTAGAGCTGAAATTGTTTCTTGAATGGAATTCCCAAGATACATATGACAATACTGTGTCTTCCTCTAAATGCTATAAATAGCTTTTTCTGTCATACCTTCAAGGCTGCAGAGAGATCTCTCCTCCCTTCCCTCGAATCCTCTTCAATGCACAGTGTCTAGAAGATGGACCAAAAAAGCACCTATTTTGGGGAGCCCAAGAAAAGGCTGATAGCAGCACTAGGCCTTTAGGGTGCAGGTTTTGTTCTGTTTTAATCCAGAAAGCTAACCTAAAGAAAAATGTGATTGGAAGAAATGCAGATGCAAGTGCAAGCACAATATAGCATCAAAGTGTGAATTTTACCTGGGTATATTCGCCCTATTGTAAAATATCATGAGTTTCTTCCCTCTCAAAATTCCTGAGCCCAGACTTTAGCACAGGCCTTCAGTTATAGTTTATTCACACATCTGCACAACTGCTGGTTCTTACTGGGGGGTTTGTTTGCTGGGGTTAATTACTTTTTCATTATACCTAGTTTCCTCTCTCTGTAAAATTATAGTTCACATGCTACGGCACAGTGGCAGAAAACAGCAAACTTCTGTACTTTGATTTAAGAAAATCACTGTACAGTGATTTTAGAAAATCACTGCTGTGGTCTTCATTTAGCATTTATATAATAGGAAATAATTCTTGTACAGACAAATAAAAGAACCTCAGGGGTATATTTGAACAATTCTACTTGCTTTCCATTCCAACATATTACACTGTTGCAACTTCCTGTTTACAGGTATTGAAGGAGTAACCAAGGAAGCAGATTAATCTAAGAAGCAGCATTCCAAACAAACAGCAGTTATATTTTGAGTATGATACCTCTTGATGAAATTCTGTGTAAATACTCCTCGTCGTGCTCTACAAAATCTTGAAACACTCTAATCAAGTGAAATGCTACTTTGGTATGAGAAGTCATATCTCATTATCTTTGAAAAATATGGAGGAATAACTTTTGAATCATGTAGAGAAATATTTACATGTACATACACACAAAGTAAAAACTCAAAGTCACAAATACAGACTTAGGTAAGGTGCCTCAACTTTAGATGACACTAATTCCTTTGAAGAGTCTAATACAGGAAAGGAACAGTATCTGTGGGTACTTCCCATGCTGCATTTTCTGATACACTACAGATTTGCAGCAAATCCTGTCAAGTCAGAAAGTTTCTCTACTTTCATATCTGCACTTCAAAAGTCATTATGTCTCATGGTCCTTAGTGTTTTTTTTTTTTTATCATTGAAGCAATCTTCTCCTTTATTCTGTTTTCTTTTTAGCCATTTTTAGATGGCAGTAATACAGAATTACAGCTTCTCCCCAGCCCTGCTCACAACACATCATTCAGGAATATGCAACTCTGGTGTAAATTTAGAAACCTGAATGCACAACCAGTCTTGATTCAGTCAAACTTACTACCGGCTCCTTCAGTTTATTAGATATGACATTTTCAAATACAGAATCACTGGAAAATCTATAGAAGAGAAGAAACTACTCTAGTGGCCTCATTCTGCTTAAAATTAATTCAGAATAATTTATCCCAGTGGGGTTTTATAACTGGATTTCCTGTAATAATCCTTCTATTTGCAAAACCAAGCTGAGACTACTGTCAAGTTGCTTCACTTTTTGAGGAGTGTTGACATACATACAGGTCACACATTACCAAGGATAACTGAACTACAGTCATTCTTAGTAGTGTTTATTTTCTAACATGTGGCTAAAAAGCTCATTTCCTACAGCAGTAAATCCCTCTGCTTCCCCTCATTACTATATGGGTCTTCATGCTTTATTAAATCTACAGCAAACTCCCAGCCACATCCAAGTTTGTGTTTTTTCTTAGATCAATATCAAAGAATAGAAATAGACTTTTTATTTACATCTTTAAACAGTTACAAGAAGATAGCCAAGTGTATTTAGTTTAATCAAGCAGGGCATACCTTTCAAATACCTTGTGCCAGCCTTCTGGCACCTCCTCTCACAACCTCTGTGAATTGGTTTCATGCTCAGAACTGGCAGCACATGTTGCTGAAAATGTCCATTAACACAAAAGCAAAATGCACAGTGACCTAATCAGACTATAAAAAGAGATGGTTTTCCAACGTGATTTATCCACTCTATCTGAGGGTGACCACCAAAAAAAGTGGTTTCTCCTATTCCACTGCCTGTGTGTATTTGCAAACTCGTAACACAACAGCTACCAAGGCACTGTGTTTAAATAGCCTGACAATTTTAGTTTTCATTGGGTCAGAGAGCTATTTCAACTCACTGTAGATCTGCATGACCCTGAGTTGCCATACTCATGTTCATCACATGTTTCAGGAAGGAAAAGCTGGAACAAAATTGCCCATTGCAGTGTACACCAAAAATGCACTGGAATAAATATACTGCAAAACCCTATGAAGTTTACTCACTGTGTTTTACCAACATTAATGCTATTTTTGTAATGAAATGAAGTTTAGACAGGACAACAGCGTTTCTTTATCACATAAGGGTGGGAAGCCTGCAGCTGAATATTCTTCATATTCACAATGTGCAGTTTTTTTGACTCTTCTTATGTCATATAGTGTAACACCTGTGAGTTGTGTAAATTCTGTTTCCGTAGGCTACAACCGCAGTGAAACAGCAACAGCTCTTCAAATGGAGTCAGGTAGCACATTTTGAAAACAGCATAAACTAACTTCACTCAGGTATTTTTATTACTTTTTTCTAATTTTTGCTGGTTAAAGAAAAAAGGTAGCATGTGTGTGCTGTGCACACAAATGAGTCAACTACTACTCAGAACAAAGAAAGAATATTCAGCAAGAAAAATTTACAATGCTGTTCAGTGTGTTGAACAGCAAAAAATCGGTTGCTACTTAACATTCCTTTCCTCCTGGCTGCATCATCTATCTATATTAAGCCAGTACAACTGTCTTGCACACCTGCTATAGAATTGCAGAGGGACTTCACTAATTAAAAAGTAATGAAGTAAAACTGAATTAAAAACATAAATGTTGACACTGTTAACTTAAGTTCTAAAATATTTTTTTTAAAAAACCCCCACAACGTGGATGAGTTCCTACAACTGGTTTTACCATGTGGTGAAGGGTAGGATGGGGAAGAAACCAAATGCTTTACCCAGTTATTACTGCTACTGCTGGGGAAATATGGGTTGTTAAGTTAGAACAGATTGGATTAACAGAACAGAAAATGCAATCAGCATGGAAACATGAAAATGTGCATTGAGGGAGGTAATTTATTTCTTTAGTAAAGAATATGAGAGGACAAAATACTGCAGAGAAACACCAAAATAAGACAGATATTCTGCAAGAGTTTGCGCAAAGGTTACACTACAATTTAGGTCCAAATAAGCGCAATTTAAAGAAAAAGCCATTTCACCAAGTGCAACAGTATACAGATCAGTATACAAAAATATTCTTACCAATGTCTCTCATGAATAGCACATGCTGGACTAAGAAAAGCATTGCAACTCTTTGGAGACAAACAGACAAAACAAAATGTAAACAAACCGTAAAAAGCAGCTTCTCTGCCTCAGTAACTGATTTTTCAAATATTCCTGCAAAGAACCATAACTGCCATCTAAGTAGCACATAACAATATAAAAGAAATTGACTACCAATCATAAATTCTGTAACATAGTGATTATAATCAGCAAAATTCTTGTCAGAAGTGAGACTTTATTTACAACACCTCTGTCACTGCAACCCAGTATTACAAAGCACCCTGTGTTAACTCCTGCACACACTTGTAACCCCCCTAAAAAGAGCTGTGAATCTACTAATTGAATTAAGTTTCAGATTTAAGGGAGGGGGGGCAAGGGTAAGCCTCAAAGTATGATAGAATTTAATGGTCTGAAGTAATATGTAACTCCACCATCTCTCTAGAACAGTTCATGCAAGATAAGGGGACTCAACCCAACTCTTGTTTACCTGAGTCAACTGATGGCACACATTAGGTTTGTCAGCATATTCATCAAAGAGAAAACAGAGTGAAAAATTAGAACAGACAGAAATTCTCAACAGTGCATCCTGCAGAGAGACTCAGTACATCCAGTCCTGCTATCAATTTTCTCAAACATTCATTACTTCACTTGATTGACTATTTGTTCCAGTCAGCAGAATTGTAGCTTGCACTGCATGCAAGAGCAGGGCTGCAGACACTCTCCAGGCGTGGTAGGTTTATGCTTCCTCCAAGCCACAAGCAAACCAGTAGCTCTGTTGTTTAAAACTGTGAAGCATGTTTGCCTATTTCTAGAGAATGTGAATCATCAATAATTCTTGATTTGCCACAGCAGCTTCATACATTGCCTTCTGAAATTTAGGGGAGTCAAAAGCAGCCTCAGCTCTTCTGCAAACTTAAAGCAACATAATTGATTATCCATAACATTTCTGGTGAAAGCCATCAGATATGAAATGTAGTATCATGTCTTACAAAGAAAACAAGCTTGTGGTAAAGCACATTGTGGCTTTTCATATCAAGTTTGGCTTTTCCTTTTTCCGCTCCTTTAACTGAACAGCTTCACTTCCCTCATTCTTATTATCAGAAACTCAAGGATATCCCTGTGCTCAGGAAAGTATGGGTTTCTGTCAAAAAACAATAATAATTAAAATATATATACACATCAGAGGCGGAAACAAATTTTGCAGACACAAGATTACATTTGAAATAGGGAAAGCATTTTTAATCAATTCATTTCCATCTGCCTGAAAAAGCTTATTTGAAATTAAATACATTCAGAACAAAATCCTGTGATTTGCATCTCATATTAAGGGACACAATGAGCTTCTCTCTGAAGATCATCTTTAAGTTTGATCTTTAGGTTCAAAGCAGACAAACATGAGCAATCTGACTCAAAAAAATCAAAGACCTGATAGTATGAAATTATCTCATCCCACCGCAATTGAATTGCTGGGTTCTTCCACCATATCCATCCCTGTAAGAGAGAAATTTCTGCACACTCACTTGCAGTCAAGCAATGCAATAAACAGAAGACTTAACACAAACAAGTCTCTTAAGTATCTGACTACCTCTTAAAATGTAATTACCATTTCAACTGTTTGCATTTATGACTGAAAAAGTATCCCAAACATTCAACAGAACCTACATTTAAAAACACAAAATGTTGCATTCCCGCTATGATTCAGAATGATATATATGTTGTTTCTCCCTGCACGTTTTCCTGCATGCTGCCTGCCTGACCTCTTGTAAATGCAAGTTGTCGCTGCAATAATGAGCTGAGGAAGCTGTACAGCAGATGGACCAGGACCTCTGAATCACAATTTGCCCAAGCATTCTCCAAAGCCAGCAGAGCTGAACAATAATTATGGAATACAGGAGATCAGATACATATGAAGGCCCTTAATCTTAGGCATCTTACTCTTTAATGGTGTCCTGCTTCAAGAGGTTACACCCTCATGACAGCATGAATAATGCAGTAACAGAAGTAGCAGATAACATAAATTCAAGTCACAAAGTCAGTTTCTCAATTTCTCCTCAGCACCAACATTCATATTTTAATAACAGTATTACAGTTGTATACATAAAGTGTTGCAGTTAGATAAACTCAGAGAAATTCAAAAGAAACAAAAGCTATTTTCACCTAGGTACTTGAGTTCTTTATGAATCAAAATTTTAAGGCCTAACCAAATCTAACTTGGAAAAGTCAAGCCACAGTATATTCTGCAACAGTCGACTCTCCTTGTGTTATACAAGCATTCTGTTCTTCCTATTCAGATACAACACAGCTTCTCACACCTACATGCAAAGTTTAATTCTAGAATTAGTGTATCTTCAGTTCATGATGCCATTCCCAGAACATCAGTATTTTCAGTCATCATTTCATGTCATAAGACAGGGATTTGCATGCACAAATTTGTTATTTGTTAAGAAGAAAAATTTCTTTTTTCTTTGTAGCTAACCATGCATTTTAATACATAAATTAAAAAAAAAAAAACACTTTTGTACTACCCAGCTCAAAAGCTATTTCACCATAAAGTGCAGACATAGTAGAAAAATTTCAAACAAGGGGAATGAAAGTATCTAATAAAGTTTAATGGACAATGAATGTTTCATGAAAGACATAAGCAGAACAGTGTCCAAAGATGCAAAGAAAAACAGAGCAACCTTATCCCAGATTTTAAAAGAAAGTTTGTGAGAGCTTTGAGAACTGGGCAACAAACCCAGAAATTAAATCTAAAATTATCTGACCATATTGGACAGCAAGATACAAGAACAGCAAGTTTTTCTTAAACCACTGATATCTACTCTTCATTTTGCTTCCAGGAATGGCCAACAGCATATGCTCAAGTAAATGCAGATTACAAAAGCAGGGCAGGAATGCTGTAATAGTTCCCTCCTACCAGTATTTAGCCATCTGTGGCTTATACTCTTCCTGTACAGAGACTGTTCCTGCAGGTTTGACAACCCTTGAGAAATTTTCACTTAATCACTTTTCAAACCATTTTAACTTTTGGGATGAATGTAATTACAAGCAGCAGGAAATAACTTTTTTTTTGCTTTACTTAAGCTGGGTTCTTTACAGGATCTCTGTATCTGCATTACAAGAAATTACAATCAATTATTCTCTCTTCATGTATATGACATTTAAAATTTTACATCTTCCTTTACATCCACGTGTCATTTTTTTCCCTTCAGGGAACAAGAAGCACAGTCTGTTCAATCACCTCTGGAAGACACTTTCAATCATCCTTGTTGACTTCTGCATCAGGAAGGCAGCAGAGAGCAAAACTGCACATGGAACACATGGTATCTTTATAAAGCAGCCTAACAGCTTCATTTTTTTTCTCTATTGTTTTCATATTTGTCTTTTTGACAAAGGAATCAATATTTTGATGGAGTCAGTTACAGTAATTCAAATGCTGTGCACCCTCTTGACAGAAGTAAGTCTTATTTAGAGCCCATGTTTGTGCACTCACAGTTTCGACCAGATTCCTCCTCCATATAGGTCAGTTTGCATTTAGCAGCACCCAGCCAGTGCCTTTCGATCAAGGAGTGGGTCAGGGCAGCACAACTGCTGCCTTTTACAGGTTGTTTTCACTCTGTTAGCAATTTTCCTTAATTATCCTTTATAACCTCACCACTCACCCCAAAACACCTCAAATCCCTACAGAACTCAAATACCTCTTTGTAGGGAGAACAGAACATGTAATCCTGGAGAGCTCTATACCTTCAGGAACCTTGGCTGAGCAATCTGGTTGAGGTTCACTGAAAAACTGGATTGATTACCTTACACTTATCTATACGCTCAATGATTCCACCCTGCAGATCTGGGATGGTAGGTTTCCCTTTAGAAAACTGTTTTTTCCACACCACAGCACACACATCCATTCTCTTCTCCACTGGCTTTATTCTTTGCTACAGTTCAGGCTCTCAAGATTTCTTCATCCCTTGTACCCTGGCACCTTTTTTAAAAACAACAAACCACTGACTCTAGTCACATTTAGTACCTCCCATTCCTCTGTTAGCAATTAATGAAATTCAAATCTTACATGCTCTATTAAACAGTGCAGCAGTTTCAGATTTGAGGCACTTCAAAAACTCCTAATCCTAGCAAGTTAATAGGATCTTTAGTTTAAACTTCAAATTCGGATTCCTCCCCCCCTCCCCCCCCCCCCAGTAATTAATTTTAATTCCTGTATAGGAAACTTCCTCAGCTTCCATAAACAGCAGGAAAGTAATTAATGTATTTTCATCTTCTTCAGTATCTTTGTATTCCCCAAATACTTTTGTGATAACATTATCACTTCACAAGCAATATGGATATGGGTGTGTTTTCTTTGCTATTTGCTCATAGCAGCTTTATCAGAAAGACTTGAAGAGCTTTCATCAACAGCTGATATGTACCAACTGTTAAAAAAACACCTGACAAACTATCAGCTCTAAGCATTTTGCTCCCCATTTTGATCCCTCGATCTTGTGTTAGTCTTTTTGACATAAAAACCCATGGTCTTTAGTGAACTTTTTCCATGACTGCTACAAAGCTGAATTTGAGACCATGTTTGAGCATACAGTGATGAAGTTTCTCGCTATTACAGAGGAGCACTTCAATTGCCACATCTTAAACCAGTTCCTGGGTACTGCTCAAGAAGGACACAAGAGCTGCTGAATGCATCTTAACATTACCTGTCAATGCATTTCAATGTATTTACCTACCATGACTAAGCTTTCTGTCAAGTACAGCAAATTAAACACTCGTACCTTCATAATTAATACTATGGAATTAAGAATTTTCCACTAATTATCCCTTCTCATTCCTGGCCTAAGATAGCAGCCTAATTTTAAAACCACTGATACTTTCTCAGCTGCCTATTTTTAAACACTTCTGGCATTCATATATAAACATACATTCCTTTTTGACAGAGCTACCTATTGATGGAACTATTTCTTGAGACTTCTGTTACTTACTACTGTGCTCTATTTGACATTTGCTTGGTTGGTGACAAATGAAGACTGAAATAAATGTTTTACTAATGTTTTGTATTTATTCTGGCAAAGACAGGCTGCTGCTGCAGAACAAGACTGTCATTATATTTCCCAGTCTTGTTTCTGGATCATTTGGCAGTAGGAACAAAAGCTACGTGTCCCCTCTTCACACAGCCCACCTCTTCAGTAGACTTTGTCATGCAACATGATCCTTTGAACATTCCTCTTTCTTTTAAGTATTTTTTTCAGGAGTAAGCACACATGCAAAGCAGTGATGATGCATCCTTATTCCATACTTTTTTTCGAGTACAGCCAGCTACCAGAGACTACTATCACATACAAGTTTCACAGATTACCCAAGGCAATAAAAGTAATTACACCTCAGTAGTGCCCTCCATGAACACAAGCATACAACATACTAAATAGCTGTAATATACACATAGAACAGACTCATGGAATAAAAGAAATCCTGGAATAAATGATTATTCTAAGCCAGTCATGTAAGCATCTTCATCTCAAAGCAGGTATTTATTTTGACTGATAGAATAATTTTTTAATAAAATCCAGAATTAAAGCTGATCAAACTATGGCTAGTAAGCCTTCCTAAATCCTGCAAAAAGGGAACCTTCAAGCTTTTAATGATCCTCCTTGCAACATAGACAATCAGTTGCTGTAACATTTTTAACGTGTATGAGGTCCATTTCTGCTCTGTCAAATGACCAGAACTGTGGTTTGTCAAATCAAGATGCAACTAAGGACAGTAAGGTCTTGTGCAGTGTCAAGGTTTAGGAATCAAATTAAAAGATCCCTTCATAATATGGGAAAATCAACATTTTATTTTTAACCTTGCTGTAGATATTTGTGTGCAATTATTTTTTCCTCTTTTGGAAATGGGCTGTTTAAATGATAATTTAAAAGTTAAGGATTACTAAACTTTATTTCAGACTTAAATAGAAGATAATTTTAAGTCCATGATACCTAGAGAAATTGCAACAAAAAAACCCCCAAACCAAATCCCCAACATACTCCCATTAAGTAACCTGCTCACCACAGTAACTTCAAAAGCAACAAAACATATGACACTGCAAGACTCTTAACCATTTCAGACACTGAAACTTTAAAGGTCACATGTAAGTCTATACATGAATTTTACCACTGCTAACCTTCTAATTAAAAGAACACTAAACCATTTCCCTCCTACTGTAGCTCTGAATTACAAGAAAATCATTATCTTTTCCAGCTACAAGATGATGGCCAGAAGACTACAATTTAATGATTGTCTATAAAATTCACAACTCATGGTTATATTTGATAGAGGAAACAAAAAAGGATAACATTAAAGTATAGATTTAAATTTATTTTGCTGTCTGTGGTATGCCTCCCCAAAAAGTTACAACCATATCAAGTTTGTCATTTTCACCCAGACAAAAATTTGCAATTGTATTAGAAAGCTCAAACTTTAATTCAGAAGTCCTGATGTGAGCTCTTTTAAATGAAGCATTCAAGATGATCATACTGATTACTTCATGAAGTGCTGATACAGGAAGCAGGTCAGACCAAGGTGTTTAGAAGAAGAAAGAATATGAATATTATTGAAAGCTCCAGTGTGGCTGCCTTCAGTACAGCACATATGCATTAATTATTAATACAATGAAATCTTAATTTTCCATTTTCTAGCTTTTATTTACATTCAATAAATTTTTTTAGAAGTTCAGACCTCATACATTAAGACAACTACTCATATGACAACTATTCTTCCTTTTCTCAAATGCCCATAAGACAGCAAGTGGAAGGCTACTTAAAAAGACCACCAACCACTACACAGTATTATTAACCCTACTCAAGTATTCTTAACCCTACTCATGTTGCCAACCATGCTACAAGGAAGTGCTTTTTTTACCACTGCTTACCAGGCTGCAAAGAATTTCAGGCATTCAGTTCCACATTTACTACATCCACTGGTTCCATAGTTCATCATATAGTATTTTAAAAAAATGCACTTGCATTGAGTACATTAATTCTTCTTATTTAACAATACAGTTAAATTTACAGGGTTTTTTAACCACATTAAAGTGTTCTTTAAGAACAAGTAGGAGAGGCATAAGATCAATGAAGTAGAAAGTATAAGTAATTACTGTTAAATAAAAGCTGTTATAAACTACAGAAGTCAGTCAAAGAAATTGCCACCTGCCTCAAGTTCATCACTGAAAGGCCTGGACAGCAACCAAGCAAACAGCAGCTTCAGCTTTCATGTGATAAGATGAAAAAGGCAAGAATGGTCCAAGTGTTGCCTTTCCTTCCATATCAAAGGCTGTTAATAATTTGAACACAGATTTTGTTCTGAGCAAGACTCAGGGATGGAGGTCAAATTTAGGTGGGGAGAGGAAGAGAAACGGAGCTAAGATACAAACCTGAAGCTTCTCCAAACATTGCTAACCACCACTATATACCCCACAGTGTTAAGTACAATTTTAAAGAAGGAAATTATTTCTCTTTACAGCAAAATTTCTAAGCATTTAAGATCTATTTATATGTATAACCACACAAAATCAGGTTTCATGTCTTAAATCACAAGTGGAGAGCATCCAAGTGCCTCATTTTGATGCAGGTGAAGAAAATTTTAATCACACTTCTCAGACACTTATTTTTTATCCATCTTTCGAACTTCCATGCAAATGCAGCTGTTCTATTTAGCAATTTTACTTAAGCTTATAAAGCTCTGTTTCCATTTTGGAATAATGAAAACAAAGTTTAATTTATTTCTATCCACTTTCCTACACTCCACACAGGACCCAGGCCAGCATTCTTGCACACATCACAATCCATCAGCCAAATGAAGCAAGCTAAGTGAAGACTCTGCCTTTTCCAGCTTTCCTGAGCTGCAGAAAGAACTCTGTGACTTTATGTTGGCTGCTGCACTCTCAGTCCAGGTAACAGCACCACCCAGATCTTTATACACACCCCTAACACCAGGCAATGCAGCGTGTTAGTTTTACACACAACAGAACCACGCCTTTGCAAAAAGTATCTTCACTTGGAAGGGCATTCCCACTAGTTTATGCTTACAACCTGCATTAAAAGTTCACTGCTCTGTGTAAGTATATCTGCATCAATTTGTAGCACAATCTGAAAACTAAAATATGATGGGAAGATACCAAAGGGATCATACCAGTGACACACTACTTATTTTTAGTTTACAGATTTGAAACTTTCAAAGTCTACCTCATACTATTCAGCAGGACAGCTTAGACTGTAGTAAAAAATGCTATCTAATATCTTCAGTAAAACTCAATATTTTTATCTCAATTTCAAAGTATAAAACTATCTCCTTCTGCATTTCTCTCAAACTTCAAAGATGCACATTGCAATGTAGAAGCATATTGGTCATTCAACCCAACTGCAGTGCAAATTGACACTTGGGAGTCACTTCAAGTGGAAAAAAAAGGGAGCAAAACACTCTTGGATTCAGCACTGGCTAAAATCTCTGCATGTGAAATATTTACAAAGCTAATTACACTTTTATTTTTAACTGAAAAGTAGGAATAACATTACAAAGCCTGTTGAGATTATTGGAACAGCAAGTGCTAAAGAAAGTACTTGCAGAATTGGTACTATTAATGGATCATTTTTTTGAAATTTATCTCTCCCTGTGTTTGAGTAGACAAAAGAGAGAGCTTGAATAAACCCATTTATCTCAAGGGCAAATACCTTCAATTATCTTTAAAATACAATTTTTCTGATGTAAGAAATACATGAAATAAAAAAAAACCCTCAAGAGCACTGGACAGCAGACACAAACCATTTGAACAAAAACAACTAATAAATAGCATAACATCAACAACTATGCTATCTTGTACCACCTGAGTATACATGATAGAGTACCAGAAACAGAGGGACAAGAAAAAAAAATAAATCAAACCTTCTGAACTAAAGTAATTAAAAAAAAAAAAAAGTCCAAAGCAATCATGCCCTAGATGTTTTATTAAAAGATATCTTTGGTTTTGGAAAAATGTAGTTATTTTATTAAAGTGTTTATACAATTCTAAAATAAAAAGCATGGACTTAAGACATAAAACCCATCCATGCATGACAAAACAGCTCTAAGTTGTGTAAGGTACAGTTAGTACAACCTCCATGTTCCCTACCCAAGCTTTTAAGCTGTTCTTGACCACAGCATCCTAACAAGAGCTCAGCTTCCTCAAGATTTCAAGTTCTTTTAAAAGAAGTTCCTGCTTCCCAACTGAAACCTCATGATCTGCTAATACATTTAATACTTCAAATTAAAGAAAACCAGCAAACACCACCAAATCCAGAAACCCCTGAAGAAACCCAAGCAAAATACCTAAAAGCTAAGACCAAGGGTAGACTTGGAAAGAAGCAACATGAAAAATGGGGTGGAAAAAATAGCAAACCAACCAACTGACAATCACAAAATAACCCCTCAGACCAAAATTTATTACTATTTACCAATTCAAATGAAATTCATCAACCATTTTTCCACCAGTTGGACAATTTTTACTTCTAATCATTTTAAGTTAAGAACTGAAGAATGTAAGAGTTACAGAATACTAACAAGTATTGAAAATGCCTTTTAATCTATCCTTAAACTTTAAAACTGGAAGAGAACATACCTTTTCTAAAAATTATTTTAAAATCTTTCTCAAATCCTTGCAGATTGCCAATTTTGTTCTCACTGACATATTTATCAGTCACTCCACTGCTTTGCCTGGTATCAATATTAAGCCAGTGCACCAGTAATTACCTAGGTCATCCTATTCATCCTTGTAACAATGCTGGCACTGTAGCAGATATCTTCCAGTCCTTTGGAATTTTCTCAGTGTCCCAAGATTGATTAGAAATCAATAAGGGAATTGTGCCAGGTATTTCAGACTCTTGGGTCTTGACAGACCTATTTTTAGTGTCTGTCTACATTTATACTGAAAATGGAAAGCATCATATAACACGTATCATCTACTTTATCCCTCAAGTTTTTTTAACACTCCTCTGCATTCCAGTACAGTATCTATAAATTATACAGGCTGAGGGCAGAGGGTGGTGGTGGTGTTTGGCAGGTTTGGGGTTTTCTGTTTTCTTCTTAATTTTAGGCTACCACATTAAGTGCTTTTCATAGAAACACTAACTACAATTTATTCAATTATCCTTGTACAAAATTCTCTTTCTATAAAATCCCACAGAAGCATTTTATATTTTCCCTGGTTGTTTAGAGACTTCTTGTATGTGATTTTTCTTAAAGTTCAGTTTTGCCTAGGTATAACCCATAGCTTCTTCTACTACTTATGGAAAAGAACTACAGGCTAACTGTGAACTATGCACAGGATGCTTCTTGGTGTGTATGCATCTGACTAGCACAGCTACTACACATTATTTTTGGCTTTTCAACACACACAGTAATGGTCTGCCTCCTTTACAGACAAAAATTATCAAACTTCTTACTCAGCTGTATTTGCACGATACCTCCCTCCTTCCTCGAAATCTGCAGAGCTGTTTCCCAAGTCCCTTCAGCCTGTAATTCTCCACTGACAGTAGCTGTCTTTCACAGATCAGAGTATTTTCTCCCTGCAAACCATCAATTTACACATCACACAGAAAAGCTGTCCAGCTGGATGCGAAAACCCCCAATTCTTTTCCCCTGTTCGAGCCACTCATCTACCACAGGCTACTGCAGAACAGAAGGAGAGTCATGCACAAGTTTGCAGGTCTTGCTTCCCAAGCTCCTTCATTTAAAGTACAAACTAATCAGCAACCTGATAAAAAATATAAATATCAATAAAACCCCCAAACTGACAGCCAGGTGCCCCTCCAAAAGACAAGTCTTACTCATCTTTAAGTCCATGACTTCAGCTAGGATGTTTGCCAAGAAGAGGAGAGACTAACTAGAACACCAGTGGTTGATGCTTCCCTCTCTATAAACACCCATGAACACCAAAATCCTTCCTGACAACTATGCAAGTTAGTATTTTGATAATATGTTCTAAATATATTATCTCAATACCAACTGCGCTCTGAAAAATTCTAGAAAAAGTCAGGAATGTACAACTGATGTCAACAGTCGAGCTATTTTTTTCATTTCTTATGAAGAAGACATAAGAACAGACACTGTGGTCATCCTGAATGAATGACACAGTGGTTAACTGGTGAAAAGAACTAAGAGAAAAAAGGAAAGGATTACAATCACAGCAGTAATACACTGGAAAAAGTACAGGAAGAAAAATCAACTACACCAAAGCCCCACAAGACAGTAAAGCTAGTTCTTACAAGAAGCAGATGCATCCTGGTCAAGAGGCAATGACTTCTCATTTTAAGCTTCAAAATTTTAATTAGGCTCTAAAATATGGAGAAGAACACAGGTATTTAAAAGATGTCCTGTATCACAAATATATGTTGAAACCTTTCAAGATTAAATTTTAAAAGATAGTGCAAAATCAATGTTCAAACTTTCAAAATATTAAAGGCTTTAACTGAACACATATTTCAGGATAAAGTTACCTAAAAGAAATACCATTTTTAACTTCCAAGACAAGACCTAAGTATTTGATATTCATTCTCCATTAACGTTTTCCTGACCCAGATAGAATTCCACCCTGTTTTCTAGAAAAGTGTTTGTACATATACTGTGCCAACCATCCCCTTTCTCAAAAGAGATTAAATCTCATCAGCAGTGCCATTCCGCCCAGCCAAGATCTGATTACATTTGAAACAATAAAATACCTAAACACACACAAATTTCCTTAAATTAGCCCCACAAATTCTACATAAACAGCACCTTACATATCAAATGCTGAAGGCAACCTGGAAAACAGTTTATGGGGCCAACCAAATCTTACTGTTACCAAGCCAAGTTTTAAATCTTTGCAAAAGTAGATGAGATCTTAACCACACTGAAAGCCTGCTAGTTAAAGGCAAGCTCTGTAAAGCAAGCAAAAGCAGGGAAGGGCAGCTGCAGTTTTCAGGGGTTTTGTTGTTTTGTTTTGGTTTTTTTTAATGTACATCTTGGTTTTTACTAGCCTGAAATCTCCATTTATCCTTCTTGCTTAAAAATAAGGGTTTCAGAAGGACAATTACAACCAGAATAAAAATTTTTATGGACAATAGTGACTTGTATATTGTGAAAATAAATGCCCACAGCACATGAAGACAACACACAATACTGCAATACCAATCTCTTTATATCCAGCGTAGAAAAGACTCCAAAAATTCTGACCTTCAGTTTCTAAAAAAGGACAATCAGTTTTCATGAAAAATAGAAGGCAGCATACCAAGAACAGAACTATCCAAAATACAAACAGGAATTTAGCTAATGCACAACTCCTCCACTAAAATTAAATTCAATGCAGCAACATGATAATGGTCTTCATAATGCATTTTCAACTGCTCATGACAGCAGGAAGGTATTTTCCAACACATACACACATTTCTGTACTGACTGCTAACCTAAGTCATTGTCATGTATTGCAACTGCTTGTACATGCCAAGGACACAAGATAAAACCAGGAAAGGTAAAAAGGGAGAGAGAAAAACCTAAGTACGTGAGAGGACATTTGCAGATCTGTGCAGGTAAGGACACAGATGAACCTACACATCTTGGTTAGTTCTACTCCACACATTACCTGTTTTCAGAGAAACTTAAGTGCCTAATTATAGGCCACTGCTTCATCATCCTACACATACACATACAGGCAGTACAAACTGAACAGAAGATGCTACTTTCACACTGCATCATGCAGCAGGATCCTTGCATGACAGACTAAAATAAACAATACAAGGAGCACTAAAGAACCTTTTAAAACTAAGTTTTGGCCCTCTTTGGTTGGTAGTTCCAGAACTCCAGGCAGCACAAGCACGCTTTTCTTTAAAGTACATACTAGGGACATATCCATATCATTTTATATTACTTATGGTTTGGAGTTTTATGGAAGAGTTGTTTGACTCCTGATTTGCAGTTGAACTAGACTGCAGAAAGCAGACTTTATAGAAGGGGAGGGGGGGGGCCATTCTGGTTTGCCCAGCTTAGTCCTCTGAAACCACCAGATTTTGACACAAAGCATTAACAGGTTTTTTTCAGTCTACTAAAAACTTGATGTTCAGATGAGGATTTTTCCCCTCAAGACCTTTCACTGTTTATGCAAACACAGCATGTTTGTAGTAAAGTTTCCCAGAGTGTAACATGGCTGAAATGCAATACAGAAACAGCAGTGGAGGTAACTCACTGAAAAAGGAGCTTCTAAATCTAATCCTTCTAATGGCCTGCTGCCTGATGCAAGTGGACAATTTTAAGGACAAACTTATTCCTTACATAGATTAAGAGTTGTTGCTATGAAAGCCAACAATACAAAGTTCTAAATTAGCTGGACTTCATTAGGTGACTAAAGAAATCTTATGTTTTCCACATAGAGAGAAAACCTTTCAGAAAGGACAAAGTTAAAATAAACTCAACTGTTCTGTATAAACCCAGACACAACCTGGTGAATAATCAAATATGGGATGCTACAAATATCAGGCTTAATTACACCCCTGTTAAAAAGCCAAAGAACATCTATAATTCAGGTTGCAATACTTAATTCATATTTTGCTTTCTTATCTTCTGATCACCAGAAAAATGGTCATACTAGAAGGACCTCATCTTAACACCTGTTCAAAGGTCAAACTGCCACAGTCTGGAATGTTGCAAGGTTTTTCTCCCTAAGATTCACAAATTAAAAATAGATGATGTATAATCTTAATGGAATGTAACAGCACAGATTTATACGAAAATATATGGGGATTAAAAATGACAAAGGGAGAGCATTAAAGATGCTTAAAATACTGCTTGTTAAATTCAATCTAAAAAGCAGAGCTACTATCTGTTTGCCTATTGAATAGGGATACTGTATTTTTGATCACTGCTTGTTTATCAAATACTTCAATAGTAGATCATTTTATACAAACAATATAGAACAATGTAAAGAGTGGCTTTAGAGAATGAAACAAAAAAGCCTGAATTAGTAACAACTACTAGCAGAATATCTGATCTATATTATTATTAGTAAATATAAAGCAACATTTTACTACAGTAATGGAGTTGGAAAAAAAAGATCTTAACGGAGCACACAGATAACTTCAGTGAAGACTAATCAATTAAATATTCAGATTGAAACAAAAAGATGTTGATTTGAAGTTATGGAAATACTGCCATGATTTTTAAAAGCTACTTTTTATTTAAATACAATTTTAAAAAATCCAATAAAACTATAAAGTTAGACTTTACCAGACTTGGCACCAAATTAAATTCAATTCTAAATTACTATTTTACTGATGTTTTATCATTAATGCTGCTGCTCTTCAAAATAAAACAATATCTCAAAAGTAAGAAGTCCTTGCTTAAGGTGGCAAAGAAGGGTCCAGCTGAAGAGTATTCTCAAAAGATGAGGAGCTAAAGGTACAGAACATAACACATGGATCCTATTACAAATACTGCTACAAAAATTATAGCTCAGCTTTAATGGCCAATTGTACCATATGTGAATTATGGATGATATGTACTTTTCTCCAAAGATTTTCTTATAGATAGACATGAGCACTATTCTACTCAGGAGTTACATATTGCCACTTCTCAATTAGGAGCCCATCACACACAAAAACAGAGAACGGATCATGCTAAATTTACAGTCACCAACTGTATTTTGCTATGCTGTAACAAAAAAAAAACCTCAGTAAGACTGCAGTAGTTCACATCATATCTGATATTTTACAAGTTAATGAAGCCCCTATATATATATGTAAGGTAGTACACCCAACCTTGTATTTCTTCTTTCCTGCCTTACTGGTTTTTATACCTAAATCATATTGGTTTCCTATTTAAGGCCCAATCAGACCATCAGATCCACAGGAGGTTCCAACGAAGCTGTAGGACAGAAACTGCTGGGACGTGTGCTTGAGGGTCTCCTCACTCAAATCAGTCTACATGGCACAAGAGGCAGACTGTACAGTCTAGAGGACTTGCTTTATAATCTGCCTAACACAATGGAGCCATGCTTGGAGGGATCTGGATGATACTTAAGACAGATCAAGCTACTGGAATAAAGTACAACAGAAACACAAGACTAATATCCGTGTCTAATTCTATGAATGACATACAGACTGGATTAAAATTCAAGTTTAACAATAAAAAAACATTTCTCTGTTTTATTCCAACTTGAATGCACAGTCTGAAGTCAACAGAAGGGCCAAAGGGTTATCAATTTAATTTCATCTGCATAAATCATTAGATTATTGTTAACTACTCTATTGATATATGAAAAATATAAGAAAAACCTCTTTCTAATCGATTTTAATTAGAAGAAATAAATAACTGAAATATGGTTATTTCTGCCCCTCCCTTTGTCAGGATCTTTCACAGACAAAGAAATCACAAAAGGACTGTTCTTTAAAAAAAAAAAAAAGTAAGCGCTATCAGACCAATTAATACAATAACAAAAGAACAACTTCAAATTACTTATACTCATTTTTAAAACAAGCAAGTTTCAATTTAATGTTATCTCTTCAAACAAATCCATTTAAACAGACATTATTACTGTACAAATCAAGATTAATTATCTCCAAAACAGAAACAATTACACTAGAAAGGGAGGGACATAATCCATTTACGTATTACTTAAATAAAACAGGTCCTTCTCTAGAAGTCTTTCAGTAAATATGTCAGCATTTTGCCACACAGGTTTCAAGCCCCGCCTGTACTCATCATGTCAGAATCCTGAAGCCCAAGTTGTCCTTTTAAGCTGCCTGTAATTGGATGCCTACATGTGCTTTGTACTATCCTGCACCGGTACTTCCCTCCCGCTTCCAGACGAGGTGGCGCTGACACAGCTGCACTACAAACCCAACACCCCTCCTTCGGCCCGAAGCAGGCAAATGTTTCCACATCCAGGGAATCCAACAACATGGGGCTGGACTAGATGATCTCCAGAGGTCCCTTCCAACCCTAACAACTCTGTGCTTCTGTTATCGTCCGTGGCCGCTCCAGCTCTGCCATGCATGAAGGAAGCTCTCTTCCCCATCAGCTGTTTCTCCACCAGGAACTCGCCTGAGGCTCTCCCTCGCACGTCTCCGGGACCATCCTCTCCCTCTCCAGCCCTCCTCCCGGCTCCGAAGGGCCACTAGCTCCAGACATGGCCTGGTGTCATTGTCTCTCCTCTCCGCCACCCCCTTTCCTCACCCGTCCCTCCTCCCTCACCGCTGCCTGTCACCTGCTCCCTCCCCGCCGGCCGTCTGCTTCCAGGTCAGCTCAGCTCAGCTCAGCTCCGTGTCTGCCTATTCATCCTGCGAGCGGGGAGCAGGAGAAGGAGGAGGGAAGGAGGAGGAGGAGAGCCCGGCGGGCGCCGCAGCGCCCTCGCCGCTGCTGTCAGCACGGGGCCGCTCCCGGCGAAAGGCGATGCTCACCCGCAGCCCAGGGCGCCCACACCTCCGGGGGGCTGTGCTGCACGATCCGAACCTGTGTCACGGCTCAGCCCGCAACCCCACCTCCCCCAGCCTTTCCCTGCCGGGCAGCCCCTCCGCCTCGTTCCCCCAGAAGCCCTACAGCCCCCCCGCAACACAAACACGCACAGGCAAAGCGGGCCCCGGAGCGCACCCCGACCTCTGGCCGCCCCTTCCCTGCCCGCCCGGGCTGCGCCTCACCTAGTGCCACCTCGCAGGCTTTGCGCAGCTGAGAGTGATGCGCCTTCTTCACCTCCTTGTCGGCCAGGATCTTCTCCAGGGCCCGGGTC
>VZRX01023112.1:8450-107277 GCA_013398075.1 Notiomystis cincta | reverse complement strand
TTTTTTTTTTTTTTTTTTGGGGTTTTTTTTTTTTTTTTTTTTTTTTTTTTTTTTTTTTTTTGCTTGCATTCTTTGGTCCTTTTCCCTCCCTGAGTGCAAAAGGGTCATTTTCTCATCATTGGCTGAGAGCCAAGAAAAGCTCAAGTGGACCCTGCCTAACTGGTAAGCAGCCAAATCATAACAGGACCAGCTTTTGCACTCAGGACTGGTACACCAGTATTTAAAAGTAAAATTCGGCGCTAACTGAAGGCAGGTCTGGTTAGAAAATTTTTACCTGATTAAAAAAAAAAAATTCTTAGAGATTTATCTGGAAATGAAAGAGCACAAGTTCTAGATGTATCTTTCAAGCAGAGTGGCACAAAGCTGTAGCATCAATGTGCAGAAAGCAGGGGTGGTTGTGGAAAACCAGGGGCCATCTCTGACTTCTGAGGACAGAACCAGCACACAGGAAAGAGGTTATGTCCAGCAAGCCTTCCCAGTCTGTTCCCTATTCCTGTGGCCCTGCAGTATCAGGCAGGAGCACAGCCTTCCAAAGTTAATCCTGACACCTTCCTCATGGAGCATTTGAGAGTGTCTGCCCAGGCTGTCACTCTGCTAAGGCCTTGCAAGGAGTTTATTTGAGCCTTACAAGGAGTTTATTTGAGCCCCTGTTTCCTTATCTGTGATGGAGCCATTGTAGCTCCATTACCA
Organism: Notiomystis cincta; assembly: GCA_013398075.1. Classification (NCBI taxonomy): domain Eukaryota; kingdom Metazoa; phylum Chordata; class Aves; order Passeriformes; family Notiomystidae; genus Notiomystis; species Notiomystis cincta. The sequence goes on along the minus strand of VZRX01023112.1, from coordinate 106,587 downwards.
TTAGTAAAGGTACAGAGATCTCAGCCCCTCAACGCTAATGCTGCCCAGCATTGCTTAACCCAGTTTCCTAAGTGAGAAATTATTTGTGCCAAATAATTGTTACCTTACAGATATCTCTGAGCTCTTAAGGAACACACTGGCCCAGGAAATTCTGCTAAACCTAGAGGTGAATGCAAGGCCTGGCTGTTAGAGCAGAACACTTGTTCTGCTGAAAATACTGTATTTGTACCAGTGGCTTTTTCTGGTTACTAGCAGTTTTGTCACCCAACTAATAAACCACACAGAAAATATGAAGAGGGTGCATCTGATTGTAGAATTAGGACAGCTTTGTGAGACAGTTAGAAGACATATGACCAAGCACACTGATTCCTGAATAAAATATCATATTTGGATTGTGTTGATTTATTCAAAAGACTGTGTCTTCAGCAGCAAAATTGCTAAGCATACTTGAATTATTTCTAGTTATTTAGGGGAAACCATTTGCCTGTTGGCTAAATCTTAGTTTTATTTGTTTTTTATGCCTACATGCAAGTTCAGAAATGTAGATGGCAAAATTACTTTGGTCCTTCAAAGTTGCCTGCTAGTGACCACATGGCAAAAATTAAGAATTTCCTTGGAGTTCTAGCTGGTATGTTTGCACAAACCATTGGAGTCCAGATTCCCTTAGCCAAGTCAGAGCTTACAAGTGTTATTTAGCAAATGGAGTTTGCTATTGATTTTCACAGTCCATTTAGCAGAAATAGACTTGCAATATGAAGAAAAAGGGTATCTGTACATAAAGAGCACAGAGCACTGCAGTTATCTGTTTTGTTCATATTAATGTCTATTTTCATATTCTGTACACAAGATAATTTTACATGTAAAATGTGTTTTAGTTGAGCATATAGAATTACTGCTGAAGCGTCTGGAGAAAAAGACCTGTCAAAAAGAGACTCAGTTCCATGTCTTTCATTCCTGCTCTAATATGAATTCTTGTTATGGTTTGGGTATTTTTTAATGTGGTTTGAATCTTCAAATTCTGTTCTCAGTTTCAAACAACTGCTGCTCTGTTGACTCAATTTGTAACGTGGCACAGCTGGTAATCTACATCTACATTCTAGTCACAAGGCAAACACTACCTGAACTCTGCAACAGTGTAGAGCCTGCTTCTGAAGTTGCTCAGGGAGGTATTACTGCAAATGACCTGTCCAGTAGGTTAACATTCAGTTTCCTTCCCAAAGCTGAGTCAATAAGGATGGAAATCCCAGGGGAACTATTATATAAGCATTGGAGAGACAAAAGTCCCATGCCTTCATTTAGGTACAAGATATGAATGGTGATCAGCTTGTGTGCTGGGTCCCAGTGCTTTGAATAAAGTCAGTTGTTATGACAGCTTCATTTACTACGTGAGCCAGCTATTAAAATAATGTTTGGTCAATTATAAAAAAAGTTACAAACTTTGAGGAAGCATTTTGAGGGAAGACTTTGTTACAGAGACTACAGATCATAAAGAACGTGTTTAACTCTTTGCTGATTACTTTAAAAGCTAGTGGTTTATCTCTAGTGAAAGGAGAATGAGAAAACTCATAAGAATGACAAGGTGAAGGTTTAGAATATTTGTCTTACATGGATTCCTAACTAGAATCATTTTGGTTGGGAAAGACCTTTAAGGTCATTGAACCTACCTGTAAACCCAGCACTGCCAAGTCCACCACTAAACTGTGTCCTTAAGTGCTGCATCTACATGCCTTTGAAATACCTTCAGGAATGGTGACTTAACTGCTTCCCTGGGCAGCCTATTCCAAAGCTTGACAACCTTTTTGGTGAAGAAATTTCTATTAATATCCAATCTAAACCTCTCTCGATGCAACTTGAGGCCATTTTGTCTTGTCCTATCACTTGTTACTTGGGGAAAAGGCTGACTACAACTCCCTGGCTACAATTCCTTTCAGGTAGTTGTAGACAGTGATAAGGGCCCTACTGAGCCTCCTTTTCTCCAGGCGGAACAATCCCAGCTCTCTCAACTGCTCCTCATGAGATCTGTGCTCCAGACCCTTCACCAGCTCTGTTGCCCTTCTCTGGACATGTTCAGCACCCCAATGCCTTTCCTCTCTGGTGAGGGGCCCAAAACTGAACACAGGATTCAAGGTGTGGCCTCACCAGTGCTGAGTATGGTTGGACAATCACTGCCTGTTCCTGCTGGCCACACTGTTCCTGATCCAAGTCAGGATGCCATGGGCCTTCCTGGCCACCCAGGTGGATGTTAGCTCATGTTCAGCTGCTGTCAACCAGCTCCCCCAGGTCCTTTTCAAATGGGCATCTTTCCAGTCACGGTTCCCCAGACCTGTAGCACTGCATGGGATTGTTGTGACCCAAGGATAGGACCTGGCACTTGGCCTTGTTGCCTTGTTAAACCTCATACACTTCACCTTGGCCCATCGATTCAGCCTGTCCAGATGCCTCTGCAGAGCCTTCCTGCCCTCCAGGCAATCAACACTCCCACTCAGTCTGGTGTCATCTGCAAAGTGACTGAGGGTGCACTCACTCCCCTTTTCCAGATTGTTGATAAAGTTATTAAACAGGACTGGGTCCACTACAGAGCCCTGAGGAATAGATTGTACTATACAACAGCAGTGCCTTGCAAAGAAATCCAAAATGCTTGTATACAGTGATTTTAATGCCTGTGTTGTTTTGGTTTCAGCATGCAGATCCTTGCTTTACTAGTAATTTGTTTTACTAGTAAATGTCTGACTGAAGAACTATAGTTCTGATAGCTGTGGAGATTCCTATTTGGTTGCTGAAGTCCTGAAGGTGTGGAAAAGGACTGTTAATTGTTTTTTCTGCTCAAACTGCTATGCCTGCTGGCAACATGATGTATACAATATTATAGTTGTCCAGTCAAACCTGAGAAATGTTTTCTCTCCAATCTAAAAGAAGCATGCAGTATATATGCCCTAAAGTACAAAAACATCAGTTTTCTTGGAGCATTAACATTTAAACATACAGCATCACAAGAGAAAAAAGTGTGTTTGAGAAACACTGCAAAAATTACTGTCTAGTACATTTTTATTTACCAGTTAATTGGAATATTCCAAAAGCTATTTATATTGTTTCATATATTTAAACTGTTTTGACTGAGTGTTAGATACTTGCTCAGTAAAAAACTGTAGAGAACTTTCCATGTGAGAGGGAACAATTAGCACCTGCTTCTGCTGGCTTTACGTACCACAATTGTATGTAGTGCTTGTTTGAAAATGCTGATAAGCTAGAACTAGAAGCCTTTGCTTTAAAGTCAGATGAGCAGAAAAAGGGAATAGTAAATGTGCAGTTTCATGCTTAGAAAAAACTCATGATTTTCAGCTGTTCTGCTTCCCAAAGGAAACTCTTTCACCTGTGTGAGCTGCCATCCACTTTCTTGTGTCAATCCAGTTGTGTGACTGTGCCATCAGTTAGTTCATCTGTGGTTCAGCCAAAAATCAGTCTTATAAGATAGTTAGCTTTCAGTGGGATCAGTGAATCGATCAGACTTACCTGCATATTCAGTAAATCTTATACAAGAAAGGGAGTGAGGAATGTGGGTGATGAGAAGGACTGCTGCTCATGGTGGCACTGTCTTCTTAAATCATCTTGATGAGCTTTGAAACAGCACAGTAATAATTAGACTGTGATCACTTTAAGCTAGAGTAAGACAGAACTACTACTAGAAGATGCAATCCTTCCTGCTCCTACCTATATGTTTCTTACTTCCTTTGTCAGTGTAAACATGTGCATTGCTATGTGGTGAATTATGTGCTGAATTATATTCAGAATTTAATTAGATTGAAATTAACCTGACAATGAACAAACTATTTTGAATATAGATATATTTCATATTCCAATTCAGCAGGCAACTTCACAGATGTTTGTGTTAACTCAGGGGAATGGATAACACAAGAACAGGAACATGAAAATAGGTAAGAAGAGGTCAGGCTTGCTTTTTAAAAATTTTTTTATTTGCAACAGTATTGGTTTAAAGTATTGTTTAAACTACTACTTTATAAACTATAAGTTTTCTTGATTATTTCCATGGTCTTTATGTAACACCTTATACAGGTTGGATGGGTCAATAGATAGGACTACTGTATTCCTGCTACTGCATATGAACCTTTAATTGTGGTGGCTCACTTGTAACCTTCTTTAGCTCCAGTAGAGTACTTTGCATCTGTTCCCATTCTGTTTTCATAAACCAGATGCAGATAATCAGCGCGTGATGGATCAGAGTCCAGATGGATCTGACAGATGGGAACCTGGGACAGGAGAGAAGCTGTGATTATGTTCTCAACTGCAGGCACCTTGGTTGAGGAGTTTCCAAGATTCTTATTGAATGCATAAGATTTAACAGGTCGAGTGGTGGTGCTTGGTCGTGTAATACTGAGGTAAAAACCAAGCATTCCTCACGGTCCCTTTATGGACTGTCACCCTTGTAAAAATAGGTGAAGCATAATCCAGAATATTCTGTGTATTCATTATGCAAAGGATCACAATCTGTCAACCAAACTGCAAGAGATACACTCACCATAAATGTACTTCAATATTTTAAGAGCTTTTTGTTGTTTGGGGCTTTTTTTTACATAAATTCTGGAACTGAAGAGGTCAGTTTGTTCACAGAGTGAGTATTCTAACAGGTATATCACAGTATATCTAACAGTATATCCACTGTTGCACAGAATGAGAAAAAAGGCAAATATTTGTTAGCAGAGGGAATATGCACCAGTAGGTAGGTTTGTTCCAAACATTTGTACAAAAGCATATAACACCCTGGAGTGACCAGTAAGGAAATAAACATCCATCACTGTGAGGAGGCTCTTTCAAGGTGACAAATTCATACCTTAGAGGTAAAAAGTAGAGACTCTTGCTGTATTGAAATACATTCCTGATACTACAGCTTAGTGAGGAAACATACTCCTAGCAAAGCATGCCATTTGTCAGGTTGTGACATGTAGGAAAAATGTCAGAGAGCAGTGAAGAAAAAATCCCACCTCTTGTGGGTGATGAAATAAAGTTTTGAATTGTGGCTGAAAACTGTGAGGGGATATCAAGGCTCCTGGCTGTAGCTTGACTTTATGTGTTGGAAGTTATACCAGTGCATTTGATGGAATATGATTCCTCTTTCTAGTTCTTTTTGCATGTGAATACATTTTCTTGTAGCCTACCTATAGGAGTTTTCAATTTGTTCTTTCTTCTGCATGTTGCTCCTGCTAACAGATGAATAATTCAGTTCCCAGCTTCCATGGCACCTCAGCATACTGTTCCCTAGTACTGTGAATGAAGAAGGAATATAAGTGTCCATTTTAAAGACAGAAGGAAGCACATTTAAAAAAAAAATTGGTCATACAGGGTTTTTAAAAAAGTTTCTTCAGTAGTTTTTCAAAGTTAAGGGCCTGGTTATGGATGTACCAGCCCTAACGGTCTGAAAAGGTGATTTTCTGGGACACTCTGTTGAAGAAGAGAGTGCTTTTTGGGGAACATAGTAATGAATAGCACATATTCACCCTGAACCAGGAACCTACTATACAGTTATTGTTGTGTGTGAGACTATACAAATGCAAAGGTAAATTCAAGCCAATATAGTGACTCCTTCATGATGGCAAATATTTCAGTCTCTAAATGCTAAGAATATAAAGCTCTGACAATTTCCTGAGAGCCTTTGCACTGCAAAAGAAGACATTTGGAGAATGTATGACAAAACTAGCAATAAGATCCACTGATTTATTGCTTTTCCTAGCCAACTCCAGGAGATAAAATTGCTAAGGAACTATTATTGGATTCTAAGGAGAAACTATTGAAGAGGAGGAAGCCACAACATGATTGCCTTTTTCCTGGGAGATGCTGTCACAACCATTATGGATTTCCTGGATTACTCTGTGGGTGAGCCTGGTTAATTAGTTACCTCCCCAAATACCTGTAATAAAAAGGACTACTGTAGTATATAGCTTGTCCCACATTCCTAATCTCCAGTGTCAGTTCAAAAAATGGGAATAATCTGACAAATGAGAAAAGTAAAAAATTTACTGAAAATGATAACTGTTCCACCTTTATATCCTAGCTTCAGTCTCCTGCAGGTCTTTGTAACTGATGTGACATGATCTGTGTAAAGCATGCTGAGCTGCCCTACAGATTAGTAATTAAATAGCCTAGATACTGGGTGCATGAAGCATTAGTCTGAACCTAATTTTTATATTGCTGGATGACTCTTTTCCCCTTGATCTGAAGTGAATTTTCAGTGTAGCACTTTAGAACTTGAGCATTTTCAAAGGTTTAAGCAGATGTCTTTCAATGAGCTGCTAATAAAGAAAAGTTGAAAATGGAAGCTGAAAAGAACAGTTGAAAATGAAAATTGACTGAGAAAAGTTGAATGGAATTCAGCTGGAGAAAAATATCCCTTAAATCTCTGGGCAGGGTAAGTCAAATGAATAACAGGAGTGGTTTCCAAGTATTTTAGTATCTGTATTGAAACACTTAGATAGAGAGGTCATAAAAGTCATGTGAATTAAGGTGCAAAACAATGAGACCGAAGCAATAACCACTTTTAAATGCCATGAAATGAGCTTTGAATCTGCCTGATTGTTTCCTCCAGCAACTGCAGTGGGTCATTTCCTGTCAAAAATGCTGTAACTGATGTTTGAGCATGTACTTTATAAACTGTGGGCTTCATGACATGAATGAAAGATTTTTAATATGAATAAATTGAAAGATAAAATTGAATGGAAGTTATGGATACTTTTGCCCAAAAGAAACACATTAAAGAACACTGCAGTGATTCATTCTAATATGCCAGTTAGTTAACTGTTTACTAGGTGTGTACTCACTCAAATATTTTACAAGACATTTTGAAACACCTGCAACAATTTTGATTAGACTTCCATTATGTTTCAAGTCAAGTGTCATAGCTGATGTGCAGTCTGGATCATGAAAAACGGAAGTGTCTGGTTCACAGCATGAACAATTGATGGTTTTTCATGACACTCAAAGCTGCTGCTGTCTGAGTTTTGATCCAGGCAGACCTGGAGTGTTAAGTTTTGCTATCTGGAGGTTAATATTGTGTGCTGCTTCCTTGTTTTATAATTTTAAGTCTTTCCATACAGAAGTATGGACAGTGGCTATTAGAGAATTTTACTGTGCCACTGGTACTGTTGAAATTCAATTTATAATTTTTGTAGCTAAGAAAGTCAAACAAACATTGTTGGGCTAGTACAAATCTCATTTATCATAGTTTCTGAGACATGCAGCAGATAGTTCTACAGGGTCCTTGTAGTAGATACATAATAATACAAATCAATGCTAATGATAATCTTTATGGTGTTTTATATATCCCTAGGCCAAACTTACCTCCTTGGCCAGCTCTGGGACTAGATACATGTGGCAATAAAAGTTTAGCTACATTTATTTAATAGCAGATTATAGCAGTGGAGCTTGAATTGGTCTACCTGGGATGGGGATCTCGCCTCTGGAGTGCTGCAGGTGTCATCCCTAAAATATTCCCCTGACAAACCACTTCTATGCATTAGTTCCTTCTCCCTAACTTTTCCTGGTTTAAACTCTTGTCAGCACATTGCTTCTCTTTTTCTCACCGTTCTAGAAGAGAAATAATATATTATTGTGCACAAGGGTATAATGACAAGGCTAATAATGTGCACAAAGGGCATGAACACAGATCCAAGAAGGATGCAAAATGGTGCAGTTTTTCAAAATGGAGCATTCTGGCAATGAGCTCTCTCACATACATGAGGTCAGTCCAGGTGTGGACACTTAGAAACCAGAACATTCAGCATGAGCACCTGGAATTTCTGTCTTTTTTGATGCAGCAGGGTGTGTGGCACCTTCAAGATATCTGCCTTAATCCTAAGGCATAATAGCTCATGGAGAAATACGTAAAGGAGGGTACACAATCATGCATCGCTTTATAACAGAAATTTGAGGCATTCATGTCGCATAATATGAGATCCCATCAGAATTTTCCCCAAGTTTGTGGAGGTTTACATTCACATTTTCACTTTTTACTGTAGTGCTGTATCGAAGGTAGAAGTTTAAAATGCAAATTTGCTTTAAATTCACAGTGTACTGTATAAGAATGAGGTTGTGTCCTTTGAAATAGGTGTGAGCCCTCTATGGAAGCTGACTGTGCTCTGGTTTAAAAATCCAAGAGATAACAGCAATGTTTTATAGGCAAGCATATTTGCATATTTGTGCACATTTGGTAAATATGCTCACTTTGTGAAATATAGTATTAAAACTGTCTGTTGCATTTGCAAACCTAAATTTTATTGCAATAATTGAAAAAACATTAATTAAAAAAAAATCAGAGCACAAAAATCTGTAGTCACTAGTTCTGTGCATAAATTCTGAGGATGTTTTTACTGCATCATTTACTAGAAAGTATTTATTTCACACATACAATTCTGATAGATGTTTTACCATGAACCTGTGACTGCATTTTATTTTTCTGGCTCATAAAAAACTCAGAGTGAGTTTTCTTTCTAATGAGAGTATTGAATTTTACAAGAAGATAGGTTTTGCAGTGGGAAGCTGAAGAGGTTATAGCTTACTTTGAATATTTGTTTACTAGTCTCTATTATTGATAATTTGCATCAGACATGGAGTTATACATTCTCATAAAAATAAGATAATATTTTCACTTTAAATTCTGTATCCTTTAAATATCAGAAACAAGAAAAAGAGAGAATTAACAGAGGAAACTGGCTGTTTACAGGGGTGTCTACTATGGATTCAGCAGGCAGCTGACAGCCAGGCAGCTGCTAGGGTAAAATCCACAAGGTCTTAACAACCCTGAAGTTTGCTATTTTCAGTGACAGATTTGGAATTGCCGTATGATAGAATCTGAATACTCTGCATTGCTTGATTATTCATGTATACTATGTGTCTTTGGTATTTTCTGTATTCTCTATAGTAGCATTTGTTTGACTTCTAAAAAATCTGTCCAGGAAAAAAAGAAGAAGAATTCACCAAGCAGCTAACTCATTAGTGTTAGGTGGCTAATTGTTATTTATGGGAGCTCTTACATTTTTGGCTCTTTCTCCAGCAAAATAAAAGGACAAGAAATGAAATGTGAATGTAGAGTAACAAAAATAACAGGTGAGATTAAAAGAGACATGAGAGACAGAAAAGGAGAAGCATTCATGGTCCACAGCACCTGAAAAATGTGAGGCTTCTCTTGTGGAGGCTGAATAAATTAGGTCTGCCTGAGTTAAAGTTATGTGACAGAAATACTGATTATATGGGCATTATTTTCTGTTAGACAAATATTTATAGCTAAAATAAATAATGTTTATTTTAAAGAATCATAGGCTGACTCTGCTATGCAAAAAGACTGATATCTAATGAGTAACTCATGCAGTACTGGTGGCACCAAGTCTAAGGGAGATGTGACCTGTCATCCACTACAGCCTTTATTTTTCTCTACCGACCACAGAGGGAACCAAGTCGATTTAGTTTAGATAAATAGCTTTGACACAGAAGTCAGATGAGTTAAATCCCACCTTCAGAGCAGAAAGCCTGTGAAATCTTTCTCCTAGACAGGTGAAAGTTGAGGCCTGCCATCCCAGGGAATGAATACAGAAAAACAGAAGGTGAATGGCAACATTGGTAAGCCCCTAATTCTAACACCTCTTTGTTTCTTAGTATCCTGCATTATCGTGCCCCATCAGGAGGTACAAGGGTACCTGGTTTTTTTATCCATCACGTAAGAATGGGTGGATTTTCCAGGATATCTCAGAAATCTGAAATAAAGCTTTTGGCTGTAGCATTATTGCCAGTTTTTGTCAATATGCTGAAGTATACTGACTGGGCTGTTAAAGGTGTGGATCTTTATCACAGTGGTGTGTGCAATTGTCAGGGAACACCTAATGTGAAGTACAGAGAGAGTCATGATTTAAGTGTATGAGCCTTGATATGTAATACTCTTGTATAAAAAATTTGCAGCGTTTAAAGATTATTTATTGATTGTTCCTTTTTAAAATAGGTGTATACTAAGCAACTAGACTGACTCTGGCTGTGTTAAAATCATTTCCCACACTGAATGGCAAGTAAAATGATATATATCCAATAGTTTTCACTTTCCTTGCAGCCTTGGCTTCTGTACACCAGTGAATCTGAGCACACATTCTCAAGATTTAGGAAAATCTAAGAAAGGCTTCCTTAGAAATATTCCTGTGTAAATCTCATCTCCTGAGTTGCAGTGCTGCTTTTTGCTTGGAATTTATTACATCTTTAATTTCATACTGTATATTGATTGTGCTGCAACTTCATCCTATTAAGCTGTGGTATCAATCTGTTCTTGAAAAGCTGTGTACTTATGAAAGTGCATTGAAATGCAGGAGAATTGAGAAAACTCGTTGTTGTGTGGCATTATGGGTGTTTAATAAAAAGTGGAAGAAGAAATGCACTTCTACTATGCAGTGGGATCAATATTTTGATGAATTTTATGACAAGAGAGGCTTTCCATAGAGGAAATCTTAACCCTCTTTTAGTTTCCAGTGCCTTACAGGAGCTGCATGGTTCTTTTCACACTTATGCATGTTCCCTTGTGGAAATACCCCCCAAATATAATGCAGAAGACTTCTGCTATTTCTGTATGGAATCCACTGCTCTGCTTCTTCACACAGCAGCTATCAATATGGCATGGCTGTGTTGGGGTTTATCCACATGTACAGCTGGAGAGGTAAAGTGCAAATTTGCATAGAGGGGCAAACACTGGTATTGGCAAGTAAGGTAGTAACCAATACTAGGTAGATACCTTTTACCTCTTTCTAATACCCACATACACCAAAAATTAATTATGTCACAAGGTCACTGAATATTAATCAACATTGTCCCCATGGGTGTACTCCAAAAGCAGGTAATTTTTTAGGTAAAAGAAGCTTGATTATGGGCTTTGACACTATCAGATGGAGAGAAAAGTGATTTTCTTCATTTTAGTGTCCATCTCATCTTCTCTGCTTGTTACTTTTAGAAATAGTCCTGGCATTATCTGTTTACTTTACTTATTCAGGATGAAGTTATTTTTATACTCCTCACAGAGTGTCATTCAATCTAAAATGATTATTTTTTGCTTATTTGCCAAATTTTTTCCAATTTTGTTCTTCCACCTGTTTGTTTAGTCACTGATAGCTTTTCACTCTCCCAGTGTGTCATCTGACCCAGCAGCTCTGGGTTTTTTAAACATCAGCATTATTCAACATTATTTTCTTTGATCTTTCTAAAGTATTGGTGCTTTGGTGATTTTATTCATGGTTAAAAATGCCTTTTTATACTATTTAGAGTAATCTCTGCTGCACAGTCTTGCTACTTAATTTGGGCTCTTCCTCTATTCTGTGTTATAGACTTCTGTCCTTTGCTCTTATTTTTAGTCCTGATATCAACTGAAAATAGAAAACATACTCCAAATGTCCCACCTTTGCTCTGTGCATTCAGAATTAGGCCATGAAGATGACACATACTGTACTTGGTATAGTTTTGGATAAAACTTTGCACTAATCATTTGTCTTCTGGGATTATTTTTCCCTCATGTACATACAAACTGTCAGTTTTCAGCAGAATGGAAATTGCTGAATCCAAAAACGAATTTTTAAGAAATCACCTTTTCATGTGACCTTCAACAGACACCTAAACAGGAGAGAGTTATTCTTGTGCATACTCAGGCTTTAGCACCGATGGGTTGTTTATGATTTTCATAAAGGCAAAAGAAAACCAAGATAGTGATGCCATCAATTTCAAACAGTGCATTTTCTGATGGGCTGGATGCCAGTGGATCTGCAGCCAGGCACACCAGCAAAGGAGCCCTTCCCTGGTGCTGTGCAGAGGAGCGTGAAATGAATAGGGACCTTCCTTTCTCCGTGAAAACTCTGACACAGACTAATGTTTTCTTGAAAAGTGCAGTCCTGACAGCTGTGAAAACGTGATGTTCCTACTCTCAGCTCCAGAGGAGGGAGTTGTAGAAGAGCTTCCCAACATTCATTAGCCAGTCTGCATCAAAACCGCTGTCTGAGGAATATCCTGGTCTTCAGACAAGTTTGCAGAGAGGTCTCTGCTGAGGCCTCTGCAGAAGCTTGCACTTATTATCTGCAGTGTTGGGAAGTGTGTATTTGACGGGTAGTGGACTCCTTCCACTGCCTCCCTAAACACCCTTCACCATGACAGCAACCGCATTTTATTTCTACCTCAGCTTCTCAGAAGGGACTTAATTTCTCAGAAAAGAAACCTCATTAAAATAAATACAAAAACTTTAAAATAAAATGTTTAATTTGTGTAAAGTAAGGGGTTTTTTTGGTCCAAAATTACTATTTTAAAAATGTATTCCTGCAAATGGTCAACATATAGAAGAACTTTTCAAGGGCTGAAGCAGTTGGTAGGGGCCTGTAGGCTCTCCAGTGTTCTCCTTAACACTTCCAGACTTTCCAGGCACAATCTGAGACACCCCTTTGTTCATTCTGGTTAATGGTATAGGACCTTCATCATTATGCACAAAGTAACAAAGGCTTTCTGGGATGCAATCCACATTTGGAGTAGGGGGCATAACACCCTCTCACAGCCTCTGCCCTAATACTCCTGATAGCAAAACTCAACCTCTGAGCTCTGTAGGGTTCAGCACACAAAGTGCTTGGCCCGTGAGGGGAGCTCATAGGTGGCTTGTCAACAGCAGTGGCAGGTAACCCACAGAGACACGCTGCAGCAGAAGTGAGAACTTCCAGTGCTGCACTGGTGAGAGAGTGTCAAAGAGCTTTTAGGGAACTGTCCAGATGAGCTGAACTTGTGTGTGCTTCCAGCAGGCAGAGGAGAGATGCTGAACACATGCTGCCTGCCACCAGCAGCCCTGTGGTTGCCAAGAACTGCAGCTACACCATTACATAAACCATCACACAGTACACACTGTGCAGCCAGACACAGTGTTTGTGTGTGCACGGCTCTGCGTAGGTATGTGGGGAACTTCACACATGTTAACAGGTTCATGTTTCAAATTTAGTACCAAAAGTTAGGCTCTTTTATAGCCTGAAGTCACCAACAGACAGTATTCACTTCTGTTTTGAAATGGAGGGAGAAAAATGGAGGTGCATGTAGCATGATAGAGCAAATTTGCCCTGTTAGAGAAGCCTCAAGTACAGATACTGTGCTGTCAAGGCCAAAGAGCAGCTCTGGTTCTCCTACAACACTAGTAAACATTTCACTGTTTTAACCCTTGGAAAACTGTCTGGCTCACAACAAAATAACAATAGATCTTTCTAAACCATCTCTGTGAATGTGATAATTTAATTCAAACAGCGTAAAGCAATTTGTCTGTATAAAGAACTTAAAATAGACAAAGCTACTTTTTTTTTTAAGTAGCTATTTCTAGCTCATTAGGCACAGAAAAATCCTTTACACTCAGCTTTTTGACTGTACTCCATCAATTCAGCCCAATCAACAGATTTTCTCAATCTAGAAACAAAGTGAAATGAAACAAGAGAAATTAAACAGTGAGTAGATCAGTCATCTCTGCTGAGCTTTCAAGGCTGCTATAAGTGTTTTTTTTCTATAAGTGTTTTTTTTTCAGTTATGACATGCTGAAAACAATAAGCCACCTGAAAATTACGGCTGTGATTTTAACAGCTACATTATTTTCAAGCAAATTGAAAATCCTGTTTTTAAAATGCAACTTGATTTGACTCTTTTGTGTGTATGTATTTTCAGGCCTAACTTGATATTCTGCTCAGAATTGGAAAAAAGTTTCATTAAGTGGTTAAAAAAGAGACATTCCTCCCAGCATTGATCCATCCTGGTATGCAGAGGAATAGCCTGGCACATCATAGTCAGCAAAAAAGACTAAAACACCTGCTTCCAGTCATACCACAATATTTATTTCAGAAGCTGTTATCTATTATTTTATATAAAGTATATGCTCCTACAGGCCTGGGGGTAGTTTAAAATATTTCATTGTTATGGCTATTCTGCTGTATGTCTTTTTCAAAAAGGCCAAGTGGTTCTAAAGTGGCTGGACTTTTCAGGGCAGACAGGACTGATGGAATATATTACCCCACATTTTTATGGCAATGGATGGATTTTCCTTGTCACAAGCAAAGTATGCTTTCTGCATGGCTGGGGACAGTGGCAGATTTTTTTAATTAACATTTGAATCTATTATTTATGAGTGCATTCCCTGATGTCTGAATCCGAGAGCAAGCCCTGCTGTGCTTGATGTGGTCTCTCACAAGAGGAATTGAAAGGACCTCCACCTTGCAAGTGGAGAGACCTGAGACTTCCTGCTTGACTGCTCCTGCCTGTCAGGCAAGGATGAGCATTCAGGGACTAGAGATTTCCCAATTCTCAATGTCCTTGCCTCAAACATCCTTTTCTAAGGAGTACCATGTGTTAGCTCACTGCTAGTTCCCAAACTTGCAGATGTTAACAGAAGACCTTGTTGTTGGGGCAGGCCCTTTTGACACCAGGAGCAGCCTGAGGCTGTGAATTTCTGACAAGCACATCATGCTTGGGGTGACAGGCACGTTCAGCCAAGAAGAGTGAAAACCACTCTGGAGTTGTTCCCCTTCCTCCAAGATAGAGCCACCAACAGATCAGAACTCCTGACTTGGTGCTGCTGACAGGGCTGGAAAATCTATTGATGCAGTCACTCAGAAGGCAGCTCTCTCCACACCCAGCTTCACTCCTACACAGTGAAGGAGGAGGCAATTACAGCTGTTTGGACCTGATTTTTTTTATCCTAAATAGATCCTGAGAGTTGGGCATACATTAAATACATGGCAAATAATCTACATTTTCTGTGGACAGAAGACTTAAATTTCCAACAAATTTACAAATTATTTTGTGTTGCAAATATATAAAAACGGTTTTTTTAGAAGTATACCTAATGCCACAGAGTTTATATTTAAAAAGTCCTTCTGTAATTTATTTAAGTTTCTGTTCTCTTATTCTGCTAGTTGTATCTCTGTGTATCTGAGATATAGTGCTGGTGTTTTACCATCACTTTAGAAATGCTTAAAGATGGTAATATGTGGCTTTTAGGCACAGAATTCAAAAGCACGAATGCATGTGTGAAGCTGAATGTGACTGCTACAAAACAATGTACTATGGAAATGATACAGTGATTTTGGACAACCAAAGGAAAAGTCAAAGTGCTTCCAAAAGTACTGATTAGTCTACCCATGCTACCGAGTATCTTATTCTTTGATTGGTGCCATTAAAATGAATGCAAATACAAAACAGATTGTTTAACAGAAATAAACTGGAGCAGTTGAATATTAACTTATTTTCCATAGGAAATACAAAGCTTTCTTCCCAGCCTTAAGAATTAGACACAGTCTTGTCCATCAGTGGCTATTTTGTGCAGTCCTTGGGTAGGCAGCTCAATGTGCACAATGTTGTTTCCTATAGACAAACATAGAGGCTCTGGATATAAATTTATGTTGGCATTCAAAGTCATTTGGACTTTTCCAAATCAAATTTCAGAAAAGGTATTGCAGTTCTCAAAGAGGAATTGCAGTTTTCCATAAGCTTTATATGTTACCAGTGACCAAATACACTGAACTTTCTGAAGCAACTTCAGGAAAAGACACAAGAAGCTTCACCCATCAGCAGTCTTTCTTCAGGGTTTGCAGCAAAGCTCAATACCTTTTTTGACCTCTAAAGGCAATTTTAAAATTGATTTAGGAATGATGTTTTAATGTAATTTGTGATACTTGTTTTTGGGAAGGGTGACTTGAAGAGGCATGGACTTATTTCTTTCCCATTAATCAATCTATCTCAGGGTTTTTTTAATAAAAAATTAAAAGCTATAAAAAACCCCAATGTTATTTTGAAAGTTACAGAAGTGGTTATAATTATTCTATCAATAATCAATGGAAGTGTAAGTTCTGGATTTCACATAATCACTATATATGTGATTTTGACTGCTAGGTTACTAAACAGTGTTTTGCTATTTGTGTACTTTTTATTGTGTTGAATGATAAACTATACCTATGATCATAAAATAAATTCACTTTTCTCAAAACCAGCTTTCAGTTCTGCTGTCCTGTAGTCAATAAAATTGCTGAAAAGTACAAAGGGAAGAGAAGCAAGCAATTATAGAGATAAAATGAGCTGTTCTTGAGAAGTAACATTTATAAGTCATAAAAGCTCTATGATTTCATATCCAAATAGCTGGTTGACATTAGTCCTTTCCTTAGGGTAAACTACTCCATTTAGAATCACTTTTTTCCTGAAAAATTATCTTACAAAAATTTAATTGAGGAAACAGGGTTTGTTCTTTCCTAGCCACTGTCTTTCCACAAGCTTTAATGATCCTGAAATTAAAGGGCTCAGAGACCATTTACACTTGTATTCAGCTATGGGACATTGAGTTACCCTGCACATATCTTCAAAACTCAGCTCAGAGTTCTCAGTTGCACATCATAGATAGTATTCAAGTGGAGTCCATCCATATACTAGTGTGTAGCTTTATTCATGGAAAGGCTTTGATACTAAGTACTTCTCAATGTCAAAGCTTCTTAGATAAATCTAAGAATATATGCAGTTATTACTGTCCACGGAGGTCAACTAGGTCTAAAATGGTATGTTCTTTTGGTAACTAAAAGAGGATTTTTTTAATTTCCCTTTCTTGTTCCAAGAGCTCAGTTACTTTTCATTACCAGTGGAGTTGTAATGGTATGAAGATAAAGCTGAAATATTTCACATGATGAACTACTGAACTGCGAGCAGGAATCGATCCATCACTTAAGAATCTGGTTTCTCTTGGTCCATGCTTGTACTGTGGCAATTTGGAGGTAAATTTGCCTCCTGTTAATTAGACATCCCTCATACATTCTCATCTTAAGTCTCTTAGGTTCAATCTTGTCACCTAATTTCAGAATAACTCATAACAATTGATGCTAATCATATATACCACTATCAAGGCCATTGGTCAGGAATCTGTGCATAGCAAAAGACAGTTATTCTGTCTTCAAAATACTTAATGGTTATCCATATCATAAGCAATTGGAAATTACTATTTTGAGGGCTTCTGTCCCTTAAACTTGTAATAAACCAGAATAGGAACTTGGATTACTCAAACAACACTGAATTAAACAAATCTGAATAAACCTTCAGAAAATTTGTGTAAAATAAACACATTTATTAACAAAATGTTAGACAAATAGAATGCAATTCTGTCATCTTTGCTCACTGATTGCCTTTTGCAGTCCTGAAAACAATGATATTCTTAATTAAATACAGTGCTTCCCTTATAAGACTTATCAAGATTGCCCATTTGCTAAGTTCAAGTGCTTATTTAGAGAGGATGTAGGGTTTTTTTAAATTCTGCATCCTTAGTGTCAGGAATGTTTTACAGATAGGTAAAATTGTTACATCCTTGAACTAAAGTCTTAACACATAAGTGAAATATGAAGAATACCTCAGAAGTCTTTGACAAATTTATTAACAAGTATGTTTTAGCTAACATGTAGTGGCATAAGATTAAATTCAAAATTCATAAAGTAAAATATATGCTTCTGCAGATATAATAAGATAAAAAAAATAGTATTTTAAAAGTACTAAAAATCCCTCAACTTGTTGTTATCTTCTCTGTGCTTTCATAATTCCTTCACACATGATGCTTATTCACTTTATTTCAGCTTTAAGGCTTCTACCTTCATCTCTGGCTCACTTAAGAATCCATTATAAATTTATTAATTCCTTTAAAACATGCAAAAAAAAAACAACTTCCAAGAAGAAGAGCCACATAGCCAAAGAGACACAGAAATCACTGCAGGAATACTGATAAATAAAACATCAGTTAATTACAGTTTAAGGCTAAGTCCTTGGCTGGTGGAAATGGGCAGTCACTGACTATAGCAGAGCCCAGATGCACCAGTTGGCTGCCAGCTTCAAGTTCTAAGTCATGGCAAGTTGCTTTGTCTCTCTATAAAGCAGAGTATTGTCTGTCTCAATAGTATTTCATTATAATTCTTACACATCACTAGGAAAGTTACAGTTTCAAAGACAATATGTTTATTTTGAGTCCACTCCAATTATATACATTTGAAAGTAGATTTCTCTGAAGAGTTAAAAAAACCCCTTGGTTCAAATTATTGCATAATATGTTAAAAAAAATCACAAAAGTGCATATATGTACGTACGTATGTATAGATGCACTTGCAGTGCAGCCAGCTACTGCTATAAGGCATTTATTGCTGTAGATACAGGCCTGTGTTGGGTCACAGGATATATTTACATGAATGTAAACTTTATCCCTTGGTTTGAGAGACACCATGGGAAGTCTTCATATTAGGGAAAGGGAATAAGGCCAGGAACTGCCAGGAAGTGGCACTTTATTTTGGGACTGGCCCCACTGAAATTGTAGAATTAAAGTTTTATTGCCAAAAGAAGAAACTATTTTGCACCAAGCTGGTAACTAAGTTAGTGTATCAACTTTATGGACTTTAGAAGAGAAGATATTGAATGATTTTTTTCCATTTTCCACTAAGTAAATTTGGCAGAAACAATACCATTCTAGAATTCTAAAGTGGCCAAACTTAGAATGGCAACTGAACACATTGAAAGGCATCAGCACTAGGAGTAAAACTTTTACTGCCAGCTCCTAGAAATCCATCTCAATGACATTTCTTCAGCAGGTGAAGAGTTATATTTTTAACTGCAAGCATGGTCTCTGTGCAGGTTGGTTTGATCAGTGTTTCGGGAAGCAAAAATCCAAAATGGCCGGTGTCACGCAGCTCGAATGCAAATGCGTACGGGATGCCATTTTTGTAGGCCCAGTCCATAGAGCTGCCAGAACTCACATCTGAAAGAGGCAATTCAGAGAAAACATTAAAAAATGTTACATTCAGGTCATGCTGAAATCATGTGTTCTTGTGGCATTTTGTCTCTGGGACTCGTGAGTGTACTTGCAACTCCAGCTGTTGCTTGCCCTGATCCTGAGCACCCTTCTGAGCACAGCATGAGCATCCAGCACCTGGTGAAATGTGCTCAGCACAATATGGATTATGTGTTTTCATAGAAAAAAATATTGTAACTCTTTCATGTAAAGCAAAACTGTAATAAAAAAGAGTATCTAGAATAAAGCCTCAAACTGTTCTTGTCTCCATGTGAGCGCAGTCTAAAGCTTTCCTTCCACAAAGGTCTCCCAGCTGGACTGGAGAGCTCTGCATGCTCCTAGGTTTAAACTGGGTTTTTAGGCAGTTCATTTGCAGTGAGAAGGGGGAAAGTTGATAAAGTAATCTACTGTGTTTTTAAAATTCTTCTAAAATTCTTTTCATTTGTCTTACTTTCTCACCTTTTCATGACAGCATGAGAGCATTTGCATAGGTGGTGTCTAATATTAACAAACCTTCCTGAGGAAGTGTGCTGCTTATGCTTTTTGTTATCTCCATATGTTGATTACCCAAGACACATTTTTTTTTTATATAGATACACCTCTCATGTGGCCTTCTGTAATCTGTGTAATTCTGGCATTAATTCAAACTGCTTTTCCTTTGACACAGTGACTGACTGCAGTGTAATGAGCACAAGATGATGACTATGCTGTGAGATGGAGGCCCATGATAAGTGGAACTGTAGCTGAAACACAGCAATGGCAGAGGAGATGCAGGAGATACTTGTGAAAAGTCTTTAGCTTTTCACTTTTTCAATGTCTGTTATCATTAGCCACAGCATTCAGGCCTCAAGGTTTTAGTAAAGGAAAAAAAAGTGTCTTGTTAAAACCTGTTGAACTTCTTTTTCTCTTACCTCTCTACAGAGAGCTTGCCTGATAAATGCTGTTACAACTTAGTTGTGCATTTGCAGTATCTGATAAAGATATGGTTTTTAAGATCTTAATTTTTCATTTAAAAAAAATACTCACAGTTTTATATGGTATGAATGTGTTATTTTCTGGCTTTTGGCTCTCAAATGCATTGCATTTTAATCTCTTTAATTGCATCATTTGAGTTAATCTTACTGCAATCAACTGACTGAATCAGTTGCAAAACTTTCTTCTGCCTTCTTCACAGCCCAAAACCGGAACAAAGTTCACTTTAAATAGTGTTTGCATTCTTTGTTATAATAAGGGTATTTTCCTTGTTACTGTAGGAAGGTCAAAGTCACAAACCTGCAGAGGGAAACTTACACAAAGTGCTGGATGCAGGGCCATATCTGTATCTTACACCATAGGCTGACTGAAGAGCATTAACAGCGTTATAGGCTGCTGATTCCTGGGGAGGAGAAAAAACCAAATACATAAATTAGACTTGGAATTAAATACTGTATTATAATTGGAACCTGAGTCAATGGATCATTGACCTCCAGTGCAATGCTGTGTTCCATGAGTCTGTAGCAGCTAAGTTAAAATTACTGTAAAAGATAAATGCATTATTTATTTTTAATGGCAGCAATTCCCTGAAAAACTTGGTTTGGTATATTCATGGCATGAAAGAGCTCAGTGCACCATGAATGATCAGACATTAAGTATTTGTAATTATAGGTATATATGTCAATTTAGTGACATGACAAATTTAGGTGACGCATAAGACCACGAGATGAAATAATCTCTTTTTTATGCAGTTTTAAAGCCGTGCATGCATTTTCTGAGGATGTATTTCCCAGTTCACTAAACCTTGTCTCTGCTGGGAAGGAGAAATGATGTCTTGTTGACACTCACAGTGGCTCAGTGAGCAGAGTGGGAAGAAGGAAGGAGACAAGTTCCACTCCTGAATCTCAGGAGGTGGAATGTTCACTCAGGTGAATGATCAGCAGGTAAATGTTCACTGCTGGTCTTTCTCTGGGGCCTGATGATGCAGTCTTGGAGAGCTCATTCCACTGTTACAGAAATGTGATTCCAGTACTGTACAGGGAAAATCAGCACCTACATTGCAACAGCTTGTGGCTGAAAGGCTGTTTAGGAGGTTCATGGTTTATCCTGTGAAACTGAGTGCAGAAGGCCTGGCCCATGGCAAATTCTGAGAGTCACATATGGATAGTGCATCAAAACAAAAAGGATGCACATATTCGCAAGGAAAAGGCATATTACCCCAAAGAAAAGGATATTGGCAAATATACTATGAAGGCCAGGAAAACACAGTCATCTCCCTATAGAAAACAGGAAATTATTATCTTTGGAGCTAGAAACTGCTGGACTTTGAACCACTGGGTAAAGCTGCAATGGTTGTTTTAGTTGTTTTACTTCCTTGAACAGAACAGCTGGGTTTTGGTTTATGCAAGTTTTTATGAACTCAGTCCTTACCTTGTTATTCATCAGGCACTAAATGAATACACTGGGGAAGGATTACTCTATACTTGCCTTTCCACTTATATATTTTTCCTAACTTTCCAGTTGTTTGCCCTTGTCAGGAATTGGGATTCTGACTTAATCCTTGGTCTGACCCATGCAGGCTTTGTCTGTCTGAGTAGAGAAGCCAGAGAAAATTGCTTTAAAATGTCATTCCAGAAACAAAAATAAATTCATTTTCTCTTACTGATCTGCAGGTAGGCTTTGGAGAGTTTATTTTACAGAGTAACTCCTCTTAGCAAATGAAAGAGCACATTTTTACTCCATTACAAAAATTTGTTAGGCACAACCAGAATTTTTGTTTGTTTAGCAGAGGGACAATGATGCTGGAGACTCTGACATTTTCAGCTTGGCCTCTTGCCACCTCCATGACAGAGTGTGAGGAGGCAAGGACCACTGAACTCAGTGTTGCTGGAACTTCTGCTGGGCTGGGATGTGTTTGTCAGCCAGTGCAAGGGGCAGCCTCTGACTCGCCCTAACACCAAAGATGGGAAGGGCTGTCCTGTGGGAGAAGTGCTGTCACTTGGGACTCTTCCTCCAGATGCCTTGACTTCTGAGTTGTGACACACAAGAGCCATGATGGGATTGGAGCTGTTGGACCCTGTGAGGGTGGTGGGGTGGCAGTGTGAGGTCGCTGTGGCTGCACATGGCCTGGGAAGGGGGAGCTCCAGCTGCAGCCAGGTATGAGACTCTGTTGCTCAACCAAAATTTGCAAGCAGCTGTGCTTACCATCCCAGGGTCCTGGTGTGGAGCTGGAATGGCCTGACAACAGGCCTGATGCCAAGGGAGCAGGAGGCAGGGCTCAGCTGAGGGAGCTGAGAGGGGTGGAGAACAAAGCCCTGATAAAGGCGCCATGGCAAGGAGAACACAGTCACAAACGAGAAGATTCCCTGTGCATGAGTTATGCACTGTACAGCAATGAGATAACAGATAATCCTGTTGAAATCTTTCAAAGAAATAGTTTGGCAATGCCCATTTAAAATCAGCACAGCAGTAATGGGTTCTGTGCAGAGGCAGCAACTATCTGGAGGTCAGACTGGGAGCATCCCAAGTCTGTGTCCACCACATGGGCATGCATCCCTGGGCACTGTGAACTTGTAGCTCTTAGCCTTCAGGAATGCAGCTGGCTTCCACTGTTAGGGCCATGTGCCCAAAAAAAGGGACAGTTCTCAACTGCATCACTCTGGATCCTGAAAAATCCAGGCAACCAGTTTTTGAACACCCTCAAGGAGAAAATGCCACATAAAATTACCAGATTTTTGCAAAGATGTACACAAACTCAGTCATGCCATATAAGTTCACTGCAAGGCAAACAACAGTACAGGAAGAAAAAGGATGAAAATCAGGTGAAATTTAAAACTCTTGAGATGCATGTATGTTTCTGCTGACATTTATTTCAATCTAAAAGACTACTTTCATTTTAAGCATCTTAAAAGAACAGATTTCAGGAGAGTGCTAATAAGAGAGTTGTGCCTGAATTAGAACAGAATATGCATGTTGTGATCAGTACACAGCTCTCCAGTTTCAAAGCAGCTCTGAATAATTGAACGCTTTAATTGAAATGGTAACTGACAGCTCACTAGAATGATCCGACCCAGACAGAAACAGTCTTTCTGCTGCTCAGAATTAATCATAGCCCACTGTTAGCACCAAAAGCTATTTATCTGCAGTGCATGTGGGGTCCTATAGCTTTCCACTGTACACAGCCCATGTAGATCAACAATGCTTGTTCCATCAGTGTCAGAAACAAAGATCTATCCCTCTCCAGCTCACTGCAATTTCCAAAAGAACTGGAGAATCTGAAACCCCAGCCTAAGTCACCATTTTAGAGACTTCAAATGTTAAAAATTATACATTTATGAGCCACAAAGTGATGGAGCCTTTGGCTGTAGGCAAATATTAGAACACACAAATAAATAACCAACATCTTTATTTTCACAATGATCCCTATAATGAGCTTTATAAATAACAGGAAATTACTTCAGTTCCTTATTTCAGCCTCTCTCTTCTTTTTGACCAACTGCATGGAAAAGAAGTATGAAGTTCAAATACTGACAAGATATTTAGAACTGGGATTTGGCTTCCATTTGTCCATGGGTGTTGTTTAAAACAGTGTCTTTTTTGTTCCCGTAGGTCTGTGCCCCACACCCTCTGATGAGAAGCCTGATCCAAGGTCTTGCAAACCTGAGGAACACCTACTAAACATAAAAAACTGGGATCCTTTGGTCTAAAAGCAATGGATGGAAAGGCAGAGCATGTACGAGCTGAGGGGCATTTATACCCCATCTCAGAATGGAATTATCCCTTAAGCAACAAGAACAACGTGTAAAATATACTGGTGTGTGTGCAAACTCAGTAAAATCTTCTTTGTCCTTACAATGAATTTCCTGTCTGTAGCACCTGCTATTGCCTTACATTACTCTGGACACTTTAGCCAGATAGCCAATAATCATATACTTGCAGAGAAGTTGCTGATTCTTCCTACTACCGTGTCTTTACCTCCTTTTCTGTTGTCTGTTCTTAAAAAAATATGTTTGCACCTGCTGATCTTCAAAGGAATGAGAACCTATGATTTTAAATTCCCAGTCTATGGTTTTTTGCTAGCTAACCAGTCATTAATTCACTCGGGGAACTCCTTTCTCCTTGTCATTTCCCAAAAGAGTGTGAAGGTAGAATAAAAAAACAATTCATAAATTTATTCACACTCAATACAGGGTTGGATGGTCAATCCCCACAAGTCTCATATTTTTAGCTCCTCTGACTGCTTAGTTAACTGCTAATTTGCTCTGTTTTACAGGAATGGCATCAGACAGAAGAATGTTTAGTAGCTACTGAAATTAAGTGTCTCAACAGAAATAAACCTACAAAGAGAGTTTAGTTTGTGGAATGCTGGCTGCTCAGCCTCCTGAGAGAACATCTGAGTGAAACTTCAGCGAAGCTCCAGGGACTGCCAACATCATTTATTTTCCACAGGATAAATCTAAGGTGCAGTTAAGCTCCTTTGGAGAAAACTAGCTTAACCCAGCAAGTTAAAAGTCATTGCAACTTTCAAGGTCAAAATGGGAGATAAATGGAAAATGTAATTTTACTCAGTACTGAGGGTGAAAGAAAGAGGCTTGCAACTGGTTGGTGCAATGTGGATCTGTGAGCAGGAGCAAACAGAGAGCAAAGCTTAGCCATGTGTCCCTCAGAGAATAAGCCATAAGGGGGGTTTTATGAACAGGAGGCTGTCTAAAACAGACCTCAGACTGCAAGCAGAGGGAATAGCTCTGCATTTGCATGAGCATGGAATACATGAAATGTACTCATCTGTGAATTAACAGGCTTACATCAAAAAATGTACTCTTATTAATTTTTTTTCTAATATACAGAAGCTTCTGGTTTTAATTAACTGCTTGTCTGAAAGGGCTAAAACCACTATGTCTGACCTGAATGATACATAATGCAATTGAAGCTTTAATTTTGGTGAAATCGAAGAGATCTCTCCTTGAACTGATAAACATAAACAGTTTCAATTGTATTTTGTTCATAACATTGAAGATGATCTTTTTTTGTGTTCCTAGTTTTTAAGTTCTGAGCATGAAGAGACAGATGCCCAAGGACCTAACTGCATAATTACAGTTTATTAAATAAAATTATAATAACTATAATTAAAACTTAGGGATTTATTCTATGAAGTAATTTTAAGGGACTGATGGATGAAAGGCACAATATCATTTTAATAAAATTACCACTGACTCATGGCAAGTGAAGGTTAAATAACCAGAAATGTGATTGCAAGTGGATCCAGAATAAAAACTGCTCAATATTAAATATGTGCAGAGTATTGAAGAAACAAGACTCTTCTCAAAACAAAATATAACAAAAAATATACAGAGGAGCACATTCTCCCAAGTTTTAATGTACTTACCACACAGTTGAAGTTTGGAATGGTTGCATATTTGTAGGAGTAAGGGTAGAGCAGCATCTGTGCATATGCATGGAAGGACAAATAGGCTTTTATTTGTTTCCGGTGTTTGCGAAGGAAATGAGCAACAGCCTTTACTTCAGGCTCAGACTCGGGAAAAGGACCACAATAAGTGTCATCACATGGGTGAAGTGAAGCACCTTCATCTAGGGAAGAAAAAGAAAGTTGGTGGTGAACAGTCACAGGGAAGTTCCAAGGGTCAGCTTCTGGCTCAACATTTTTTGGCCCATGTGAAAAAATGTGAAAAGCAATAAGCAAATTCAAGTGCTGGCTTGTGCCTGATGGGCATCAGCCTGGGGGACCTCAGTGCAGCAATCTGCTTGTTCACCTCATAGACACACCAAGCTCCCAACTGGCCAACTACACACAGTTCTCCCCAGAGGATGCATTTTTCCAACTGAAAAAGGGGAACCTGACTTCATTGTATTTTCTTTCCTGGCTTTTCATATCAGAGGCACATTTTATGATAGCATTGCACATTTTATGATAGCATTGCAGTATTAAAACTATTGATGGGTCTCAGTTGGTCTATTTGAAATCAGAGTTATATCTCTTTCACTAGTCACTCTCAGGACAAACCTAGCCTTTTAGAGCTTTTAATGTACTGTACCTACTTCTAATGTACTGTACCTACTACAGTGGTGGTTACAATGGTAGGTAGACAACCTCAACAGAGATTATCTTAAAAACATGATAACAGTTCCTGACTACTGCCTCACCCCTGCAAACCTCATGAAAAAAAAAAGAAGAGCCACATGGGATGACTGCTCAGTGAGCTAAAATAGAAATCACCTCAGTTTGCACAGGGCCTAATTTTCCTTCAGGTTTGGGGCAGAGGGTCAGTTTTGGGGATATCTTTATGGCAACAAGCTCAGGTGGCAGCAAGCTGCACAAGAGTAGCCTACATGCAATATCCCATGAGGTACTGAAAGATGAAACTTAGACAAGGAGATGTGGCGGTGGCTCCTTTATAATTTAGCAATTCTGGATCTAAGCCATTGTCTCATTTGCAGCTTAGGGCCTGGGCCTAAAAGAACAATATTTATGCAAATTTAGTCTGCTCTTTTATCTGCTGTAATTTCAAAATACCACACATTTTACATTGACCTGCAGAATAAGAATAGTTTGTTTGCAAACTTCCCTGGTGCCATCAGGAACTTACAACAGCAGTGTTTTATTAGCTTTCCTTTGTATAGTAAGTACTGCCACCTTCAATTAATAAGAAAAGAGCCATGTGTGAGAAGGCATAATGTTATCAACTAAAACAGGGTTATGCAATCAACCTAATGCCAAAAAAAGAAAAGAAGTGGAAGAATTTCATACTGCAATTTCATTTGTAAGATGAAAATTGAAGCTACCATTCAATGGCCACAGGTGGGGATTTCAAAAGGTATTAGTGCTTGGATCACAGTGGTTATGGAAGGGTTATATAGAGGGCAGATGGTGTTCTCCATGCAGAACAGATGGCCACCAAGTCATCCAAATCCCAAGAGCACTCTGCCTCGATTTCTTTTCAGATAATATAGCTAAAGGAGATCTATCTAACAGAGCCTCCTGAGCCTTTGCTTTTTTTCTTTTTATGGGTACTTCATTTCCTCTTACAGTGTTGTAGACTGAATCATGGCAGTAGATAACACTTTTAAACAGTGGGTTCCTACAAGCTAATGGTAAAATGACCTGATGGTAAAATATGACTCAGTTTAGTGACTTCAAGTGAAGGAAAAAACCCTCTAAACTGTCCAGCCTGTTATGGTGAGCCATGTGCTATTCCAGCTGTAGTTAATGCTTCTACCTTAAGTGAAGCTGGCTAGTAGTGAAAAGAGGAGGTTTCCACGGCAGCCTTGGATAATGTAAGGATATGCTCAATTTTCGTACTGGAAGTTCTTTTAAAGTAACTCAAGAATGAAAAAAGAATTTATACAGTATGTATCAACTCCTGTGACATTTCTAAGTTACAGTCAGGAGAAGCAAATGGAATTATGTAAAATATTACCATGCTGCCTTATTTTTGTGCCTGATAGCATACTGGGAGAGGACAAGTACCCTCCACCATCCATCATGAAACCCAACGAACAATGGAAACGTGTGCCTAGATAAAAGCAGCACTTTGGTACAGGAGGAAGAATAAGAGGATGAATGAGCTGGCACATGATTTTCAAACTACCTTGCAGCCATTTCTGCCAGTATGGGATACTGTCCTCAGTGAGCACTGGGGTGCACTGAAAATTGGGATATGCTGGACATTCTGACTCTCACTGTTGCTCTCTTGAGGATTTGGATGCAACTGCTTTAACTAGATTTGCCCTATGACTTAAATTAATTCTAAGTACCTCATTATTTGATTTAAAGTTTCTATTACTTCACTATCATTAAACCATTGTACTAGTTATTCCACATACATGTGCATTGCAAGGAGCATTTCTACCCAGCAGTTCTTGCTGCCAGTATTCATGTGGGTCTGTGTGCAATTTGTGTGCACTGTTTTGAGTACAGGAACATGAAATCTAGCAGTGATATGGCCCTCTGCTTGGTCCCTAGAGAGTCATAAAGCTTACATCAAAGTCCCACACTAGAAAGGAAGAGGAAAGCAGATGGGATGCTGTGTTATCAGCACTGACTAGCTCACTGCTGACAGCATTTGGTGGCTTTGCTGGGGCCAGAGTCTGCCACAGCACATCTGCCTGGAAGCCCCACAGTGAAGTTCAAGCCTGTCTGAAAACTCTTAAGTGCAACTGAACTGAATGAAAAGGTTTTTACAAGCACATGCAGTTTTACATGTTAAACACACCATGATTACACAAGCCTCAAAGTGTGATAGGATCCAGATTCTTCTCTGACTCATCTAATGTCAGATATTAATGACAACACCAAGTGACTGGTTAGGGTCATCTGAGTACCAGTCTGAACAGCTCATGAAAGAAATTTTTATTCTCCATCAAAACAGACATCAGACAGACTTTGGGGTCCAATGTGGGAAGCAGAGCATGTGCTTGTTTGGATGACAAGCAGCCTTGCAGGTATTTCTGTATTTTAAACTTGGGGTGGGGACTTGTCTTTCATGTTCAATGCAGGGGAGAAATGCAACAAGTAGGGGATTACAACACACAACACATGTGGGTATTGTTACGGTTTCACTAAGCCTAGAAAAAATAGTTTTTTGAATGAAAACTAAGCATTTTTAGGACTGAATAAAAAATGTGCTTTAGTACAGTGGCTAGGGAGCAGGAAGAGGGAGGAGGAACCAAGAAAGATCAATTAGAACTTAAAAGAAAACGCACTGAATATTAATTTTGCACTGATAGGTACCTAACATATGTCTCTCAACACGCTGTAAGAGAACTGATCATTCCAGTTACACCAATGGCTGTCTTCTGAACAGTAAATGAGTGGCCCCAAAATACCTGCAGTTGTGGCTTGTGCACTTAAGTAAACAATGGTAACAGTGATATGGGACTGGTTCGTTTTTACATTATTTTTGCAGCATAAATTTCCTTAAAGATTGCCATAGCATCCCTGGGCTTGTCTTCTGTAACAGAAGGTTTCTCCACTAACACAGGCTTTCTGTAACTGCTTCTGTCTCAGTCCTCTCCTTACAGCAGGTAGAGTTGAAAACAATTTGAAGCATATTTCACAGGTCCATACTGGATTGAATGTATGCATCTGTTCACATGCACTTTTATCCTTACAATTCTCAAAACTCTGCTTAAAGAACCCAGCTTTGGCAAGCCAGATCCTGGAGTGCTTCATGCATGCAGAGTATTGTGGAAACATCTAGAGACTTCCTGTGGAAGAGGGATGGGCTGAAGGCAGGGCCCTTGCATTATGCAAACAAAATTTCTTGTCTTTACAAGCTTGTAATACAAATAAGGAAGGTGGATTAATATAGGGTGAGAAAACAGTTGCACAGAGAACTGAAGGAAATTCCTTAGGATGGGAGAGAAGGTCAGCAGGTATATATTGCCATATTTAAGTGTTCCTACTTTCTTACACCAGAAATTTTAGGGGCTGCTTACCCCTGTGTGAATTGCACTATCTTTAGGTAGGATTTAATAAAATACCATTTTTTCTTCGGTGGACCCATTCCAATTCTTCTGGTGGTTATTTCATTACCGCTGTGTTCTCTATGCAAAATTGAGGCCAATTTTTATGAAGGACTTAGAGAAGTGCTGTGAATTTAAAATTGTATCTCCATGCATTTAGAAGCACCTTCTTTCTTTATTAAATGACTAATAATAATGGCCTTAAGGACGCTGAGGCCAGAAAAGTAAGTTTGACATTTCCAAAGCTAAAATAATTTCAGAGAAATGGCGAACTGAATAAAATTAAGCTTGAAATGTTTCCTGAAGTTGCAGTTAGGTAAATCTTGGAAAGCCATGATTCATTCTCTATGCTATGCTTCTAACTATTTATATGATTGCCAAAATACAGAATAGCTATATGTGTGATTTTTAAAATTTTGCCACATTCTCCGTGGCAAGTTCTTATTTATGATAAGGTCCATTTTTCCAAGGTTGAGAACTTGTATGTTTTTAGAAGTTAGTAAGAAGATTTGAGCCGTGGCTTATGGCTTTATGGGAAAAAAATCTTCAACTTTAACTACAGAAAAGAGAACACTTCACAACAGATGTGACCTAACCTACTTGGCTAATTACCTCTGTTGGATAATTAAATACAGGGTAATCTGAACTGGGGGACCAAAGTATCTCCACACTTACCACACCATTTCACTTTCCAGTTGCGATTAGCATCAACACCGTGACAGTGAAACCTCATGTTCTTTGATCTTGTTTTTCTCCAAAATCGATCCTAGCATAAGTTACAAAATATTTAAATAGCAATATGACTCTATTTTGGCAAAAATCTATTTGTACACATAATAAATCAAACCTGGTAAACCTATTCAATATTTTGTTTTAAGTGGAATAATTTACTTCCATTTTGCAAGGCACAAAGTGGTGGACCAGAATTATACAGATTGACCTTTAAATAATGTAATAACCATTTGACCTTTTTTGTCTGAATAATTTTTTAAATAATACTACTGCCATTACTTACATTTGTCCAGCTGAAATGATATCCATCCACATTAAATACAGGCATGATATAGAAATACAGTTGAGTTAGCATTTTTCTCATGTCAGGATCAGTCTGGTATGTCTGAAGAGCCTAAAGCAGAAAAGCCAAAGAAAATAATTTCCATAATAAAAATAATTTCCCAATTAAGTATTGTGATGGACTGAGACAGTCACAAGGCATTTGGCAGTACAGAGGTCTGTTCTCATGGCAGCACAGACATCCTTCTAGCTGTGCCCAAAAGGCTGACATCTTCCTGCAAATGTGATTCAGACAGCGTGTGAACATGAGAAAAAGGTGTTCTAAAGACCCTATTCTCTCTGCTTCTCAGTTGCTTTCAATACACAAGAAAATACAGCTCATATTACAGAGAAGCAAATGCTTACAAAGTTTTTTTTGGAGCAAGAGCTGAAAGTCATTGGAATAGATTCTTAGTTGAAGAAATGAGTTTAGCTCCTGTAAGGCAATGGAATCCTCTTGTTTCCACCAGATGATTTGATAAGGTCTTGAAGCATTTAAGGCTCACATTAACAACACAGCTTGGTTTTTTTTATTCATAGTAGTTTACTATGTGCACAATTATCAACACAGGCAGTTTATTCCTTTACAGTTTAGACACCTGTCTATTTTTTGAGAATCTTTAGTATAAAGGTTAGTAGAAGAAGTGTAGGTAGGGAAAGGTTTTGGGTTTTATCCATTTAATTTATGATTTATCCATTTTTATCCATTTTGTCCATATCTTAGCAGCAAAACCAGAGGCTCCTCAGCAGTTCTATTTGCTGGTGCCACAGATGCTCCTTTACTGGTTCCAGGAAGCTTATACTCCACATGCTCTTGCAAACACTCTCCCTTGTCACATCTGGGCATCAAATTTGCATCCTTCAAAGTTTATTTCTTGATTCTGTAAGGTGAGGAGCCCAGTGCTTCACATGGCAGGTGGAGAGCATATTGCACTGATGCTGGGTTCAGAGGGATGCCTGAGCCTGGCTCCTCTCCTCCAGCTACTGTGATTACAGCCTTCTGCTCTGCAGTATTTCTGGCCCTTCAGATCTGAAGAGTAGCATGTGTTTGGGGAGCAAAGGGAAACATTTGCTCTGAAATAAACTAAGCTAAATGCTTTTCAATTGACAAATGCTTGTGAGCAGTGTGAAGTACAGGAATTCAATACTTCTGGGCTCCTAACTATGCAGCTGTTTGAATTACTGAAGCTGCCATGGGAGCTGATGGATGCTTTGTGTGGAATACCTGTAAGAAATAACCATACATCTGGACATGCCTGGGGATGAAATTTACTCATGGAGGAGGATGACATTTTTATCCTTTACTGAGGGGATTAGTGAGACTTCTAAATACTTCTTCTATGTGGTTCATTAACCACCCCTCTGTTGTGCAGTGCTTTCTCCTTACCCAGCTTCATCCCACCCTCCCAGAAGTGCCCTGCACGTGCAAGTCCTTCAGCCTCACTGCCAGCTCCAAAGCAGCACATTGCCCCTGTGGAAAGCCAAGTCACCCCGTGCTACTCCACACTGAGCTCTTCTGTTTCAGCCAGGCAAGAGGAGGGGAAAAGTGAGAAATAGAAGGCAAAGGGCAATGCACAGAATGAAATGAGATTAGGCAGCAGCTGGGACAGGGTGGTGTGGAGCACTGCATGTTGGGATGAGACCCTGAAAGAGGCATTTGGAGGGGAGAAGGGAATGACAGTGTGCTTTTGAGGGGAATCTTGATAGACTGCCCAGGAGAAAGCCCCAGCCAATGAAATGGTCATGTGTTCCTCTGCCCATGTGCCAGAAATTCCCCAAAAATTCTTAGCTGGTATTGCATTTAAATTTGATTTATTTGTATTAAAAAGCCATATCAAGTCTTCAAATAGATTTGGATAAAAATATTGGCGTTTAAGGAACTGCAAAATATTAATTTTGCCAAAGCATTGATTTGTCAAATCAATGGTTACTCAAAGAACAATGACCATGAAAACAAGGACTCTGTCCTTGCTATTTCACATGCAAAGAACACATATTGAAGGAAACAGGGCTACTATGTACATGAGGCTGGCTCTGCACTTAAATCTGCACAGGGTTGAGAGCTTATATGGTAAGCATGGATGTTAAACTGGTAAAACTGTTCTTACAGTTGGAAACAGAACCAACCCATGCTCCAAAATGTGAGTCAAGGAAACGGAACATTTTTATCGTGCCTATTTCAGGGAGAAGTAGTTTAGCTGAGGAGGAAATAAAGCACCACACACCACTTCCTTGATTTTTTACTGCACTTCTCTTTTTAGACAGTATTAGCAAATTAAGCTCAGGTTGTGTCCCCATGGTGGGTATTTGCATACCAGTGATGGTGAGATTGGTATATGTGCTTGTATCTGTATTTATATGCCATTCTTTTGCTGTCAGTTACAGCTGTAATTATGCATTTTATTACACTGGGCTATATACTACGTTTTAAACTGCAATGCTGTAAGACTAAACTATTTAAAACATTTTAAAAATTTTCTCCTTAAAATAACTACAGATAATTAATTAATTTATGGTAATACACTGCTTAAAATTGCATGAATGAACTTTGCATATTTTTCAGAACCTTTCCAAATTGGCAAAAATGTGCATAATGAAAATATTTGAATTAAGACTTTTTAATATACAATATGTTTTAAATCCTGTGAAGAATACATTTTCCTTGCTAGGTGAAAGCACCACCATTTAAATACTGAAACAAAATAAAGCAAAATGCCAAGTTTTATAGTGACTGCATGTTATTTTAATGCCTGTTGTCATTGACAAAATACTAGAAGAGACTTTAGAAAGCATTATAGTCCCCAGTAATAATCCTCAAAATTGAAAGTCTTAACATTGGTTTAGAGCCAAACATATTCAATTCTGTTTTTAAAGAATATATGGGTTTTTAAAATAACTTTGTAACCCTTTTAGAGAAATATTTCATTAAAAATATAGTGGATCTAGAGCAACTTTCTTCATGGAAAGCACATAGTGTAAGTGATATCATACTCACTCTTTCTGCTGAAAATACTTTGTCTTTTGAACTGTTTTTTTATCTGATATTTTTATTAGATGCCTGTAATCAGGCAGCACAGACTGTATAATCTTTGGCAATGAGCCTTACAGTTACCAAGGTGTGTCCTTGCTGGAGCAAAGCCCTGAACTTGCCTTTTGTGACGTGGCTCTTGAGCCCTCCCAGCAATGGTCGTGTGAACCACCCCCTCCACCCACTCAGCAGTGCTGAAAGGTTTTCTCTCTGCTGGGACACGAGCAGGGCGAATATAAACCATTAGTGAATTAACTGCATTGTAGTTTGCAGAGAGCTCTCAGAATATGGGTTGATTCTGCTTCCCCATCATGCAATCAATAGCAGCTTTGCTGCTGAATGTGCAGAGAGCCAGATAGATGCTGAATCGTGTTATTAGGGAGGGAACAGATGATAGGGGAACGCTGCCAGCACCGTGCAAGCAATCTGCCTGGGGGATGGGGAAAGGACCAGTGATTAATAGGAGGGGGCTCCATCATCTGGATCAGCTGGGTGATGGTTGTTGATAGAGCTGTACCAGCTTAGGCTGGCTGAGGGTATGGTCCACAGGAAATTTAATTTAGGGGACGCAGTAAACAAAAGAGCTATATTGTAAACTGCCAAGGCAATAAAAGGCAACAGTGTAAAATGGATTTAGGATGCAGTTAGGCTTTTTATAAAATCAGGGGATTGACTGAGAAGGGCAAAACAAGGAGACTGGGTTGGGAGAAACTCTGAAATCCCAGCTGAGCTTAATAAGGATTTGCTATCCCATAATTAATTATTATTAAATTTAAGGTAACGAGCAGCTTTTGCTGTTTCTGATTTTGAATTAAACAATCATACTGAATTAAACAGTTACTATTTTAGCACAAGGAATTGACTCCATTTACTGCTCTGCCAGAAATCGCACAAAACTGCTTCTGGCAAAACAAGATTAACTCTTCCGTGCCATTATTAAGATATCAGTTAAAACATCTTTTCTGACAGTAACACACAATATTTTGCTTTTATCTGCACATGTGACACTTCAGCAGGCTGACACTGTGATCTGCCATTCAGGCCTTCACTGCCACTTTATCAGTTTGGCAAGTTAGTAATTAGCTCTGTCTCTGCTCTTGAAAGCAGTACAACTTTTTATCTGTTTTCCCTTTTACTGCTTGTGTCCTGCTTTGGCATTCAAATCACAAGCAGAGTGGTAAGCCCATTATTAGGGCTAAGATACAGCTGAGTATTTAAAAACAAATGGCTTAAAACAAAGGGTCAAATTTTCAAGGCTGAAGCCTGAACTGTCTGATATATCTTTTTTGTTTAATACCAAACAAAACCTTCCTTCCTCTTTGAAGGCATTTACCACAGAAGAAACCCAGAAACAGCTGAGAAAGAGGAGTGTGCTGCAACTACTCCTCAACACCCATAAAAAGAGTCTGACAAGATGGATCTGCAAAATCCCAAAGACTTGATTATGTAGCTCCTTAAGGATGCGAATGGAGAAGATGCTGAAGCACAGAAGAGGCAGAGGGACGATGTGAGATTGACATGTCAGAGAAGCAAACAGCCATTCCAGGAAGCTTGTGCAGGGCTGGGACTGCTCAAGCAAAGGCAGGATCTTGTGGGAAAGAAGATGCATAATTACACAGATGTTAGTAGAAACTGGAGACACAACTTCCTGGTTCCACTCAGAGAGGGAGTACACAAAGAAAAACCTCTTAGATGCCAAACAGGTCAAGGACTGCCTATCTGGAAAAAAAAAGGCCTGAATTATTCTGAAGCACTGCAAATGCTTTGAAAGAAGCAACACAGGTTTCTTTACTAGTGACTGTATGAAATTCGTGCCCACCAACTTAGTGGAGACCCACCAAGATGTAGGCTTCTGAAAAATGTAATTATCGAATTTTACATCCTAATTGTGTTGGTCCATGGTAGTATATATTGAGGGAAACTCAAGAGAACTCACTTGAATACAAGGTTTAATTAATTTTTTGAGACACAATTAAATAATTAAGATACAAATAATTGCTTTTAATTCCATTTCTGGAAAACCCAAATTGTCCAGCATATGGAATTTTCTTTCACAGTCCTTTTTCATGTTCAGTAGTGTCCCTGCATAGCAGCAGTTTTACTGAGGCCCTAATTACCCAGTACCATCATACAGGAGTGGACTGCTAAAATACAGAGCAGAATTTCTTCCTCAGGGCAAGTAATGTGTTGGAACAACAATGTGAATTCTTCTCATGCCTTGAAGAAGAACATACCCAACAGCTTAAAAGCCTTCAGGAGGTAGAATCTGAATGTCCTAGTGATGAATACTTAAATAGGAATTTACAGGAGCAAGTGTCATTGAAGAATTCTTATTACAGGCACAACACAGCTGCAGTGTTACTTTTCTTTTATAAAGATCTACTCACATAGTAAAAAATTAATAGGTGCAAACAAAATGAAAGTACTTTTTGCCTTCTTAAGGTCACAGACGAGAAGATGCAGCTGAGTAGCTGAAAGTGCACACAAAAAATAATGCAGTACTTACTTCCTTTTGGAAAAGGAAAACTGAAAACAATTTTAACTGTTTTGTTTTTGTTTTTGTTTTTTTTTTAAATTTGTTATCATGAAGGTGTAAGAGCAAAGGAAAGAACCTTCCCTAAACGGTGTTATTGTTGAATAAAACTTGGGAAATTCCACCACAGATCAAAAGAGACAGAGATACTTCACAGGACAAAAATGGTTTGCCACAGTTGCCTTTAAAACAATGCATCACATGCCTCGTTGTGGTGATACCATGGTACTGCACTCCATCTTTTTGGCATTGGCTTAGATTTTATCCATTAAAAAAAAAAAAATTAAAAAGGCATCACAGCTGAGGCCCCAGATCAGGAAACTCTTGTTGATAGTGTTCACTGCTACTTTATTTTCCTTCCCCTCAGAAGTGGTGCACATTTTCAGTAGCAAGCATGTGCTAGAGAGATGCAGAGAGAAGTGAGTATATAGGATGGCTGCCAAGAAAAGGGGAACACATTCAGAACTGAAACAGCTGTGGAATGGAAGGGATGGTTGAGTAGAAGCAGAAACTACTACATGTAGGTGTGAATACCACACAGGAACTTCAAACGGCAGGAACAGCAGTTGCAGGATGGAAAAAATCAGGGGGATAAAGTGGATTCTGCATTGGTACCAGTGCCTCTTGCTGCTGAAAGGCTGATGAATGAAGTGCTGAGTGAAGAGGCTGGAAGAGGTGATCTCTCTGATGGAGGAAAACCAAACAGTGTTTCAGGCAGAAGCTCCTGACAGAGAAGAATGAATTAGCTAAAGACAAGCAAGGCTGAGTGTTTCAAATATAGATACGGCAGGATGAAACAGATGGATTTTTTCCTCCAGATAATGAATATATAGGGAGCACTCAGAGAAGCCCTTTTTTTTTTTTTTCTGGAATTAGGCAGCTAAAAAGACAGCTGGGGAGACTAGAATCTGATAAACAATAAAAATTAAGCTCCAAGGATTGTATTGTGTTTACTGAAGGAGCTGCAGACATCCATGGAGAGATTGTCACCAAATGACTGGTCCTTCAAAGTGAAAAAAGCCCAGATTTCATGGTGCTGTCACCACTGGCACCTGTGAAGGAGGCTGCAGGGGGTAAAACACAGCCCTGGGAAGCTTCTGAGTCTCTTAAACCGAGGTTTAAGACTAAAAATTGATCAACTGGAGGAAAACCCAGATAGGAAGATTTCACAGAGTAAGAAGATGCAATTATTTAAAGAGGGAAAATATCTCATGTCAAGCCAACGTCAGCTAAAGACCTTTAGCTGAAGTGAACAGACTTTGGAAAGAAAGAACATCCAGCTAAAGGGTGAAAGGAAAAAGCTACAGGTACAGTGTTTGTTTTGGCCTTCTCTGCCTCTCATTCACTTTGGAATATTTATAATTATTTCAAAAGCTCTTCAGATTTTTGAGGACCAACAGTCAAAGATACTTTTGGAACAGTGGCATACCTGTACCCAGGAAAGAACTGGCACAAATGTCTGATTTATATGGAGAGGCAGTCAGGTCCTTGCTTTCATTCCTCTGTGGTTCATAACTTCCACTTGGAGAACTCCAAAAAAATGGAGATGGAAACCCTATCATAGCAGGTGGGACACACAGCCTCAAAGAATAAATAAATATAGGTGTAAGGAGCATTCTTTGAATTAATCTTAGTCTGCAGCCCTGGGCTGTGGGAACACAGAATTTCAGCTGTACCTGTTCAAAAGACTTAAGTCAGTTGACAAATGATAGATCAAGTGTACAATCTTTGAGAAACATTATTGTGTTGCTTCACATAACTGCCTTACACACTCCCAAGATCAGACTATTTCTGAAGTGAGTGAAAAAACTGGTATCTGAATTTGATAATTAGCCAGTATTTCAAGGCTCTGGTAGTTACGGGTAACACAGGGAAAGAAATTTTCTAAATCCTAAAGGACTACTGGTTTTGATGGAGCTCAGCACGACCCAGCAATGATCCAGAATGTGAAGCTGTTTTCCTGACAGTGTGGGCTTCAGCACTGGAATGAATGACTGAGTGCTGCTCTGACTGTCAATGCAGGATTTTGCAGATGTTTTGTCCATCAGGACACAGACTGTGGAATTTTGTAGAATGAATGCTACACTGGCTTTCAGCAGATCTTAAAGTAGGAATACTTATAGATTTATTGCCTTTTGAGCACATGGCCTGAACAGTGCAGAAGAAGAGCCAACCCTTTTTAACACTGTCTGGGTCTGCTGCTTGGCCCTGCATCTGAGTGCACTGTTGTCCTGACTGAGTTCTGTGTATGTGCTGGTCCTTCAGCTGTCTGCTCTCAAGCACTTCATAAACATTCTTGAGGAAGAATCTGAGGTCTTGAATGCTACAAAATTCCTGGTAAAGACTGCTCTCTGGGGCCTGGTCCACAGGCCTAATGGCTGGCTAATTGGCAGTATGCATCCCATATGCATCCCAAGAGGTGGCTCATAAATCAGTCTCACGCTGGGAACAGTGGGGGCAGATGTTGCCACTTTGCTTCTTGGACAGTCTGTGTGTCTCTCTCAGCTCATTATTATGGAGTGAAAAGACAGGATTCTAGCCTAGTTTTTGAATAAATCAATACCAATGTCAGCATGAAAAAAACTCCAACAACAAACCAAAAAATACCTCTGAGAACTGCCCTCAGCCTTTAATTTCTTTTTCTGAGGCTACATGTTTGCTTCCCTGGGAGCATGATGAAATTCAAACACATAGTCTTGAATAATTTGGGAACTCAAATAATTGGGATCATTGTTGAGGATGGTAGAAAAAGATGGTGAAGGTCATTGCATTTCCAAAGTGTGAGGCTATTTGCAACTTCATTTGAGACCCTGATGAGGTCACTCCTTTAGGGAGATGCTTTTGATCTTAATGGACATTTCCCTTACAGTTCACATTGGATTCTTAGAATATTTTGTCAAGAAGAACAATCAGTGCATACTTCTTGAAGATTTTTAATTACATTTCTTGAATTTTGTAATTTTGAAATACAAATTCGTGCATCAGAAATAAAGAATATCACATTTCAAAGTCACATCTCAACTATGCTGTTTTTTGAAAATATTGTATGAAAGACATCTTAAGGTTATACATCATTGAAATGGATCAAATGGCAGCATTTATTAGAGGGAAGAAAGTCAAACCAGATGTAATGGGAATCCTCATCTGCTTTCACTAAAACTGAAACAGAATCTAATTTTGATGTTAGTTTGAATAGCAGCCTGTGAATCATATTTCAGATTTTTAAAGAAATGTAAAAATCCCAAATTTGAGGTCTGGATAATTTGATATCTGAATTCTGCTTCTCCTCTCTCAATGAATAGGAGTAAATGTTCTTACTTAACGTATGTCCATATATAACATTATTTTTCAAAATGGCTATAGATATTGCGTCTTTGTTTCCGTGAGGGCTATTTAATTTTTGGATAAATGCATGATATATCTGAATTTTGTTTCTAAAGTCTATTGCTTTCTACAAAGTAATTACACATAATAGAGTATCTTTCAGTTCATGATATTTACTAAAGTATATTAATGTATTAGATCTCATGTAGCCTTTTTAAAATTCTAGGCTCACAAACCTTTTTTCTTTTTTTTTTCTTTTTTTTTTCTCTAGGTCTCCTGCTGTGCACACAAGTTCTGGTTCATTTATCTTTGCAGGATGCCTTCAAAGCAGCCCACATGTAATCAAGTTCTGTTTCCTTTTACAGTTTGTCTTGCTTCCCTGCTCCACCACAGATCTTGTAATGTTTCCACTATCAGAGCCCTTTTTCCATCCCTTTCCAGCTGAGTAAGGCCTGAATTGGGTGGGACTCCACTGTAACCTGACTGCTACTTCACTACAGCACAGGTGCAGACAGTTCTGCATGGCTCATTAGCTGGCACCTAAAACTCTGTCCCTGTGTGTGCAGGGTGTCCCCTTTCTTGACTGGAAGTGCAGTGACAACGAGGTGGGGTTTGTCAGAGGCCACCAGTACAGCTAATCCCGACAGAACATCTGATTATCTTTAGCCGAGAGACTACAGACATTCAGGGGCGCCTTCCACAGAAACAAACACTGATGTTGTTATTAACGTCAGATCTATGGAGCACAGAGCCAAGGCTAGAGCTCATTCTGGAGAAGATTATAAGAAAAAAAAAAAAAACAAAACCCAAAACAACAACACACAGAAAACCAAACAAAACCCACACTTCCCCAAACCGTAGTCTTTGCTCTCCTTTTGTTTGTTTCAAAATGTGAGTAGGTTGCTTTTGTACTTTGAATTATATTGTTGCATAATATCCTGCACATTCTCTCTCTTTTAAATCTTTAACTTCTGTATGTTTTTTCTTTAGTTATTATTTTCTTTTTCTCTAACTATCGTAATTCCCAAATACAGAAAGAACCTGCACAGCAGGCAGCCTCTTGCCTTCCCATGCTCCAGCCTTACATTCTCACTTCCCAAGTCTGAATTGCTTTAGTCCATTTTGCACTTCTAAATAGGTGGGAACCTGGTCCAGTTTAGCAGAACAACTCCAGATTCTTTGGAGAAAGCTGCTGCCATACCCTGGCAAACCACATGAGCAGCTCAATGGCACCTCCACCTTTGGAGGTGCTCTCCCATTGCTTGCAGCAAATCCACTGTCACTCAGAAGCTGCCACTTCCAGAGGTGCAACCAACATTCTGAGTGCTCCCAAACTGGATAGGTGTCTTTGGTAAAGTTTGTGGCACTCAGAGCTCGAATGTTAAGTGACATTCATGCACTTAACATTCAGGAAGGATCTTCTTCCTAAGCTAAATTGCTTGAAAGCTTTCTTGTACACAAGAACATGGATGTACTTCAATAAAAATAAGTGTCAGAGATCACAGGGTGAAGTGAAAGCTTGGTTAAACATTTCAGGCTGCCTGCATGGTAAAGGAATGCATGTATGCTGCTCCTGCTAGAAAAGAAGCCAACACGTAAATCCAGCATTTCTTTTTGCTTGCCTTAAATCAGTGGACTTGTGGTGCTATTCCTTAGAGTCAACAAACATGCCAGGAAAAATCTGTTTCCAAGCTGACAGCCCTTTCTCAGAACTGCCTGTAAGTACCAGGGAGGATGGAAAACTGGGCTGCCAGGCTGCAGAGGTGCTTAAGTTTGCCAGCAAAAGAGAATTTCAGAGTTTGAAGTGCAGAAAGACCTTCAGCTTTCCCAGAGCTTTTACAAAAATTTCTAATTCACACAGTGAGAAAAGTAATATCCTAAACCAAGTAATCTAATAATCTTGTCTCTCCTCCTTTACCAGTTGTTTTTAATATGATGATGGAGACGATGAGCATAATGTATTCTCTTCCTGATGCTTTTTGCTTTAATGCTGGATTGAAATACTGCTCTAAGAAGGGATGGGGAGACAAAGGTGGTACATTCTTGTAGTCTGAAGGAACTCTGTGGAGACTACTTTTAATCCAGGAAAATGTTTTTACATAATTAGAGAAGCAGCCTTACAAGCTACTCTCTGAAGATCTCAAATAGCAACCAGAAGGGTTTTTTATATACACACCCACAGCCTATATTCTGCTCTAAGGTCTACAGGGAAACCTTGTGATTTTTACCCTACTGCCACATTGTACTGCTTTATGGGAAAACCTTGATAAGGAAGAGGTACTTAAACAATATGCTTCCCACCAGAGCTTTTCTGTCCCAGCTTCCTTCCTTAATGCAGCATGATCTCCTTGGTAGGAAGGCTGCTCAGAAATGGCAAGTTAGTTCATCTTTACATTTGCAGGAGTCTTAATGAGAAGACACCATCGCTGCACATCGAAATTTGGAGACCAGCTCCTGGGCCTCAGGTAGCCTATTTATGGTGAGAGGCTCATCCAAACTGTAGTGGCCTCATTATTTCTGTACTTTTCCTGCCTACTCTGAGAGAAGGCCACACATGATCATATGATCATCTCAATATTAGGGTGTTGATGATGCAGAAGTTTACTCTCACGAAATCAGAGGAGGTATTAATACATTGTAGAATTACAAAGTGATGGGTGGGAAGAAAAGTGAGAAAATTGTGTGTTTATAGGAAGAAGCTTGTAAAAGCACATTGGAACCCTTATTTTGTGCAAAAAATGGTATGCAAAATACTTAAAGCACATCTGTAGGGGTATTTTTAAGTTACTTTTGATTTCTGCCAATTACATTGCGAGGCAGTCTCCATTGTGCAGTGTGCAATGTCTCATCTTGAACAAAAGTTTGTTGGCTAAGGGGAAATGGCAAAATCCTGTAAACATATAATGCATCTGTAATTAATCCCAAATTAGAAGAGTTTAAGTGCTGATATTAAAAAAACCCAACCAAAACCAAAAGAGAACCAGACAATCTGGAAGCAAAATTCCAATTCCATTTGATTGCACCTGTCATTTGGAAACTGTAAATGGATAAATATGAAGACTAAATACTAGATATTGAAAAAAAAAGGGAGAATAAACCCAGTAAGAAAGAATCAAAGAAATATTGGAATCACTTGTTTTTCAGATAATATGAAATTCATCATTTTGGCTGAAATTCATCTATGAAGAAGAACAGCCAGCAGATCAATCCCTGGCTCTGAGACTGGTGTCACTGGCAGAATTTTGGGGGTTTTGATCATGGGTTGTTTGGTTTACACAACAGCAGGCTTCCCAGTGAGAAAGGTTATACCTGTCTGAAAGGGGGAAAAGGATCTTTGATCACAAGTTAAGAGATCTCTCTGAAAGAACTTTAAAATGGATTTGAAGGCAGAAGAGGATAAAAGCAGGCTCAACAAAGATAAACTTGGGGGCACCACACAGATGTTTGCGGGATGTTGTTCTAGAGAGGTCCTTCATTTTGCCATCTCAGTGGAGGCTGGGGAGTAAGACCCATCCAGCAGCAAAAACAGAGGGGTTATTGACGTGTTAGAAACCACAGAAGGGCCTAAAAACAGTCATGGAAGAGTTAGGGCTTCTTCCCTGCAGAAGGCAGTGGGATCAATAGCCCAACATCTACACCAATACACACAGGAGCTGGAAGCCATTGCACAG
This sequence comes from Notiomystis cincta, assembly GCA_013398075.1. Classification (NCBI taxonomy): domain Eukaryota; kingdom Metazoa; phylum Chordata; class Aves; order Passeriformes; family Notiomystidae; genus Notiomystis; species Notiomystis cincta. The sequence goes on along the minus strand of VZRX01023112.1, from coordinate 63,691 downwards.
CAGAAAAACTATGATAGTTGCCAACATGGAAACATGGTAGATGAATGCTTGACAGACTGAGGCCAACTGTTCAGAAAGTGCCAGATCCTGCACCTGAGTCACAGCGACCCCATGCAGTGCTACAGGCTGAGGGAAGAGTGGTTGGAAAGATGCCCATTGGGAAAGGATCTGGGGGTGCTGATCCACAGATGGCTGAACATGAGCCAGAGTGTGCCCAGGTGGCCAAGAAGGCCAATGGCTTCCTGGCTGGATCAGCAACAGTGTGGCCAGCAGGACCAGGGCAGGGATTGTCCCCTTGTACTTGGTGAGGCTGCACCTTGAATCCTGTGTTCAGTTCTGGGCCCCTCAGGACAAAAAAGACACTGAGGTTCTGGAGTGAGTCCAGAGAAGGCAACTGAAGCTGGTGAAGGTCTGGAGCACACTGGAGCACAAATGTGATGAGGAGCAGCTGAGGGATCTGAGGGTCTTTGGAGAAAAGGAGGTTCAGGAGGGCCCTTATTGCTCTCTACAACTACCTGAGAGGAGGCTGTAGCCAGGTGGGAGCCAGCCTCTTCTCTCAAGTAACAAGTGATAGGACAAGAGGAAATGGCCTCAAATTGAGCCAGGGGAGGCTTAGATTGGATACTGGGAAAAATTTCTTCACTGACAGGGTTGTAACAGCTGTAAATATTGCCAAGTGAAATGCTTGACACCATCCCTGGAGGTATTTAAAAGACATGTAGATGTGGCACTTGGGGTGATAGCTCAGTGGTGGATTTGGCAGTGTTAGATTAACTGTTGGACTTGATGATCTTTAAGGTCTATTCGAACCTAAACAATTCTGTGATTCTATTTCATGATTCTGTGACTTTAGCTTTCTATTCCTATGGAATTGCACAAAAGAGAAATGTCTCTTTTAAACTAAGTCCTTAAAACAAAAATCATGCTGAACTGATCTGAAGCAGTGCACACTGGCACTGATTTACCTGGGCCATGAACATAATTACAATCTTCACATTTTTAGGTCTTGGAATAAAATCCTACTTTGTATCTCTGCCAGTATGTGTCTGGCTTATTTTTGTCCTGTGCCTAGCTGTGTCTGGCTATCACTAGCAGCTTTGTTTATTAAGCACTTAAGTATTCCACAAATAATTTTTAAAAAGAGAGGTATAATAGCTGGTTACTTTCCATACTAGTAGTGTGTTAGTAGTAATACTAGTAGTGTTTTGCTACAACAAAAATGCAAAGTTTATTTAACAGAAGGAACTGTATGACTGTGAATTTTTAACACTTACTTCTTTGACGAACCACTGGCAAAAGGCTGGGCCAATCCACTCTCTGGCATGAATCCCACAGTCTATCCAGACAGCTTTCTTGTAGGGCCGTGATCTTTTACCTACCTTGAATGTGAATATTCACAAAATACCAATAGATCTCATCACATTGGTGAAAACACAATAATGATAAAATAATTCAACATGAGAGAGACTAAACAATTTTGAATTTCCTCTTATAAAGGAACACAAATTTACTGTTTTAAAAGGGATGGCCAAGATAATGTTAGGCAGGTATGCCAAGATAATGAGGCTGACCTGTGGGAAAAAAGTGTAGGAGAAGTGAGATCTGTCAGTTCCTCTTTTATGAGAAATGAATATCACATGGAATAAGGTGAGGAACAATGACACTACATGAATTGCATGATAAAGAATCAAATCTTCAGAACTCTTCAACAGGAAATGAAAAGAAAATACATTGAAAGTAATGTTTTTCCCATCTTGCTGACTCACTCTAATTTGTGGTCCTAATCATGTGAGTTGAGAGCACACAGCCCTGAAATTTTGTCAGCAGCTAAAGAAGAAGCATATGTGGCACATGCTGAGAAGGGCTCCACAATCTTCTGGGATCCCACTCCAGCATAACTGCTCTCCTAGTTGCCTATAAACAAAAAGCTTTCCAATCCCCTTAAATCCAAATCCTGCTAATTGAACTTGTCCTGTTATTTTTCTCCATGCATATCTGATTTAGGTAAATAGGATTTGGCTATTTTTTTCTAGCTTTTTTTCCCCCTTTTTTCTTTAAAGATGATATTCAGAGAGACACTTGGATCTTAGCAACTCATCCTTAGCAAACACTGTTAAGCTGTGTCTCTGGTGTTTATGCTGTAACATAAATAATAGTGTCTGTCCCTGATTCCAGATTTTAGTCTCATTAATGACTATTTCATCTTTACCTTGAGTACATACAGGGGTCTCCCTTCGTAGGATTTTCCAACAGAGAACATATGAACAAGATCTGAATAAGTCCTATTCAGATAATGCATCCAGTCCTCAATCTGCAAACACAAGAATAAAATCATTGCTTCAATCTTTGTGTTTCATGGGAAGAAACTGTAATACATTTATTAATCTCAGCTCTCAGTCCTCTCTCTGATTTTTGATTTTCCTGTAGTTTTTATTTTTGTCTTGTTTGTTTTGTTTCCAACAATAACCATTATTTGGCACTAGCTCTATTGCCAGAGGCTGGATACAGCCTTCACATGGGATTTCTTTTTTCCATTTCATTGTTGGGTATTACTGGAATGCCTAAGCTGTCCATGAAAAATATGGGGATGTGGCTAATCCACCATTGCCACTAAATATTAATGGGATGAAGAAAGAAGGTCCCTGATTCTGCCTGCCAGAACACAATGGCAAACAGATTGGCATGCATCACTCAATGCTACCTGCAGTATTTGTTTCACAGGCATCACACCTTCTTGTGGTGCAGCACTCTCCATGCTCAGCCTAGTGACTTTGTTTTGGTGCAGACTGAAACTCCATATGTGAGTACACTAAAATCAGCAGGACTTATTTACCCAGCCATCATCCAGGAGAGTATTCTTCATAAATGAGTTTGTATCTCCTGTGCAAACACTTAAGCATTTGCTCATATTGCTTAATTAAATGACTTAGTGTGACCAATCACTCATTGAAATCTCTTAATCTCCCAGAGTAAAAGACCTACTTTAAAAACAAAACTCAGATGCTCTAAAAGATAGTTAGATGTAAAGATAAGCTTTGAATAAAAATATTCAATATATATACATGTATTTTTTCGAGGAAGTGCCTATTTTTGAAGAAGAAACACTTAGAACACTTCTGAAAATGGACAGGTAGCCAAAACTTGTAGAGAGAATGAAATCAGCCTTATTAAATATAATGTAGATAAGAAGAACAATATGAATTTTAATGCACCTCTTCCAAGGAGTGGTACACTTCGTAGTTGTACCCAGAGAGGGACCTTCGATTCCTATGGGACCTCCCTCCAGTTTGGTTTTCTATTGCTTGCTGTAGGTCTGATATCAGAATCCTAGGGAAAAAAGACTGTGGTATTACTGAAAAACTAGAAGAACACACAAGCTAAATCAGAACAACAATCATGTGTAGAAGAAATACAGCAGAAGTCAAACCATCCTGACTTTACTTCATCTGTTACATTTTGACAATAGAGTGCTTCAGGCTCACTTGAATATAAGCTGACAAATAAATACTCCAGCTGCTTTGAAATGCAACAGTGCCTTTGAAAAGCTAATCAGCTTGTTAAATGACTAAAACAGAATGATGTCAATAATGTAGCCAATGTGAAGAAGCACCCACTTTCATTTGTTTATGGAGCAGCATTTACTGTCTTCTTTTATAATGCAGTTACACTATGTGACCAAGGAATCTTCAAAAATGGATTTCAAACCATATCAGAAATCTTTTTAAGCTTAGCAAAACATGGGCATACTTTCTCTTGGGAGTGGCATGGAACATTATATATAGCTACAAGTTGTAGAGGCAAAACAAAAAAAATTAAGAACTTGGTAATATTATCATTCTGTCTGAAACAAGAAAAAACAGCAAACAAAAAATCTAAAGTGTGCATTGTTGTTTACATCATCTACTCTGCTGTAGTTGTTTGCCAGTTTTGTTAAAATAGCTCAGGAAAAATATGAAAAATACTAAGTGAAATTCAAATATACTTGCGTGGAAAGTGAGAGGTTTGTATCAAGAGCAAAATGCAGAAAGATTTGTGTAAGCTGAAACTTTCCTGTTTTATGGCAAAAATAAATAATGACATAAATACAAAATCATAATATAGAAAACATCTAAAAAATAACTATAATGAAGAAGTTCAAGCATCCATCCATCCCATTAGACAGTAGCAGAATCTGGGAATATTGTCACACAGGTATCTGTAAAAATATGACTGTAAAACTGAGACTCATCCTTGTATGCTCCTTTCTCCTTAAGCATGGCAATGTGTAATCACCATGCCACTAGCTCACCATTCCCATAAAATAGCAGTCACATTCAACCTTTTACATTTTTATAGGCTGTAGCTTCAGTGAGTGGAAAAAGATGGAAAGAAGTGGCATTTACTCTGCTCCTAACTCAGCTGTGCAGCAGATGCCTCAAAGGTTATAGGTCTATCTACATATAGAATCAAAGTAAAGGTTATTCCCATCTTCCAATGCATTAGTAAAGTAGTTGTATAATTAGGAATTACATTGTTCTTCATCAACTACATTCATTAAGCAAACTTGAGGACTTGTGAGGTGCTATATGTACTATAAGTCCAATACTGTAAAGCTGATTACAGGAGTGATTTTATTCAAGTCACTAGGGCATCTAATATTTAAAAAAAATGCTGGACTGCTTTGCAGAATTCTTATTAATATAAGTGCTTACCAGAATCAAGCTCACTCTCTTAACTTATGCATCTCACTCTCTTAACTTATGCATCTATACTCTAAATGAGATTTGATAATTTTTGATTTACTTTTAAATTACTATGTACTGTGTGTGCTTATAACACAAAGGCTCTTAAGTCCCTCAGGTCTGAATAGAACCTAAGTGGCTTCTTTACCAGAAAACTTGAAACAGAGGCAACTTGGTGCAGAGACTTTATCTGTTGCCTGGATTGTCTTCATGGCCATCTTGTCATGAAGTCAAATCCTAAGAGAGATAAGCCTGTTTTACAGGCAAGTGCTGGTCATTATTAGGGATGCTTAAATACTTCCTGACTTTGTAAATTTGTAATCATTTAGGTAAGCATCACTGCATCAAGTGAAATTTTACCTGGCATTTGGCTCATGTTTTCCAGTTCCAAAAGGGATGTAGAAATTTAAGTCCATTGTAGTGTGTGGGAAAAAAAATTTTAAAAAAGTATTCTGAAAATTGGCTGTGTGAAAAGCTGTACAAAATCTTGGCTGTGGAGCTGCACTTCAGCTCAGGGCTGTGGTCCCCACCCCAGCTGTGCTGTGGGCATGGCTGTGCCTGGCCAGCCTGCTCCTGCTGCTCCCTGACCATGGCTGTTACTGCACTCATGATGAATTCTCGTGGCTCTTGCAGAGTTACAGATCTCAGGAGGCTTGTCAGGACAAGCACAAGCCTGTCAAGGCTTTGCAGTGTTTTGTTCCTAATGGCTGGGACCATCCAAAAGGGGCAGCAGGGAAAATAAGAGGGAGTGCAAAGGACAAGTCTGGACCTGCTAAAATGCTGCCCAGTTTCCTTCTAAGTGCACACAACTTGTGTGCCAAAAGTCAGAGAGATTTTCCCTGTGGAAGATTAATGCAGTGTTGGGCTAGCATTTGTAGTATGTTTTTGAGGTAAACTGCAGAGCAGTTTTGCTCAGGCAGTTCTTGCCCTTGCACATTGCTCTGCAACCCAAGCAGAAGTCTTCAAGTACAGAGAGTGTTTATAACACAAATAAAATGTCCTTCTGTCATTTCATTAAAGGTGATTACTGTGAGCAGGAACAGCAGCAGACGTGGATACAACTGCTGGGTCACAGTAATTAGGGAACATTTTTTTATAAGCACAGGAAAACAATTACAGAAATCCTCATCTCAGTTTTAAACATAAACAAAACCAAAGCAGTGTTGAACCCACATGAAAGTCACTCTGAACTGCAGCTATGGAGCTTGTGTACTTAATTTCCTTATGCTTGTCTCTATATTTTTAGAACAACAAATTAAGAAGAGAGCATTGTTATAATAAAAATGGGATTCTGATGAGTACTATACATATGTGTACATAAACACATCTACAGTATGATTTACACCATCCTTTTATCACCAAGAAATAAATATAAATAACTTCATGTAGGCTTTTATTCAGCAAATGTTTGAGAACTAATCAGTTGATTTTTCAGATGCTTAGGCATATCATTGGAAAGGCTTTAATGACAAGATCATTACTCTTGTCCAGTATATCATATGGAGAAATATGAAAGGAGAAGTATACTCCAAAATTATCTTGGATTTTTTTAAGGAGAACTATTAATGATATGTGAACCTAAATGTGGATTTGTGTTCTATGATCCCTAGGAATGGAGAATAATATAAGTAGCAGTATAGCACATAATTGATGAAGTTTTGCCTCTGCATTTGCGGCTCACTTGTAAATAAACCTTGCTCCTGCTAAATAAAGAAAGAGGCAAAGCAGGCTGCAGAATTAGTAATTACCAACCCTCTCTTAACAGATGTGATTTCACATACATTGAAAACACTTCAGCTTGACTCCAGAGGAGGACATTTAATTAAAGCTGCCTGCCTGTGGGAGACTTTCTGCCCTGCCATTAGAGCGGTGGTTTTCTTGGCGATGCCTAGCTGTCTGCCAGCCTAATGGCTGTGACGTGGAGCGTGTTTCCGAGCACAGCTGCTGTGGTGGGTGCAGACCTGCCCCACAGGCCAGGTCTCTGGAGCCAGGCAGGGAAGGGAAGCACGGGCTTACGTGTACTGGATGTTTGCTTGCTGGAGGTAGGGCAGCAGGCTCCGGCTCGTGTTCTGCGGTACCCGCACGTCAGCGACCGTACCCTCGGCGATGAGGAAGGGGCTGCTGGGCTGCCACAAGTCCACCTGTAGTGCAGGAACCAACCTGTAATTCACATGCATTCAGGGTAGGTGGGGAAGTCCAGGAGATGGCAGCCTTGAAGGTAGGTAGGGCAAACCCGCCAGGCACGGCAGAGACAATAAAGCTGCGTCGGCCGCTCCAGCTCGGCGCCTGTGCTAACGGAGCAGATTTTGAGGATTCATTGTGCCCAGCTTACCACAACTCTCCTGGGAGATTTGCCAATGGGAACAGAGAACAGCCTTCAGAATTTCCCTCCTCAAACAGATCAAAATAAAAGCTACTTCCAGCTTCATGCACCTCCTGAGACTACTATACATTCCTAATAGCTCCTGTGCAGTCCATGAGTCTTTTTAATTTTGCAAGGCATTTCCCATGTTCACTAGGGCAGCAAAAACATGCTAAAGAGATAAAGAAAGCATAGCACATACCAGTGTTGTTTGCAAAATGTATTCAAGTTTTATTCTTAATAATAAGCAGATCAGAGGTCAGTAACAGGTCACCAAGACCATGAACACAAAATTATTTTATATTAGATGTCAGGATCAAGATAATAACAGGATTAAGATAATCAGATTATTACAGTCTTGTAAAAAATGATAGCTACTGAAAATACCACTATGTGTCATCTATATCTGCTATAATCTAAGGGATGTTTTTTGTCCATTTTTACTTCCTTTTGTTGCCAAATCTGAAATACGCTTAGAAATTTTAGCCCAGGACATGAATTTTCAAGAAAGCAAAAAAATTTGAAAACAGGGATTTGAAACTCAGGGTTCTGCACCCTGTAGTAAAATACAGTACTTGCACATACTCTTCAATGGAGGTGAGCACAGCTCCTCCTCAGCCAGTGTGAGGACAGCAGAAAGATCACAAGTCAACAAAACTCTTCCCAGAGCTTCTGGGTATTCACAGGAGATTATAAATGGAAATTTCAGCAACTACCTCTGTATCAACGTGACAGATAAGCATGCCAAGATCCACAGGCCTTAAAAATATGTTTGTGAGCTGATAACAAGGAAGGAAATTGATACAGACTACATGTCTACATATTTCTTAAAGAGAATTCGAAAAGGATTAATACTTGATAAATGTCTTTTGTTTTTTTGTCTTGTCTTTTCTGTTTCATTGCAATCAGCTGTGCCAGGCTGCATTGATGAAGCCATTGATACAGCTCATGAGTGTCCACTGCTTTCCAGGTATCTTAAAAAGATTTTTATAATCTATAGTTTAAAAGCTCCTCACTTCTTCTATGCCATAGAAGCTATTTGAAAACATCAATTGCATTACCTGGTCTTGCTAGGGACCTCATTTGCAAGAGGAGCACAATCTTGTAACAGGGGTTTAATTCTCACCATTTCTCAAATCGCCCTGAGTAAGAATATTCTGAATACTAAGAGGGCATCTGATGCTGAACCTGGTGCTATCTCTTCAAGCCATAGTGACCTCAGACCACTTAATCCAATTAAATGCCTGCTACTTTGGAAGGTGCAGAACTGAAACACAGGGCCAGCCTCTTCTGGTTCCTGCCAAAACCACTCTTTGTTTCGTGCTGCCACAATATGGTATCTGGATCCAAGTCATAGTGGTGGGTGGGTGGGTGCAGCATCTTTTGAAGTCTAACACCAGGACTGGCAAAGTTCACAAGGCTTTTGAAGCTGACAGCAGCTATGACAGATGGTCAGTAGAAACCAAAGTCAGGAATTAAATGGTGCTAAATGCTGCTTACAAATAAAGATCGTCTCACTGTGCTAACACCTTATGTTTGTTAGTTTATCTGTCTTTCATATTTTGGTAAATTATAGGCACCCAGTGAAATTCCCCCCTAATTCAACATGGTTAATTTCACACATGGTTAATTAGAAATGTGTATTTGACTTTTAAGATTTATTCCTAAAAATATACATCAGAAAGGGTGAATTTGTTGCTCTTAGAGTAACAGTCTATCAATCAGCTCAGCTTGAGCTATCTTTATAAAAATAACGACAAATTGTTACATACGAGCTAAGAACAACTGAAGTAAAGTGTTTCCTAGCCAACTGCAATATCTAAGCAAACAAAACTGGAATAGAAAAAAACCCACCCAAACAAATCACAACTGATATACATCTGAAACATGTCTTTGTTTTTGACAGTTACTCAGGATTTATTCTGGTGAAACTCTCCATCACCATGGAGGGGATAAACCAACCAATATTCACACTATTAATTCTAACATCCCCAGACTCTAAGTTCTGAGGTATTCTAATTGTTCCTCACATTACTGGCTGTAAGTGAGTATCAAAAGAAGCAATCTTCTTTTAACTAATGAAATCTGTGGCATATTGCCACTATCTTGTTTTGGTGAAAATGCAGTATTTCACTCCTGGCATTGTCCTGGAAGTGAGACAGAAAAATCCCATATTTAGAATGCAAATCATTTGGCTTCATCTCAGTTCCTTGTTTGGGTAATTTGTCTTCCTTTGACTCTTACTTCTCATCCTCTGCAATGTAAACGAAGCAGTCAGTGCTTCTCTGGGAGATGTTACCTGTGCTGTCCAGAACACCACTTCAGTGCCTGCCTGGATTTTGCCTTATAAAGCATATAACAAGGAACATGTTTATCCCATAGGTACCTTATTTATATTGCAGCTGTCAGCTTGTCCTTGGTGTGACAAGTACATGAAAATTGACAAAGAGAAGATGGATTTCAGAGCAAGCACGTTTGGACCGAGCAAGTCCAACTATCCTCTACTCCCTGTCATCTTCAGGGGACTTCATCATTGCATCTCCCACAGATACTGATGGTCTTACTGAAGTCATTACTCTTATCTCAGCATCATTCCTCTTGCAAATATGCCCTGGTTTTCCGTGCTGGGTTCTGCTGGCTAGTGAGTGTCAGGGAAAATAATTGCTGTCCTCTCCTCTTCACTGTCTGTGATGATGGGGTGTTGCTACCCCCACACACTACACATGAGCCTTTATACAGTATTATGGAGTACCAAAAGATTTCTATTTGCTGTGTAGGTGGTAGGATTTGCTAGGTGGGAGGAAGATTCTCCAGCTGGAAAACAAAGAGATGCAGAGATCCTACAAAACTCCCTGAGCATATAGCCAAATATTTGAACCACAAAATTCACCTGGTAACTTGAGGGTAGAGGAAAAGCAATATGCTTTAGAGCATGTCTGCAAACCTAAATATTCTCATCTCCTTTGCAGAAAATTCTTATTTGCACATTTTTCCCTGTCTTTCAGGCAGCAGGTTGCCTTCAAAAGCTGTTGGGATGTTTTAAACCTCTGGATAATAAGCATAGCCTAGGCAAGATTTTTCAGCAGAATTCAGAGTTGGGACCAGGAGACCAATTACTCAGCACCTGCCACTCAAGTGTGACCATGGTACCTGTTCTCAGGGACAGTGGTGGCTCCCCAGATGCACAGTAAATGCTCTTTCCCAGAATCTCACTGGAGGCATGAGCATCCTGACTTGCTTTCTAGGAGGAAAAATTGGTATCTAAGAGCATAGAGGCAGGCCTCTTTTTCCAAAACATTTAAATATATTACTGCTTTATTTTAAAAAAAAAGTGTAAGAGATTATTAGTTGTCACTACATAATAAGTAGTCTTTTTTAATTGCCTGTTCTTTTTTCAACCTCACTTGTCCTATAAAAGTCCCTGTGGTTCAACTTGTGCTTAGGAAAGCCAAGTTTCTTTGTACACAGTTTATCTTTAAACTGAGGTGTTAAAGACAGCTCAAATAAATCTATCAGCTCTTACCTGGACACCTTCCAAGGTACAGCAACACTGAACTCATTAGTCATGTCTCTAGGTTTTGGTCAGTACAGTGATGAAAGGTCAGCACAAGGTAAAGGGACAAATATTTTAAACAGATTTGGGTGTTGAAATAATAGAATTTGGATTTTCTTCCAAAGTTAAAATTATGCAAATAATTTTCCAAGAATACAAACATTTTGTTAGTATAATCCTACATATCACAAATGATGTACAGAAAATTGTTTGTTCTGCCAAGACGGAAAACAGAACAGGGAGTTTTTTATTCACTAGTTCAGTTTTTCCTCCTGCTCATTCCATGCCCATGGAAAGGAAGCCTGCTAAGAGTCTCCTTGCTTTCCCCCACAAACACTCTCATGGCTGCATAAATCCCACAGGTTTTTTTAATTCAAGTCACTGAAACAAATCCCCAGCTTCTTTAGACCATGGGGCTTAGGCTGGCTTTTGTAATTAAAGCCATTTTCTTGGGCAGTAGCCTCCAGTTGTCCCTCACTACCTTTTCATAAGCAGATGTTTAATTTCTTCTTCCTTTAGCCTGAAAGGAAGATGCATAGTGCTCTCATCAGGTCTGCAATTATATATCAATCAAAAGAGATGATTGATGCTTGTCATGAAAATAACTAGGATAACTCTGCTACAACTTACATTTAGAATCTGGAGGAAATAGTTTGTGATTTATTTGTGTTATTCCCCATGAAGACAGTAATTTTGTTATATGTTTTATTACCTAGCAATTCCAGTTTTTATTCCTACTGAGTGGAATCCAGCAATACATGTGCCAAAGCTGGCCTTGTCCTTAACATCACTATGAACGGATTTCTTTGAGAAATGCTGTCAACTGTAAAGTTCAGAATATAATTATTGTTATGATGCTGTCAGTTGAAATGGCTTGGCATTTCTGAGCCTCTTGTAAAAGGGAATGTGCAGTTAATAATGAAAGCAGGGGTACTCTGCTCATGGACTCTTTGAGGAAACTTGGGTTTCCCATTTACATCTGTATGCTCACATATAGACACACAAACACCCTAAGCAGTCCTGAAAGTCATTAGATATGTTTTCTGTCATAAATCCAACAGTAGAAGGCAGAGACTGGAAGTAGAAACTGCTTCAGTGTTACTGGTGTTGTCAGAGGTCTGACTGCCCGAGGTTTCATCATACATGGGAAACACAGTCATTTACATGTACACAAACACTCTTGCATGCATGTGTACAGTGTGCAACAGAATTTTGGACTTCTGTTGCATCTGAAAAGAAAGAAGCAAGGAAGAATGACTCCTGTTCACTCTCACACTGCTGCATAATTAGAGCAGTGCTGTGGTTCACCTGGAAAGAGCAGAACTGCTCCTCTCTAATGTCTTCACCCCTGTAAATGTTTTCAGGACCAGGACTGATTTCATCCTCACTTGCTCCTGCCAATTAAGGAACTTAATTCACAGTCCTGACTGCCAATCTGCTTCAGCTGCCCTTTGTGTCCTGCAAAATGGTCCAGTGGCAATCCAGCGTGGAATTCTCTGTGCTTTCTAAAAGGACTTAGCAGGTAGTCCCAGTGCAAAGTAATTTAGGTTTCTGATTGAGTGCACTAGACATTTTACTGGCTCTAACTTTTCAGCATTTATATGCTTTCCAGTGAGGCTGGTAAGAGTAATTGTGCCAATAAATTGGGAATGATTCATGGAATTGCAGCAACCATAACACTGGTAGGAACAGAATGTGAACAACGCACAGCTTGAAGTTTTGAGTTTTGCAAATCTTTGTGGAACTGTAATGAAGTAATGATCTTCCCACTCTGTTTACACTGGTATAATTTTGCACAGGGTTCTACACTGAAAAGAACCTATAGGCTATTCCTCAAGAGAATCACTGAGATAAAATTCATACTCAATTATATGGTAACTGATTATCTGTTCTTACAAGTACAGATGCCACTGGCTAAGTATATTTGAAAGAAGTGAAAAAGTCTTTACAGACTCATTAAAAAATGGCCAAACCCTTATCTTTTATTATTATTGAACTATTTATAGCTTGGTTCAAATTGCAGTTATTGCTGCACTGCATGAGAAATGAAATAGTAAGCCCTGGATCTGATTCTACTTCCACTGGGGGTGTGCTGATGACTTTGTTGAGGTCAGGCTCAGGCTTCCTCAGAGGAAGAGATTCTTGCATCTCAGAAGGTCCATGCTTTCTGTGTATTGTGAGCTCTCACTACCTGGGCTATTCTGTTCTATCTTGTATTTTCCAACTAAATTTATTCTGCAACATTTTCCCTCTGAGCCTGGCAAGTGGTTTCCAAACATGTATTTTGACATATCAATGAACACCCTCTGTTGTTACCTGATGTTCTTTGTGTATCTGAAAGATTCTAATATCTGATGGAACCCTAACTATGAGGTAGGGGGAAATCTAGACTGAAAACTAAGGCATCTGGCTATGTAGATATATTTGCTGTAGGTACAAAGTAAAATGCATGCAGCCCTGGCTGCTGAGCTAGTTCTTTCCTTCTGCAAATAAGAATAGCTTCACTTGGGTTGACAGTCTTTCTAACTGCATTTTCAGATGGGCTTTTGTCCTCTGAAGCCTTTTTAAGCATTTTCCTGTGGAGGTGTAAACTATCAGATTTATTGCCAAGTGATCCTTTTCCCCTATGAGACATTTTTTCTGATTCCCTGAACTGCAACGACAGGATCAATTCAGGGATTACAATGGATAAGCAGCTGCTGTAAGGGCTAGAAAACAAACAAAAGAGAATAGAGTTCTGGCTTCAAGGCCTGCTAGGCTGGCTCCTCACAAAGTTGAAGAAGTGCCTGGCTGTGCTCAGGAATTTCTTTTAAAAAAACTACTGAAGAATGAGTGGTCTAACTCTATTATGCCAGGAATGTTCACAGAGCAGTAGCTTTTTTGCTACCTATACAAACAGTCCCCATCTCAGTCAGGCATTATGTGATAAAAAGTTCTTGTAGACCACCGATGGAGTAGAAGTTATCAGTCAAGGCTCAAATGAAGTGCTGCTTCAGAAATAATGCATACAAAGGAAAATTCCAGAGCAGATAAACAGAATCTGCTGCGTCTGAGGACCCAAGAAAATCCCTATTTCTTTGCAAAGCACTTGGGAATGTGACATTTGTTTCTGTCAGTCAGGTTCAACAGAATTAAAGCCATGAAAGGGCTCATAAATCAGCAACAATAATCAAATTGTCTTCTGAACAAGAAAGAGCAGGGGAAAACAGCCAGTCATTGGAGAGGTGTAAAAAGCAGAAGTACAGCAGATGGACAAGAGCAGTCCTGGGGGACAGAGAGTGGGCAGTAACATTCATGTTACTGTGGTACTATCATCCTAAGTATTTCTCTTTCATTTGTTGATTACTGTAATAATTTGCAAATGATTAGTGTGGAATGGTGAACCTGAAAAAAGGTATTTCTGGTATTAAACACTAAAGATTAAGGATTTGTACCATATCTATAAAAAGAGAAATTATTTATAAGAGCAAAGGATTGCAAGAGAAAACCTAAAATTTATAGGCAATCCCATTTAAAATATAAACCAGTATACTTGCATGCTGTATATCTTACATGAAAGTTAGGGGAGGAGCTCCACCATCATTTATTGCTGTCATATTCACCATTGCATCGACCCCAGAGGGCTTTGGCACAAGGTCTGTGCCAAAAGTGGCTAAGGGTGTGGGGTGCTGCTGCTGGTAGGAAGCACCAGCAGCAGGGTCTTATTTTTCTGCTCCACAGAGACTGAAAGAAATGATGTAGGAACATGCAGGAGATTACTGCTGTACACATACTGATAGCATCTGCCAGCTCCTACTACCTCTGTCACTCAGTGAAAACCAGAAACTGCCAATTCCTGCCTCTAAAAAGAGCATGACTCTCTGTTCCCCACCTGCCTCGTTTCTCCTGACCTCAGACACATATTGCCCTGAGAAACAGTTGCATACACAACAGTGCATGATGCACAAGAATTTCCTGGGAATTTGTTCTGGAGAGATGTGGTCCTACGGTGAGGGGCTGGTGGGGAGGTGCAGGGAACTTTGCTCAGCCTGCCAAGAGTGGTCAGGGCCAGAGTCCCCTCCTGCTGCTTTGAGGCTGGAATGCAGCTGCTCTGACTCAGTATATGTAGGCTTCTGCATTTCTTCTTTACTGCAGCTGAGTTTATTGGTTAAATACACACACGTCCAGGCAATTTTACAGAACTCACAGCAGAAAAATTTTAATCTGTAGGGCTGGCTATTTTTACTGGCAGTGCAGATCTACATGCTATGTTCACCTCACCAGGGAAAAGAAGCAATAGTCTGTCACCTCAAAGTTAACAGAACCAACCTATGAAGGAATCAATTTATAATAATGATTAATAACAAAGTACTGTGGGCAATGGAGCTACAGACCAAAACTAATTTGTGGAAATTACTCAGCAAGTGATTATGACTAATGTGATTTGCCACTGGGCAATTCATGAACAAAAGTAAAATGTGTGGAATGAAACATTCATTATCCATTATTCACTCAGTATAGGCAATGGCATTCATACTGTTGCAGAGCCTAGACACTTCGGGTGGAATTTGTTACACCAAGCATTATATGGACTCTTTTCTTTTTTTCCCTTAAAAGAAGGGGGCAAATATCCCTCCTAAAGAGCTCCAGATGCTAGGTTTAAGAAGTTCTAAGGGACTACACCTTCTGTAAAAGTGTGTGAATTAACTTTATAGTTCAGGTATTGGTAGAAGAGCAGTCCTGTTTGAGAAGAGGCTTCCATGTGGACTAAAATCCCTGAGCAGTCCTTCAAATTCTTACATGAATTTTGTTGGTTATGATTTAGCTTGACTGTCATCGCCCAAGTAAATCACTGGGGACATATTCTGAGACACTTCAAATACATCAAGACACTCAGAAAATTCCAAGATGATCCTTCAAGGATGTGTCAGTGTAGGTTTCTGTAAATGCACATTCAGGAAAGTATTCCTTTTGTGTCTGATGCTTTTCCCAAAAGGGATGGACCTTGCTGACCTCTGTGGCATTGGCTTCAGCATGGAAAAAGGCAGAGCTCTCATCACTTCTTTTCCCACTGCCCTGGTGTTTCTTTCTGAAAGAAAACAGCTAGAGCAGACTGTAAATGACAAAATCTACTCTAGAAAAATCAGTGGTAAGGACAGTAATTAAGAAACTGGCAGACAAAACAAAATGAGGGAAATGACACATTGCTATCCTTTCCACTGCCTGTTTATTTTCTTCTTGATTCTTTTCCCTGTGTCCAAAGCAGTAGGCAGTAAGAAAGGGTATCTTTGCATTTGCTTTGTTCTCTGTCTGACACAAAAATACATTGCCTTTGGAATGGGATCATCAGGATCATTTTTTCAAGCTTCTTTGTGATAATGCCCTTCAGAAGGATAGGGTCATTTGAACTGAACAGAGAGGAGTTTTTCTTATAATTCTCTGGATTATGAAAGCTAGGCCAGAAGAAAGGGCTAAGTCAGTTTGCCTTACAGTGTAAATTTAAATGCAGAAGGAAATGTCTGGAATGAACACAGAACACCACAAGTCTGTAGAAAACCTCCCTCCACCAGACACAGTGAGGAGGAAGCCTGGAACAGGAGGGATTATGATCCCTTTGCCTTATTATCACAGATGGTCTGTTCTGTGCAGGGAAATCTTGCAACAAATATACAATTCATTTGTGCAGAATCTACTCTGTGCTTGCACTGTCCTGGGAATTTATTCAAAATATTTATGTTGTGCATGGATCACACCAGGGGTAAACTGGGCTCCCAAATGACTTTTGCACTGTAATTCCTGTTTGACTAATGGGGAGTAATCCTGACATCCTTAGAGTGTCACTTTTGGTCCTCTGGAATATACCTCATCTCTAATAGACCATCTTTCCAGGGCAGAAAAACACAAGTTGAGCCCAAGTGCATGTATTCTTCTCAATTCAACAAAAAAAGTGGTATAAGTTTTATTTTTATTGACTTTTCTTGTTCTTATAATACTGGCAATGACAGAGAATACCATCAGGCCATATCATAACTCAGGTTGAAAACTGAATTTTGCATAACACTGAGTAACATAACAAAACTGTAATGTCTCAAAAGGATCCTGGTTCCCTCTTTATTTCCCCCTTGAGAAACAGAATGTGTGAGTAATGTAACAGGCTGGTATTAATTTACTGCTCAAACCAAAATAGATTCAAAGGACATGTGTCTTTAAACTGGTTCTGGTTTTCTGACTCAAAAATTAAAAAATCTGAAGTGCAGTCTTTGTAATTATAGCAATTCATACATCTCTGTTGACACTCCTGCTCATCTCTCTCTTTTTTATCAGGCATACTGTGTTAAGAAGGCAACAAGACTGTATCTGGGTTTTTTTGCAGCTTATTTTGCACTATTGAGGGTCTTGGGCTTTTTTTGTGCACTGTCTTCCATTTTCTCCAGAGCATATAATCAACATTGTGCTTAAAGGCTCATATTTGAAAAACAGAACAGAAATCCACTGTCCATTTAATATCAAGTCTGGGGGTGGGAGAAGGACAGGGGAGAATTGACATGGAGACTTAAAAATGGTACAACTCCAAATATATGGTTCTCCAGAGGGGCTGATGGACTTGCAGCCACTACTGACTTTTGCTGGTATTGTAAGGAGTGGGCATTTCTGAGGAGTGTAATTATTGATCCACATCTTCATGAGGGAATAACTTGGGTTGTTTTGTTTTGTTTTGTTTTTTTTTGAGGGGGGAGGGGTGAATATGATAATATGATAAATTAATGTTAAATATATCTGCTACTTGTTATCCACTCGAGTGTCTCTTCCACCCCATGCAGATGGGCAGTGAAGCAGCTGCAGAGGGAAGAGCCCTAAGACCTGACATGCAGCCAAACCCAGCCTGTGTTCATGAAACTGGGTGTCACTACACTCTCTCTTTTTTGAGTCTTCCTTTCAACCCCCTCAGTTAGTTTCTCATCAGAATCAATCATTTTCTAATTAACTAGTCAGGTTCCAATGCAGTTTGCCAAAATTTTATTATCCTGCTCTCAGAGTTAGAGAATGCAATTATTTATTCAAGTTTCTACTGCTCCCACTTTGATGGAATTGAGTGAAGGAATCTCTTTCTGGGAGCCTAAGGGAGCTCTGTAATGAGAAACAGTTACAGGAAGGTGAGTAACCCTTTTGCTTCGCAGGGTTTACAATATGAGGAGAAAGGAAAAAACACATGTGCTCCCTCTTTATGTTCCAACATCCAGGGGGGAGAAATTAATGCAAAAAGCAGCTTCCACATGGGTTTATGGTTAGGGTTTTTTTCTAATTGGGAGTAAAACAAGTATCCTTTCTGGGGTGTTTCAGTAAGATTCACAGGTGAGGGTCAGGTCCTTAACAAGCAGTGCAGAAACAAATATAAGACAATATTCTTTAAGAGAGTTGGGCATTACAGCACAAAATGTGGTAATCCATGGCATCATGAACACTGAAATTGTTTACACAACACTTGCACAGGCTGGACGTCTTGAGAATGTGGGTTACAAAATATAACATCTTGAATGGGGAACTAACCAAACAGTGCTAAGAAATGCAGATATGATGAAGACAGCCTCAGCTTTCCTACTTAAAGCTAGTGAGGTGTCAATGTCTTGACTGCTGGAGTATTCACAGCAGTAAGCCTTCTCCTGGGCTGAGGCACCCAAGGTAGTTCAGTCCTCTTTCTTTAGAAAACAGTATCAAGAAATCTTCATCATAATTGAAAGATGGAAGGGTTTCAGGAGACTATAAGAGCTCCCCCAAATCAGCCTTAGTTTTGTGTTATTTGGTATGCAGATAGAGACTTGATTTACTTGTATCCCAGATGTTAACTATTGGACTAGAAAATTATATGCACCTTTGTTTGTTCCTCACTGAGCACACAATCATTTATATAAGGTTTCCACAACACAGACAGAATTCCATCTCAGACTGCCTAACAGCTTGCTGAAGTTGAAGGCAGCGAGCAGCCCAAAGCTTTTACACATGCTCCAAATGCTGTGGTACTCGACATAGCGATCAAGTGGTTACTTCCCCGATTCTGCTCTGCTTAGGCTGTTTTGGTGACTATTAATTAAACTATTAATTAAGGGAGCTTATCCCTTTCCCACAGTGCCTGGGGGCGGTGCATGTGCATGGTACAGCCCTTTCTTCGGGACCACAGACCTGGCTTACAGCTACTCCCCATCCTCTGGGACACTGGGCCAGACTGCTGTGGAAGGACTGCCTCTGCCTTTGTGAGCTGTGCCAGCAAAGCAGCACGCTGCAGAGTGCTCCTGTGCTGCACTGCTGCAGTGGCACCACTGCTTTTCATTTATATCTGCAGGGAAAGGCCAGGCAAGAAAGATTTTGGCTCCCTATCCTAGACACTCTCTCAGCTGCCTCTAGAAAATTATTCTGCCAGAGAGATCATCAAACTGAAGCCTTTTTCATATTCCTCTATGTGTTCACAACTGGAATTAACTCTGTTTTAAATAACATCATTGAGCAGATAAAGAAGCAACTATGTATGCTAGCAGTAAGTCGAAGAGCAAAGAAAGCAAATTTACAATTGTAACACCTGTATTGCTTTAAGGTAATAAGTGTTGTTAAATTTGTCAGGCATGATGAATCTAATTCCTATGCTGTTTTATTGGTAAATTAGGAATTTAATGGGCAAAGACTTCATGCCAGATAATAAAATAATTTGAAGTGCCAAATGAAAGGCAAGTCAGTTCACTACAGTCTTCGAAAAAGATCAGAAAAAGAAGATGAAAATAATCAAACTCACCTTCAGCCTGTTGAATGCAGCCCTCAGGATCTGTGTTTCCCTCTCGCTCTCAGGAACAACTCGTATGACTTTATCACTGCCAATAACAGAAAATTGAATTGGCACTGTAAGACTCTTTGCAGCAGTACAATGGGACAGTAATTAGGTTCAGATAGCTACTGTAATTGTGCTCTTTTTCAGCATCAGCAAAATGTCGGGTGAGCTGGAGCTCTGCTCTAAACTTGCTGCTGGATTATGCACTTCCATAGAAATTATTTGCTCTTTATGCCTCAGTGTCAGCTTGACCTTCCATTTCTATGTACATGCTTTGTTCATTCCTTCTAAGTTAAACCAATCAGGCTGACATCTTCCATACTGAACATCTGCCTCAGAACAAAGCAATTATTTTTTTTCCAAAACGATTAATCTGTTTCTGAGGACGAGATTAAGTAAAATACATTGCTTTTTCATCTTTAAATCTTTCATGGACTTTGAAAAGTTCATTTTTCTCATGCATTAAAGAGGGGAGTTGACTTGAGAAAAGAGGTGATCTTCATATTGGGGCATGCTTTTTGTTTTACCCATTAAAACTTGTACAAATTTTGTGAAGTAAATAGCTGCTCATACATGTTCAGAAGGTTCTAGGTAACAGGAGCTGATTTTATTAACTTTCTTTAACAGAAAGTGAAATAGAGTAAGTTTAGGTAAGATATGAGGAAGAAATTCTTTGCTGTGAGGAGCATAAGAAGTGAATGCTCAGAGAAGCTGTGGATGCCTCATCCCTGGAAGTGTTTAAGGCCATGTTGGATGAGGCTCTGAACAACCTGTTCTAGTGAAAGGTGTCTCTGCCCATGGCAGGGTGGGGCTGGAACTAGATTTTAAGGTCCCTTCCAACTCAAGCCATTTTATGATTCTATGATCTCAATGAACATAATTTTGCAAACAGGAAACAAGAAACTGAATGACCCTTCAATGACCATCTATGACATGACCTATGGGATGCTGGAGACCACAGAAAATAGAGGGCATGATCATGTAACTAAAATATCAGCCATACACAAGAAGGGTGAAATAACTTTAAGTGGTCAATGTGAATTCTAGCATTTTCCTACATTTTGAGTTTTTAAATTGTACTGTTGATAATCAGTACTTCTCTTCCAAGAGACCTTGGAGGTCATGCATATCTTTATTTCTACAGTTCCATCCACTAGCCAGAATGCCTTTTAAACCATTTCCTTATCTACAGTTTCTATATTATCTGGGAATTTTAAACAGTAGAATTTCCTTTGACATTGAGAGGCTTGTCCCTTAAATATCTCGTGAGCTCTCCTACTTTGCTCAAGGTTCTGAGTCTGCTGAGGAGATATTTGGCCAACTAGAACAAGCACTGCTGAGTGTGCCCTTGCTGGCTCACTGTTTTAGGAAGGCTCCCAAGCTGCTGCTGTTCTCAGGCACCAGGTCCTGGCTTTGCTGAACTGCAGCTACAGCTCTGGTAGGACTCACCTTTGTTGCAAGAATCCTTCATGCATATATAGGTAAATATTAAATATTGCCAGTAAATGGTTCAGAAGAAAGCACTACTAATAAGTTCTGAATTGGCCTACCTCTTTCTGGAAATAATTTTCCCTTACCTCTTATTCTTTTTTTAGTGTTTTCTCTACAGTCAACATTTGCTCCCCTTGGTTAGCCTCTGATCCTTCTTTCTGTCTCACCTCTCCAGTTTTGGTTCTCACCCCTGCTGAGTTTTCCCTGTAGACAGGTCCCAAGCCTTCCAACTCTTTCATGCCATTAAAGTTTTTGGCCCAGTTAGACTCCAGGTTACTGCTGCAACAACACTGATGTATGGTGAGGTGTGGGGTGTGAGGTGTGAGGTGTGGGGTGTGAGGTGTGGACCTCCTTGGCTGCTGTTGACCTTACTGGACAAATGGTTTATGCCTAAGAAGAAAGATTTCTGAAACTCTCTTGCTATAATTTGGTAGCTCAAGAAATTCTGGGGAAATTACTATGCTTCCAAGCCAAGTTTAACCTCCTGTATTGGAGCTTGCACAGAAAGGAATAAATCTCTTAGAGTACTACAACTGCTGCATCTTTTAAAGGAAAATAGATGTTTCTAATTTATCATACATACAACAGTAATACTCTTTTCCATTACTCACTTCTTTCTAAGTACTAAATTGCTGTTAAGAAGAAAATAATAATGAAGTAATGATTGCCCAGGAAGTTGATGTAGCTAATAAAGATTCATCAGACATTTCTGGAAGGATTGGTACAACCAATATATAAAACCCAGATTTTAATGAAGTAAGTAGCTAAGCATGTGTTACACAGCTGTAATGGAATTTCAAAGGAATGGATATCACTTAGCTATGGTCTTGAATTAATACACATCACTGTAAACTGTCTTCGATTAGCTCAGCAACTCCATCATTTCCAACGTGATGAAAAACCTGCCCTAAAGAGGAAAATATTGGTGCTGTGACAGATTGATCACTTAACACATTGCTGGGAAATGCCTCAAGCTGTGGCTGGGTCTGCTGCTAGAGAGTTCATAGCAAGCAGTTTAGCATACCTGGTAATTTAAGCATTTTATTAAAAGATGGTTAAGCCATTAGGCAAAGCCCTTTCAAATGTTGTGCATGCAAGATGTGGGAATACACTGGGTTCCTGAGAACTGTCTGCTAACACCCTCTTCTGTAGGCTGGTTAGCCAGTGGATAATCATTGTGCATTCTTCAACAAAGCACAGGTAGCAAATCTAGCTTTATACAGATATCTACAGTCAAAACCCATAGCCCTAAGGTAATTTTTTAGCTTTACAGTTTTTCTGGTTATATTTCACATTAAAGAAATCCAATGATTACCTTAAATACTATGCAATACCTATTGAATTTAGGGTAGAAATTCAGCAACCTACCCACTATTTAAAAGCCAACAACAAAATCTACCAGATCATGGATTAATGTGGTTGATAAATGGCAGCTGCACCCCAAACACTCAGGACCATCCCCTGGTGAGGTCCCCCAACATCCTTCATGCTGAGCCATTGAGGAGAAAGAAGCAAGTAATCATGTATATATCTGGGGAAAGTTTTGCTGCCTGCAGACATATGTCAGCAGTCTGCTGATTTATGCAGGTAAGGTTATTTTTCTAGCCATGATGCCTCTAAATCTTTTTTTTTTTTTTAAGCCTATTTAAAAATAATTCTAAACAAACAGCAAGATGGGATATATTTTGTATAAAGTAATGTAGAAATTTATACCCACTATGACAAACTTTCAGTTTACCCCTAGCAATTAGGCTAATGGAATTTAAAGCTAGGACTTAGTGAGATCTTTTGAATTTTGTGTAAACACAGTTGAAAGCCTTTGCCAAGAGCAGAACACAAGCTTTAGTAAATGAATTGACTGAATGAGCGTGGTGAGCAAAGAGTAGAAGCCAGACAGTTAATGTCCCCAGGGACAGTCCTATGTCTGAGCAAAATGGGTGACCAGCTGTTGGCCAGCACTGACATGCAAAGACATCTTTTTTTCCCTTCATCACCCCCTTATATTTTTAAGGAACAGCATAAGAAATGACACAGCTGCTTTTGAAACACAGAATATGCTACGTGGCCCTGGGAAGGGTGATACTCCCTGACGCCAGTGGGGACTAAAACCTCTTGGTTTATTTCTTTGGCTGTTTCATTTACTTTTTTTCCATTTACTTCATAGTTTTACTCATCTATGAACAGACCAGATGGATCCAAAGAAACTATTCTGCAGCACATCTACAGCTTCTTTACTGATGGAATTAGCAGTTCTCTCTCATGAAACTTTCCTGATGAAGTCACATGGCATGAACTGCATTTATATAAATTCCTCATTTCCTTCAGGAAAATCCTTCTTATTGTTCTATTCTCCTGACTAATGTGAACCTTAATCAGGTCTCTGCTCTCCCACGGAATTTAATAAAAGTATGTTTACAAAGGCTTTACAAGTATTTTAAACACAGTTTAAGAAGTGATATGCTATAAATCAAATACCTGTAAAAAATAGGGAAGAAAATAAATCCCCACTTACAGGCATCCATTCCTAATGGCAGAGGAGGGATTACAGTTCTTGAGAACAAGCTGCCATAGTTGCTGCACTTTAGTAGTTCATTAAGACTGGATGACACATCTGAAAAGATCCACAGCATGAAAGCCTCTTGTCAGCTCCCAATATGCCATCAGATATCGTCTGTGATTAAAGATCAATTACTTAATTCCCTTTTCTCCACTAAATTCTGATAGTCAAAAGGTTAAGAAATAACAAAATGCTATTGCTTTTCTCTCTATCCGTTACTGGGGTGAAGAGTTTTAACTGTGACTCAATACTGTTACAAAATCAAGATAGATAAATAGGGCTGGGCTTCTTCCTGAGACCTGGTGGGAACATCTGGAAAGGGAACTTTACAAAATTTTCTGAGCTCTTCATTATAGTTTTTTGTTTTACAGCAGATACTGATCCAAACCTAAGAGAACACCATTTGTTATTGTGTAGATAGCAATGTATATATTTTCTGCCTTTTAACTATTAAGGCAGGAAAACTGATACTATTCCTAGTGTAAGAAAGAGCTAGCTAATTTATAATTTTGAATGAAAAATAGTTGCTTGGGTAATGTAGGCAGAAATGCTGAGGAGGCAAAGTATGTTATTGCATTATATTTATCAGCATAGCACAGATGACTCCTTGGGAAGCTGAACTTACATGCTAATTCCCAGGCATGGAATATCTGAGTTTCATAGAGGTTTTTCAGATGCAAAAAGGGTTTCTTTACCAAGTAGGAAACTTTACAGACTAAAGCAATGCTATATTACTAGCAGTCTTCCTCTGAACAGCTTCATTTCAGGGACATATGGTATGGAAAGGTTAATAGCTGCAAAAATTCCAGTTTTCATTCCAGCTAAGGAATAAAGCTTTTCCAATAAAAGCTGGCCTCCAATGACTCATAAACACTGGCCATCTCGTTTAAACACAAGAAGTGGGAACCAATTGCTTCAGTGTATGTCTCTGTCTAAGAAAAGAAAAAACAACTGTGTATAGTAATGAATGCTGTCTTGCTTCATCAAGTGTCAGCAGTCATGTGCAAAAGAAGAGAGAAAGAAGGCAGTGATTTGGGGCAGAAAATAAAATAAGATGTAACAAGACCAATACACACTTTACACAAACAGACCAAATTAAGCAACCAGATGACAAGCAAATATTGTGCTAACTGTGCAGGGTTAAGATCCAGGAGGGAGGCTACAGTAATCTGCTTAAATATAACAGCATGTATCCTCATTCATATTAACTCCCTAAGAAACATATTGTAATAACATATTTACATGGAACAGCTGATGATTGCTGAACTTGGATGAGATCCTTCCAATGACATGTTGTTTGAACTACTGCTGCTTTTTGAGAAAGGATCATTCTGGTAACATATTATTGAAAGGATCTTCTGCTATAGCCCCATCAACCTCCTTATTGCCATGGCTTGTGGCAGTAAAGTGAGTTTCTCTGTGCTTTGTAAGGCAGTGGTGAATAGATGGTGATGCTGTCAGGCCTGGGATAGGCCTGGCAGTACCAGGATGTTTATCTGTCCATCTAGGTGCTCCCCTGCCCAAAGAGGGCATCTTCCCCTTATCCTCCTTTTTCATCCTGCAGAGGCATGTTGAATTTTTGTGTGGGGCCAGACAAGCTTGGTTTAATGTCCTGGTTAGGCTGTAGCAAAAAATTACTCCCCAGCCAGTGCCCTGAACAAATCTGATTACATCAGCTGCATATATTTTATCCCTTTCCCTGTTCTTCATCCTTCCTTTCACCACACTTCTACCTTGCTTTCCCTACCCCCTCTCAAATAAACAGCTCAGCCCTAATTACTTTTCCCCAGATGGTCCCAGCTTTGCTATATTTGCACCCAAATTTAGTATTTCTAGGCAATCTCAGCTTCATATGGTATCACTGATCGGGTTACTTAGGTATTGTTGCCCAAAAACATCCCCAGTACTCTCAATTACCTGAGTTCAACTTTTTCTCAAATATCTTTACCTTCTGCAAGACCCATCTGTCCTTCACAGTGCTTTCTGAATCTTTTGTCAGCTTCTCACATTGTCATATTCATCAATTTCTCATGTCATGTCCCATCATTTATCTATGTCTTGATCACTTAGTTAACCTCAGGCCAGAGTCCATACCTTGGGCTGCACATTCCTGCAGCTTCCATCATGCTGGAAGTCCACAAAGAAGCTCATTTGCTTTTCTGAGCTTCAGAGTTGTTTCAGTTCATTCTAAGCCCTGTGTAAATTTGAGACAACTGCAGCAACTATTTCCAAATTAAGTATCTCAGGACTCTGTGGAGCAGATTTGCTCTTGGCCTCAGTGAAAGAAAGAACACCAAATCTGACAGAAAGTGGTTACAGAATTTAGATACCAAGAGCAGAAGGCTGAAGGGGGAAATGGTTCAGTGGTAGAGGACTGCAATGGACTTCTTGTGCTCAGACTTCCCTTAAGACCTTGGACAAACACTCACAGGTCATTTCTGTGAGGTTCAGTGCAGGCTTGGCAGGAGGTTTCTTATACTGAGCTCCTCCAGGTGAGCTCCATTCATGTGTGGAAACCACACTCTGTATTTGCTTAGAGACATTTGATGGTGGATTGGTTTGTCTGGTCCCTCTCATCCCCATCTGTACCAGAGTCCTGAGCAAGACTTGGTGTTGTGGTGGGTGTGCTCAAGGCACAGGTACTTGCCAAAGCCTGGCACTCAGCCCAACTCTGAGACTGGGCACACACCTGCCTGCAAAGCCTGATCAACAGGCTGGAGTGCAGAGCTATGCTCAGCTGACAGTGTAGCTCAGCTCCCCACCCTTATAAACATGGATGATCTCATCCTTTAAATTTGTGAGAGTATGGAGACACAAATAAACTCATGGCTTTTAAGCTTCCTGATGGCCATGGTAATGGGAGCAAGGCAGGGACCATCAGTGGAAAGCACTAAATACAGCTTTCATGGAACAAAATTCTGCAACTCTTCTTAAGTCTTGAAACATTCTGCATTTACTCCATAGCCTTCAATGATATAAAACCCCCCCACTTTTCTTTTTCAAATAATCTAATATTTATCACATCTCATTTTTTTTCAATGTATTGGTATTTTAGAAGTAACAGCAAAGAGTCCAAACGAGAGATGTCCATGCTCTCATGTTTTGGAAGCAGCTATAAAATTGTGAAATATGCTCAAAGGTTGGAAATAACCCCCATTTTTGATTGTTCAGGCAAACTACAAACCTGGAAAACCTAAAGTATATTTTCAATGAAAGCAGTCTTCCACAGTCTTTAGTGAAAACTTTAAACTGGTGGTATTCCCATAACATTGCCTAAATTTAGTATGCACAGAACATGGTAAAATTGATTTACCATATTTTTTAAAGTGTGTTTAAAGTGTGTTTATATTAAAAATCCCATATACTCAGAAATAGCTATTTTTCTGATACTAATAAACAGCTTACCACACACAAGTGTAAGGTTTAAGCCCTTCCTTTTGAATGTCTGAAGTTCATAGAAAATCCTTAATTTATAGCACACAAACTATCTGGACTTTGCTTTTTATAAGCTATGGTTTTGCTTGACCTTGACTTTTACTTGACCTTTACTTATCACTGCAGTCCAATACCTGACTGAGTACTTCATCTGCCTTGATGACTTCTTTCCAAGGAGCAGATAATACTTCTATCTTTGAAAAACAGACAAGAAGAAAATATTAATTTGTTTTTCATAAGTCATGTTCTTGACTTAAATTTGTGTTTATTTTTGATTTCTTTTTTTCTCTCCTATAATTTAAACAGAATCTCTATAGGTGGCCCATAAAAAAACTTGCCAGATTTATTACATAATTTCCTTTAACAGCAAAGAAGAAGATCTTATGACCAGCAGGTCTTTTCTAATAATACTCTGTTCCTCTCATTATAATACATGAAATGTATTGTAATGTATTCAATCCAAAATTATTTCCATCTTTGGATAAATAATTTGATAGAGTAAGAGAATAATTTTCATTGATGGGATATCTGGAGATCATTTCATCAGATGTCCTTGTAGCTCTTCTCTGCACCTGCTCCTGGTTTTCTGCTTCTGAATATGGACCAAAAGCACTGTGTAAGCTTTGTTACTCCTTTAAAAAATCTCATACAAGCTCTATTTTATGGTCCTAACACACTGAAAATCACAGTCATCCTGTGGATGAATACTACATCACTGGTTTTATTTCTCCTTGATCCAGCCAAAGGATTTGTAGTAATAGGGAGAAATTCCTGTATGTATGATCTTAAACTTGAACTACTGCTTTTCACCCTAGTTCTTTTAATTCAGCCATGAAGTCCATCAAGTTTTTCTAACATGTCTTTAACCTTTCTTGAATAAATAACTTCAGAAAATAACTGGAAATAAAGAAAAACTCTGTATATTTTTAGGTAATGATAATTCAAAGCATAGAGAATGAAGGTTAAAGGCACATAGAAATTCCTGCTGCTGAATGGGACCAAGTTTGGAAGCATTTGGTTATTCCTGATAGGCAATCTCTTGAGCTCAATTTAAGACCTTGATCCTCAAGCCCTCACGACTGTACAAAGTCTTTCAGCAACAGGAAGCCTTTACTCATTACTGTACTTGGCCCTGAAACACAAATAACTTGTAAGCATGTGTTTGTAAGTGTATAAAAAAGAGATCAGAGGAATTGCCTCATACATATTTTAAAAAGTAAATGTCAAGATGCTGAGCTTAGATTTAATTTAGGACTTATCATTAGTGTTTTCTATGCATTTATTCATTTATGCAAGTTACAGCAAGAAAGATGAAAATATTTATGGAGTAAAAAAAATGTTATGGTGTGAAATACTGCTGCATGAGATGTCTGTAGCATGTTAAGTTTCCCCAAACTATTCCATCATCACTTACTGCCTAGTTTCCTTCCACATAATGATTATATATTTTAATTCATGGAAAGTACACTCTTAGTGTCCCAATTCAAATAAAGGACAAACAGGACATGTCTCTCTCCACAATTTTGCAAAAGGACAGGATCTTTGTGTTTCAAAGCTGGGGAATACACCAAATTTACTGAATAAAGTGAGGAAAATCCTGTAAGGAAATTCTCTTTTTGCTAGTGTGACTGCAATAGGCTGGTGTCATTCCAATGATCTCCATGGAGTCTTGCTAGGTTAAACAAGAGAAAAACAGCAGGTTTTTTTTTCATTACAGAACAATTAGCTATTCCTGTGTTTCAGTTAAGCATAATAGAGACCTGGGTGCTGAACCATTCATCAGTTTAGGATGCTGTTTTGAAGAAGAAGTTGTAAATCTGCAAGCACTAAGCCCAGAAACAATTACACATGATGCTAACTGCTAAATACTGCCACAACCAAGAGTCTCACAGGGAGCCCTTTTATTTTCCCCACAGGGACACGAGCGAGGTGGCAGTGCTGACCTGGGATGCAATACTTTGTGTCCAGGTGGAGTGCCTGTGACAACAGGAATGAGGAGAGTCCCTAAGCAAGACACATTGCACACCTAGACTGAGGTCAAATGGTATTTGCAAATTTCTCTTCAAACAGTCTGTACTGCAGAATATCTTCCCAGGAGAAAAGACCCTGCAGGAAAGGAACATATTAAATATATATAAAGCAGAGATGTATGGTAGAGTCTTTGAATTAAAAATGCTGGATGGTTTCTCTCCATGACCCCTGGTACGTGGTGTCATTTTTGCTTTCCACCAACTGCCTTGAATAAAGAGACCAGTGAGACAAACCTGGCAGTAAGTCTGCAAAGGTACAGCTGCACCTGGGAGTATTTCCCAGTTTAATGCACAGCCTGGATGTATCTTGGCTTCTGGCTGAATCCTGTGTGCCTGTACTGCAATTGTTCAGCCATCGTCTCTCTGAGAAAGGATGCGAGGTGCACACTGCTGAGGAGGGTCTGTGTGTGCCCTGGAAACAACCTCCACTGCTGGGCAGCAAACATAAACAAGTGTACTTTGCATTTGGCACTGTCAGGTGTTGTGCAGTAACATATTTTGAAAAAAATTGGAGGTGTTTTTTGATGCTTAGTTATGCAATGGGTTTTCTTTAACTCAACTTTCAAACATTTTTTTTGAAATAAATCTCAAAATAAAAATGTTTAATTACATTTTCAGTGAACATGGAAACCAAATGTGTGAGGAAGGAGAGAAAAGTCATTTCCATGAAAAATTTTTTGTTTCACTTTAAAGAATTATGCACTGAAAAGTGCAGCTACAATTCTACACCACGTATACTTCAAATTGCAGTGTATTTACTGACCCATCTTTCCTTACAGATGTCAATCCAATTTCCTGTTAAGTATAAGCAAATTAAGTGTGCATGTTCTCACAGTAAGAAGTGTTATTTTAGTAAGTATAACAGATTTTTAATGTTCATATTTTTATAATTTTCAGATAAAGGCCAGATTTTTAATTTTTAATATAAGAGTTCAAAACAACCCTTTGGAGCTAGATGTAGTACTACAAAGAGAAAGCTTCTGATGACTCACAGAATGTTCTCTCCTAAGGACCACTTTTCCATGGTGACGAATTTATAGACAAGGTTTAGAAACCTTCTGTGGTGGGGACAATTTTAGCACACAAAAAGGAAAACACTTACCCAGCTGCTCCCAGCTTTATGGATGCTATTTATAATCTTTTTGCTTATACATACATTTAAGCTGGTTTCAGGCTCTGTAATTTTTTTTTGTGAGCCTTTTTGTTTGGAAATAGAGAGGTTACATCCATTTGTTTCTCGTACCATATGAGTTACTCGATAATCTGCCCAAAGGCAGCTGCCAGCTCGGGTGTGTGCTCCCAGCCCTCCCTGACACTCTCTCTGCTCACAGGCCAGCAGCAGCTCCTTCAGATGGCTGCTGGCAGCACTTCTACCAATATTTTGTCAAAAAGCATAGATAAAACAGATAAGAATAAAGACAGAAAATATATGTAGAACTACATCTAGGACCTGCATGTGAATATACAAGTCACCTTACACATCAGTAAAATTAACAGCACCTTAATTGCCTGCAGGATCTGAATGTGGTGAGGCATTTGTATATATCAGTAGATTAAAAAAACAACCAGAAAGTGTTTAATGTGATCATCATAATTATCTTCTTCATTACTTATTTTAGAGGTGGTGAACATCAGCACAATAGCTATGTAGAAGTGTTTTGTTTTGATAATCTCCATTTTGAATATACTGGACTTTGTTCAGTTATTTTTTAGGGAAGTGAGAAAGTGGGGGATTTTTGTTGTTGGGGTTTTTTTCCCACTATTTTAAAAGTAAAGTGGCTTTATGTATTATCAGAGGCCTCTCAGATACACCCACAGTCAGGTCTATTTAGGAGTTGGGGTTTAAAAGCCAACCAAACTCAGTTTACTGGACATGGGGTTCTCTTTACAAAGGCTATGCAAGACACTCAATGCCTTTGCATTTGTCTAACTCATCAGGATACTACATTTTATCCTTCTGCATTTTTATAGCCATAAATTTAGGTTCCAGCCTGGCACAAGGTTTCTCAGGGACAGAGAACACTGCTGTCAGCAGGACTGACATTTGTGCTGGCCAATTACTTATTAAGACAGGCTGCCATTTGCTGTGCATTCAGCTGGTCCAGACTGTTTTGGCTTTCAGTGTCAAAAGTGAAAGCTTAAAAAACCCTCAAACCACACAAAAATAATGTAATAATGTAGAGAATGTGGTAGGGAAGAATTAAAAGTGGAGGGTTTTCCTGGCCAGGCTCCCCAGCAAATGAAAGGTGACCCAAGAGAGCTCTGCTCATGATGTGACCGCAGCTGCTTCTCAGGGCAGTGCATTTCTGAAGTGGTATTTAGTCTTTTCTTGTGAGAGGCATTGTGTAGGCACATAAGACAGCCTTAATCCCTAATGATGTTGTAAAACATACATCACAGTTCTTGCACTCACTCAGCTACGTGTCTTGATAAAAAGATGTCAGGGAACTACATTTAAACGTGTTTATACTAGATGGCAACTTTGCAGTCTCACTTAACAGCAACGGTTGGAAAGGAAGAGTATAACACATCCACACACACAAACAAGATAGCTGTGCATAATTTGATGGATCTGAATCTTTGAACTTTGTCTTGATATGCATATATGCAATCTGACTCTCCTTCGACCTGGATTTTCTAAAATGAATTCTTCACCTCTTGTTCCTCAAACCAATCCTGAGTATCTTACACAAGACTGACCTCCTATCCTATCATTGAAAAATGGTACCTATTTGCTGAAGAAAACAAAAGTACACCAAATGAAGAATACTATTTGAAAAACGAAATCAAACTGAAGATTTGAGGAGGGATATAAATATTTTAGTGGCAATGAAATTATTTATTCTCTGAAGACAGCTCCTGTAACGCAGCTGCACCAGCCATTAAGGCAATTATATTTTCCCATTTTTATAAGCTACTTGAGAATTATTTTTTTTTCTACTAGATTAAAGCTGTGTCACTTCTCTACAAAATCACTTCTGACTTAAAGGAATACTGGAGATACATGTTGAGTAAATCTGGAAGTGGAAGCTTGGGATTTACTTCTTTATTGTGGTAATAGTTATTTGTGTGGGACAAACTGGAATCCTACAGAAACTTCTTACAGTGCCTCTTAATTTGCTAATACCCTGACCTCAGACCACAGTAAGAATTCTGTGACAACTAAGTTTGTCACAATTTCAACACAATTGAAAAGGAGGCCAATTCCACAGGTGTTCCCTGAGCAGTGCTGTAACCCTCCCACACCTTCTGCCAGGGTGCTGTGAATGGACAGAATGATTTTATTGTATTACAGCAGTCTGAAGAAGACACATGGGAGATGATGTTTGTAGGCACACAAGAAAGCATTGCCCTTCCTACCAAAACAAGTTCATTAATAGACCAGGCAAATTCTGAACTGCCAAGAAGGAGCACTTTGTACAAACCATGACCTTAGACATGTGTCTTGGCAAAGCACAATGTGAGTAGCTGTCTTTTAGCAGGTGCTTGCATCACCTGTGTTCCATGTCATGCCAGGCCACCTGACCCGACACAGCCCACAGGGAGGGCATCTCAAGGCTATTCAGACCCATAAAGACACAAATCACCTTCTAAAAGTCCTCTCTTCATCCTCTACAATGCAGTGTAGAGCACAATGAAGTTTAGCTATTTTACATTCTATATATATAGAATACATATTCTATTTTATATTCTATTCTATTTTATATACTATTATTTATATATTATATTGATACCTTAAATATATTAAGGCTCTCTGTTTTCTTGTGTTTTCCCTCTTTTTTTCCCCTCCCAAACTTGCTGTTCTGTGATTCCAGGTCTATGACTGCTTTGAGCACTTTATTTTGAGCTTTGCACACTAACCTAACCACTCTGCACATTCTGATGCTTCCTTGAACCAGCTGAGAATGACTTTTATTCCTGTTTCTCATTAGCAGAAGAGAAATGTATATTTTTAAAATAAGGGTGACAAATAAGGATTAACAGGCAATGAATAAATTAACAGGTCTTGGTGAGGTTATTTATGTAACTAAAGAGAGGTAAAATACTTCTCCAAGGAATAAATGCAGTCTATATATTATAGCAGTGTTGTGAGGCTGATATTTAACTTCAAGGCAATCTGTGTTTACGACTGGAAGGAGAAAGATTTATATTAAATATTTAAATAATAAACTATTTCTTAAAATACCTTTCAAAAACACTTGGTGTTCTTTTCTTTTTTTGTTGGTGTTAATGCACTTTGTTTTATTTAAGTCAATGGAGTTGCGCCTGCTTGCATAAAGTGGTCATGAATTTTCCTGTCTGCTGACATTTGTGCTCTGCAGATGTTGGGGCAAAATATTCATTGCAGAATTTTATTGCCCTGAAATCCAAAGATCATTATTGGTATTTGTTTAAAATATACCTACCTTGCATGGGCACATGGGCAAATAAATCTTTCTTCAGTACAACCCTCACATCAACATTTTCCATCCTGATGGCTTTCCCTTTTCTTTTTTGTTCTAGTTAAAAATATCCTGATTGTAGCGTGAATTGATGCAATGCCCAACAAAGCTGCCAACATCAAAGTTCTCCCCTTTACACCAGAAGGCTTGCTGAGCTGGAGCTATAAAAATCAATACCTGAAACACAGCTTGACAATGACGACAATTATGAGAAATTACGTGAAATTCTGAAAACCTACCCATTCTGCATGGAGAGAAAAGTAAAACTTTTCTGGTCAGAACCAGAGGATCCTTAAGGTCCCTTCCAGTGCAAACCACCCAATGGTAAATCCAACAGAAAGAGTCAGTAGCCCAGATTAGCACGGAGATAAGTCAGGTAGCATGAAATCTCCTGTCTGGGCTTAATGGCAGAGTGATGAGAGTTTAGCACATCACAGAAACATCCTAAATGCAGTGTATTCAAGGATCCTTTTCTGTTTTCACCGTTGTGTTTTGCTTTAAACTTTTCTTCCTTTGTGGCAGAAAGGGGCTCTAGAATTGGGAATCAACCATTCTAATATAGTCTGCATGAAATGAGTTATGGTCTTCTGACTTCTCATAAAAGAGGCTGTAGCAAGATCAGTGACGGTCAGCAATTATTAGGTAATACTCTGAATGTTGGAATAATCCAAATTTGTAGCCCATTCCTAACAGATTCATATGGCTGTGCTTAACATGGTAATTATGTATTTTATGGCAACTATGTATTTTATGTGGTCTGTTAATACAGGCATAAACTGCTTGTAGAGAGCACTACAATTAAAGCTGCTCAGGTCTGCCTGTTTGCTGGAGAAAAAACAAGTTCATTTTTAGACTTCATCATTCACATTTAGCTCATCTATCACATTTAGCATTTTGATTTTGTGAAAATGGTGGAGGTTAAGCTAGTCTTTTCTAAATCTTTGCCAGCTATACAGGAAAATAAGTTACATAGGTATGTTAGATCATCTGCTTTTAATTATTTTTTACAGGAGCAGCAAAGATGGTGTTAATAAATCTTATTAATATTGTAATTAGAGGCAATATGAATATGAAGTAAATAATAATGGAACTTCTTTTTAGTAGTAGATTTCCAAACTTTTTAATACTACTCAGCTGCAAAACACCACAGTAGAAGTTAACAATGCACCCAAGTAGCAGATTGAAATATTCACACCAAAACTATGTCAAGTAGAAGCTTGGGTAAGGCAGTTCCAGCACCACCAGAACCACTGAAAAATGTGAAAGAAAAACGAGAACACCAGTGCATTTTTGGTTTGTTTTGTAAACAGAAAACTCTGAGGCAGCATTTTAGCTCAAGGAGTACAGTCTTGAACAGTAAGAAACACATAGCACAAATGAGAATTAAGTGAACAACTGCATTACAGATCTAGCAAAGTGTCCAGTAGTGCTGTATGAAGGGCTGTACTGCAGGAGCCTCAGTTACCTGCAGTAATCCCACTTGCCCTGACCAGAGACAGCTTCCAGCCTCCAGCAACTGTTTCTGTCGTGATGCCTAGAGCAAGACAATTCCCTTTGCCTTTCCTTCATGCCTCAAGCACTTTAAATTCCTTAAACTGATGTGCTTCCAGAAAGCATATGCAATATAAAATTGCTTTGAGCTTCTCTGAAGGTTAGTATGGGTCAAAAGGTGGTTATCTTTATCAAAACATCTTTATCAGAGCATTTCTATTTTGGAAGAGCCATCTTGCCCAGAGTCAGCCAGACATTCCTGTGGTTGGTAACAGCCAGCTCAATACTTGGCTGGACAGTGTCACCTGCATGAGGAAGAGCAGTGTGATGCTGAAACATTTTAAATTGCCCTCACTGGTTCTGTTCACTTTTTTTTCAGTAAACCAAAAATCCAAGGCAGTGTGGGGATTAACACGGTGTGGTCTGTAAGGGGATGTTTTCCCCTCTGCCCTCAAGCAAGAAGCTGTGACAGCTGTGCTCAGTTTACTACAAGGGAAGCTGCCACGGGCAGACAAGCTGGTGTCTTCTCTTAAATCTTCAGCCCAGTCTCAGAAACCTCTCCAGGGCTGCTGGGACTTGCCCTACATTTCTTAAACCCACTCATGGTAATATGACTCCATTTATAGCAACTTCAAAAGTGAAAGCTGGTATTAACCACTCTTGTTAACCGAGAGTTTGTATTTCTTGTTACTGATGTCTTGGTTTCCATAAAGGAGGGGTTCAAAAGACACCTTTGCCAAGGAATTAAAGGCAGAAATGGATACTGAGAGTTCCTGCTTTGCTGTTTTTTGTGTTGGGTGTAGTGTGTGCATAGCTAACCTGTGGGGCTGGTTCATGGGGATGCAGAGCTGTCCCACAACAGCCTTCAGCACAAAGGTCCCAACATACAGATGGTGTAAGGCAGTGCTTTAAAGTAACTACATTTGTTCTACAGTTACTGTGTTGGGTCACAAAGCAAAGAAGAGGAATAATTTTGCTAGTTTAAATACGTTCCTGGTACAGAGCAGGTAATTACTTCATTTTTAGGCAATACAAATCTGATTACAGTGTGAAAGTATTCTTCTGAAAAAGGAGCCAATGGTTGAGTAAAGCTTTAAAAAATGTACAAAGCAAGGAATCATAGATTGCTTTGGATGGAACTACTCCCTATTATACCCACAAATGACAAAACAAGACATCACAAATACAGCAGTTCCATATTCTCTTCTGAGACACTTCAGAGATCTTAGGGTCTTTATCAATTATAAGTGATGGAGATTAGGAAGAAGGTTTTGCTGCAGACATGCTTTTTAACAGCTGCAGTGCTTCAGACACCTTATTCTTTAGGTGCTACTGTTGGGAGAGGGACAGAAGCTGCATAAACAATTTAATTCAGATCAGAAGGGCACTTCTGAAGTGAACCTGAGTGTCCCTGCTCCCACACATGTGGTTCTCACTGTGACAGCCTCTGCATTTGTGACACACATTGGACCAGTCTGAGGGTGCATGAAATTGATTGAACATAAACTGAGGGATGCTCTTGGGGCACATGCAATGCACCCCAAACACAAATCAGCTTTTAGTCCATGGGATAAGATCAGCCAGTCCAAAGCAAAACCCAATCAGATCCATATAATGTGGGGAAGGTCTGGTCCTCAGCACCAGCTGATCCAGTCTCATCAGAATGTCTGCATAGCACTACCTGCTCACACAGAACCTGAAAGGGTGGTTATTTTGACTCAAAATGCCATAAGTAGACCTCTGCTTAGATTTATATTTAATCAAAAGTACTTTAAATTTACCAAAGGTAGGGTAGCTCCTGGAGGGCCATTTTTCCTACAGAAGACCATGCATTTGAGAGGGTTGATGTATATCCTCCACCACTGCTTGTGGAAAACATTTTCTCCCCACTTAAATCCATATTATTAACACTTGAGCTACAAGTCATCCTCTCTTCTGGTGAGAGAAATTTCACCCTCAAACTTCTGTCATTATTGAGGTAAATTCTAATTTGTTGATAACTTCTTGTGAAATTTATTTATTCCCAGAGAAACGGTAAGAAGAAACTTAATCTATTTAGCTTCCAGAAAAAACAATTATTAAAATATATTTTAAATGCCTCTGCTGCCTCTTTTTTTTTTTGCATCAGCACGAGCATGAAAAAAGCTTTGCAGAAATTTCTATTCTGTCAAAGGCCAATTTAATCAAAACCCACCCAGAGTAACTTTTGTTTTTACCACCTCTACATGACACATGTTTTCTGCCTACAAGGGCACTGAGTTACACAAGCGTTAATATCTGAATGCTATCAAAGTCAGTACATACTTAAATGTGTAAAATAATGTTTCTCAGCTCCACATTAGACTCTTATGTGAAATATTACAGTTTTAAGCGAGTGTCAGTGAAACCAAAGCACTCTTCTTCAAAACTGCTCCATAAAATACTTTAACGATCCAGTTATACATGTACACAGCTTTCTAAAGGTCTTCTGCAAACCCATAAATCTCCTGTTCTTACAGATTTTAGAATCTCATGATATTAACCTAACTTTAAAAATTAAGTGATGTAAAAGTTTAACTACTAATTCTGATGTTTCTAGCTTCTTTCCTCTCTTCAACATTCCTGTTTAACTATTTTAGAGTAACATATGAACATCAGCCTGAAATTAGGAAGCATTCTGTCTGAGCCAATAGTGATGTATTTTACTAAGTGATTTGATAGATTTTAGGGGCTCTTTTTCTGCCCTGAGGTTTGCATTTCACATTTATTCTGAAGGTCAACTGCCAAGAGAACAAACTGTATAACAAAGAAGCTATCAGATAAAGTTAACAGATGCCTAATTCCCTGGGTAAATGAGTATTTTAGGTGCTGCCTGCCTACAGGAAGCCTGCTAATCTACTAGAGTTTGATACAGCTGCCACAGTGGTGAGTGGCATCCTGGTGCTGTGTTGCTACTGTTGTAAATGACCATGCTATCACACAAGACCAGATAAATACAGTTTAACACAGGAATACCCCAGATCCATGGCTGGTTTAGGGAGCAGATGCTAGCTTGCCATTTGCTGTCACTTTGGATGTGAAAGTGAAGAGATTCCTCATTCTGTCTCTTTAATGCTCACACTTAATGAGCAACACCTAAAACTTGCCTTTGGGAATCCTCTGAAGTGCAGAGTAGCTGCTGAATTCCCTTGTCACGTTACTATTCAAAGGGAACACAAGGAAGGGAGAGGGAAAACAAGGGAAGAAGCAGAACTCTTTTATTTATGCTCTCTGCTATCAATGTCATAAGTGAAACTATTTTATTGATTTTCAAATTAGTTTAACAGCATTCTTAGTAATACCACACTACAATGGCTTTTTATATTAGATTATGAAAGATTGATAATCCATTCCGTGGCCCACTGCTGGTCTGAGGTTTGACAGCAGCAGCAATTTCTAAATAAGCACTAAATTGGAAGAGAAGTGGGAGCTCCATTATCACAAGAACAGGGAGTGCAATGAGGAGGCAGTGAGGGGAAAGGCTGCTTAGAAGACATTTGTATGAAAACATTGACTGTCACTCAGCATAACCCACTGTGCACTCAGTGGCACCTGTGACAAACAGCACCCAGAGCAGCAGTGACATCTGCAATCCTCTGGCCTGATGCTTCTCTGCTTTCCCAGTTACTGCTGATTCTGAGTTGAAACAGTTTGTACAGACTCTAAGAGAAGTTTAAGAAATTATGGATGTGGGAAAACAAAAGCATTAGTCTATTTACCTGCTGGCTTTGAGTATGTAGGTTCACAGTGGAAACTTATTTCCCACATTTCAGATATTTTTGATTGCATGGTCTGAGCAAAAAAAAAAGTTAATTCTAAAGATCAACATGAACATAACTGACTCCATAACCTCAGAAGTATGTTATATACAGACTGAAGTGTCAGGTGTAGGGGCAAGAGTATTAGGATGCTGTAATAGAATGAACTATTTTACTTCCTCTGTTTCTTATATCCCTTGATTTGGAAACTACAATACTCCTTTTAAGCAATTTTAAGTTTTATTAGGGCTTAACATCCAGGAGATAATGAAGATTCCTTTATTTTTCCCTAACAACAGCTTCCCTTTACTTCTAAAAGCAGTAAGATGCTTCTTTGCAGAACACCTTAAATCAAGATATACACAGATGGGTCCATTTACAATCTATGATGACATACCCAGTTGATTCCAGATTCATTTTCCTAACTGACAAATACAGTTTACAGATTACTTTCTCTAGTAATAGATTACTTATAATAGAGCCTTAGTTTAGTAAAGAAAGCAATTGTGAAATTTCTGACCAGTCAATGGATGCATCAAGAATTTTTTACAGATGGCAAATCTTCTTTTAATTGCTGCTTTTGAATGTCTGTGAGTGTAGAACTGTGGGTGATGCAGGATCACAGTTCTTGTAGAACTGTATATCTGTCCCAGTCCCAATCACAAATGCATATTTAGAGGCCTAGAAGAGCAAGGCCATGAGCTCTAAGCACAAGAACTGAGTGTGAAGGTTTCCTGTGAAAGTTTCCTGCATGGAGAGATCCTCTGAAGAGAGAGAAGGGAGAGGAATAAACCTAAATATTTAATGTTAAAGCTGCTGCTGCCAGAAACACATGGCAGTCCAGACAGCCCATTGCCAGATAAAGCATGTGGCAAACTCAAAGGCCCAGTTTAAAGCTGGCAATATAAAATCTGTGTAGGCTGCCAAAGAACCAGATGTGTCATGCCTGGAAGACTCTCTATCCTTCACTGACTCTTTGCTTATGGGTCCTGTGACTGATATCCCTAAAGTATACCATAAAACCTTCACAAATTAATGGGAGGTATTGTGATCACCAGCATACCTGAAAGTTCTTTGGTTTTTTCCCTTTTTTTTTTTTTAACAGAAGGTTGAAATTACTTCTTGCCCATTTAAAAACATAAAAAATGACCCTTTAAATAGTTTATCTTACTATTTCTAGTGTTTTGGACTTAGCTGTGCTTAAAATCTGTTACCAATATGGAATAATTTATGGAGAAATGTTTGTAAAATGGAGTACAGAGTGTCTTATTTCATTTAATAAACTCAGTTTACGGCTAGATAATACAAATATTTGTGTAGAAATGTGGGGTGAGGTTGGGAAATTCTCATCACAACATGAATTAAGAAAAATTAACATGCACTACAGTTTCATTCACTTTGGAGAATTTAGTAACTTCTGGAGAAAACTTTTTGTTTATTATCATCTGCTCAACACATGAACTTTCTTAGCCAATACTGCCCAGAATTATGCAGGTTCCTGAATCAATGTCTATGTTTTTCCCCAGCAATTAAATAGGTAAATTAAAAAAAAAAATCAGAAAATCAGATGGCAGTGTTATTTATTTTATCTAAAGGGACAACAAAACCATAAGCTTGAAGGAAAAACGTGACTTGAAAAATATTCTTTAAGTAGAGAAACAATGCAGTAGGGTTTGGGAATCCCTTATGCTACCAAGAAAATAAACATAGTCTACTTTTGGGGAGCTCTGCTAAACAAAAAAGCCAGAGCTGTTATTAGATGGCAAGGTTTTTACTTCCACAGAGATAAAAAAGGCTTAATGCTCTGAACTGAAACCTGTGAAAATTTCACCAATTTGCCCAGTAATCACCTTTTCTTCAAATTAAGGAGCATTCATGTTTGGCTGCTCTCCTAATACTCTTAACTGGCAAAGCAGTGACTGTGTTTTCAGAGTGCAAGGTGTGGCTACAACTGAGTCATGGCTCAGAATAGTCACTGAATTGTCACTGAATGTGACATGATGATTTTGGCTCTTCTACTGGGAGAAGGCAGGATGGGGAAGAGGCTGTTTGGAAAGGCTCAGGGCACTGACAACACACAGCAAGTCCAAATAGCACCACTCTCGTGTGGCATCTGTGGTAATGAGCAGATGTTTTATGCATTGTTAAAACAACTTAAAATTGATTTCTTGAGAGGTGCCATTACATTTGTTTATTACTTGATTGTTAAAAAGCATTACCACACTGATTATTTGTTAAACACCAATCTGGAATACAATTTGCTAAACTACGACAAACCACAAGTGCAGGGATCTCCTTTAAGTATTGTGCCTTTGTTACTGAAATACCAAACTCTCCATTTGAGGTTTTATGTCATTCATTTTGTTTAGACAATTCACTGCTATGCTCTTGGAATAAACCACTCCATGCTGCAGAGGTTGGATTTATGAAACATGGTGTAAACATGTTCTGCCTAAGAGCAGGCAGACAGCAAATGCCTGGGGCATTCTGTAATTGTCCTGGGAACACAGTTTCTAAATCATCTCAGATTTATTACTGTAATTTTCATGAGATACCTGATACAGTAAATGTTTCGAAAGGTTTTATAGTTTTTGTCTAAAAAAGACAGATTGTTGAGTCTACCTGACTGCATGACATCATGCTGTTCATACTTTCTGTATGAAAGACAGTCACCTTTGTGTGTGTTGCTTTGACTTACCAGGTTTGGAGGTATAATGGATAATGATGCATGTGAAGGTATAAAAATATGTTTTAGTGATGAGGGACTTTGATATCAACCTCACCCAGGATGTATTACATTGGACTGAAATGCCCAGAGTAGATAATGTCTCTCGGAGCTATTTTTTAGGACCTCTTGCTTACTCCTCTTTTTTGATCCCTATTGCCAACTCTCACACAGAGAAAACTACTAAACCCAAGCAAATACACCAAGAAAATCCAAAGGGATCCAGGAGAACAGGATACCAAGTTCAGATGGTGTCAGTGGAGTCTTGTACTCAGGTGTCAGTTATTTCTCAGCATTGCTCACATCCTCTCAACATATTATAAAACAGAGCTTTGATATACATTATAAACACATTATAAACATCAACACATTATAAAACAGAGTCTGTTGATGAAAATTTCCTAAGTATGATTTAAGACCTCTCTTGATAAAATAACTTACAAAAATTAATGAAATACTGAAGAGAGCTGCTAGCTCCTTAAACAAATCATCCCATCAGCATTTCTTCCCTTCTGTCCAATTGAAACCAAATCCCTAAATTGGAAGCATTCATAATAATAAAAAAATTTGGAGCTTATTTTCACCTGGATAAGACTGGTATTTATCATGCTGTCTGGGCCCACTCTCCAAAAGACCTGTTTTAGAGCTGAAACTGCTATTGCCTGATTATACTGCAGTCACACAACAACAAAGATCTGCAATTATGTGCTGAGCCAGCGGGTAGTAAAACGCCTCAGTCCCCACCCAGAATGGTTGTGCAGGCTGTTTAGGAGGAGAGATGGGGACAATGAAGCAGAAGAGGGGTGAGAACTGAGAGGCAGGTATGAGGAAAAGGGGCAGGTTTCTACACAGCAGGGTGTAATCTCAGCTCAGCACCTGCACGAGCAGCAAAGGAAAGGTTCTTTGAAAAAGACAGCTGAGAAACTGTGTACACAGGTCTCCTGTGAGAGAACTTTTGATGCCAAATGCTATTTCCATCAGGGAGCTGCTGCTTGCCAAGATATGTCCCCCAAGCAGCATTTTCACTAAAAATCTCCTGCCGCTGCTGCTGTCACACCCAGTATTTTTATGAGACAGAGCTTCCTTCTAATGTACTTACTCCCATCTAAAGGTGAAATGCTGAGCTAGGGAAGGTTGGTTGGTCTCTTTGATTTTGCTGAGTTTTTGGCAGGTAAATAGGATGTAGCTCAATTTGACTGAAATTGAAGAGTGAGATGAAATTTCAAATGAAAAAATATATAATGTTTGTATTGTTTTATGCTATCTTGAATGCACAAATTATGAAACCCGTGATAAGTATTGAACCTCTGCTTTGCTCTACATTTTCTCCTAGAAAAGGAAAGCTGCTTTGATGGGATTTTTCAAAAATGCAAACAAAAGGACTTTTTTTTTTAATTAGCAGCAACAGTACATGTCCACTAAACATTAAATTCTGAACCCAGATGCAGAGTTGTGTTTATTTTTGATTTTAGTTTTTAAAATCCAGCTAATATCACATTCTCTGCTTTTATACTATTTAAATTGCATTTTTTACATTGTACACTGGGATAAATTCATAAGGGGAATTCATTTCCATTTGCAATTATTGCAGTCTATAAAGCTGCAGTGGGCAAAATATTTGCATTTCGAGCTACACTTGATAAGCTATGTCAATTAATACCACAAAAATGTAGAGCTTTTAAAAACCCTTAAATTGTTGGCTCCATCTGCAGCTTCTTTCTCATTATATTTTTTGTGACCAGCTATCATTACATCAAGTTTCATGAAAATGGAGTTGGCATGCTCCATGGCTAAGAAAAGGCTGCCAAAAAACTTATATTATGCAAGAAGCAACACAATATATGAAGTGATACTTTGTGTTGGAATTTTTTTCCATCTCAAATGAAACATGTATCTTTTTGTTGTGCTCCTATTTTTGTAATTTTAAATTAGAGAGGAGTGACCTAAGCCATACATGAAGACAATGTGGGGCCAAAACAGCAAAGGCCTCTTTGGCTGCCAAGCTCAACAAAGAGGCAAGATTTCCTTCAGTTAATCCTTAACATAAGACAACTCTTACTTGTCTCTTCATAAACTGCAATTTAAAGCTCCCCCTTCCTTGCTTTGCATGAGTAATAATTAGGCTTAAAACAACAAAATCCCACACGCAGCAGGGACACAAGTTTTGAATGCAGTGAAGAGTGTTTGGTGTTCCTGTTTTATGAGCAAGACGTCACTGCTCAAAGCGAGCATCTGCGTGTTCCTCACAGACAACAGATTCCAGTCTTGCTCTGAGATTACTTCATTGTATGGCATCTGGTGTTTTATGGCCCTGCAGTTTAGAAATAAGTATTCTCTCTGCAACTTTATATCTTTAGAAATATTACCTTAAATTCACTCATTTATTTAGTCTTGTAAGATGCAAAGTTCTTTACACAACAACTAATTGAAAAATTCCTCCTTTTTTTACTTGAAGTTTGTGTTATTTTTTCCTCCTGAAAAAAGGTAATGTTTTCCAGTGAGCCAGATGGACTACTGTTCCTACATAAATAATAATAATTAATTTTTCCATTGGGTGCTGCAAAACTGGTCCTCCCACTAAGATCCCTGCATTTCCCTTATGCATAAAATCTTTTTTTGTTTGTTCGAATTATTTTCTATTTTAACAGAATTATTATTTTGTATTTTTATTGGCCAGCTATTAGCTACTCCATTAAGACTGTATTTCATTAGCTCTAACAAG
Organism: Notiomystis cincta; assembly: GCA_013398075.1. Lineage (NCBI taxonomy): Eukaryota > Metazoa > Chordata > Aves > Passeriformes > Notiomystidae > Notiomystis > Notiomystis cincta. The sequence continues at coordinate 19,592 of VZRX01023112.1, read as the reverse complement.
ATAACTGAAATCTGGTAGAATAAACATTTTAAATGCATGTCTCTTCCTTCAGCTAATGTCACTTCACAGTAAATACACCTGAATATTAGAAACCTCTTTCCTCAGATCTAGTTTTCACAGACCTGTCCCCTTTAACTACCCAGGAGAGGGCTTTTCCTCTCCTGCCTGCTTCTCTTTCCTGATGTAACTGTGCAGGCTGCAGTGGCGTGACTTGCTGCAGGCTCTGCGACCAAACGCCTTCTAATTCAAAGACCACCCCGAGTGCAGTTGCCACACATAAAAGCTCACATGTATTTTTTCAGTGGAGATAATGGTCGCTGGATTAAGGGAAAACAATGCAGAAAGATCAGATTTCACAGAGCACAGTGTGCATCCCTTATTATTCTCCACTGTTCTGTACCCTAAACAGTTTCATGGCACTGTCTGGCTGTCTGCAGACTTGTAGGACAAGGTAAAATCTGTGGGTTTTGCTCTCATTCTTACAGTTTCATTCAGCAGCAGCACAAGATCAGGTTTTCCTAGTCCACAGAGCCCTTCACTCACCATTCCTCTGTGGACCTCTCATAGGATTTGGAGAGATATATAAAGGCTCAGCTCATCCTGAGCACTACTCTATACTGACTCCTTAACCTGCAGGACAGTGACTTTGCTCCACTTTTCCATAACCTCCCAGAGGCTTAAGATACCTAATTTTTCTATGGTTCTATACTGTTTTCTCATGTTTGTGGGTGATAAATGCTAACCTTTACAAATTGTCCTGCACCTCAGTCAGGCAGGGACAGCCTGTGCTGACTACCAGACTTTTGAAGTGCCTTTTTGTCCATCACTCATCATATAGTAAAATACCCATCTTATGAAAAAGAGGTGATAGGTCCAAGGAAGAGAGAGGGATGAACATAGGAAAAATAACACACTGGTGGGTTGCATGCTACCCACTGGCTAAGAACTAAGAATAGAAGGAGTAGATGCTAGCAGAGGCACTGATAAGTGCCTAGTCTCCAGGTCTGTGACATCTGTTAACTTGCTTCTGTCCTACAAAAGCACCTGAACTCACTGGATACCTACTTTCTAATTTGATAGAGACTTTTTGGCAGGTGAGGCTAGATGAAAGGCCTTGAAGGATATAACTACCTCACGTGACAAACAACAAATGTTGTAGATAGAAAGAAAGGCTGAAGCCCCCGAGTCCTCCCTCACCCCATTGGAACCTGAAATACCCACATTTCTGCCTCTGTGTTGGCCCAGAACCACCTGGCAAGAGTAGATCAGCATCTTTGTCATGTGTCTGTCTGACAGAGATTGATAAAAAAAATTCTTCACTGACAGGGTTGTCAAGCACTGGAACAGGCTGGCCAGGGAAGTGTTTGAGTCACCATCCTCAGCCATTCCTGGGGGTCTCTAAAAGACACATGGGTGTGGTGTTTAGGAACATGGCTCCCTAGTGGACTCTGCAGAGTTAGGTTACCAGTTGGACTCAGTGATCTTCAAGGCCTTTTATAAATGAAACAATTTTATGGTTCTATGATTCCATGACCAGATGATGTTCATTTGCCTGGGGCCTCTGAGGGATATGATACAGCAAATGTGCTCAGACACTGCACAGCCCATGGCAAGCAGACTGGGTTCCTCACAAGACCTGGTCTGGACACGGGAGCCCTCGGTTCCTGCTCCTCACAGCTGCTTCAGAGGGAGAATCACCATTCTCTCTCAGGACAACATAGTGATGAACAGAAAAAACTCTTGCAGTAGTGATCAAAACCTGCATAATTAAATATTTCACTGCAGTTAATATTCTAGGCTAGGCCTCAGAAAATAAATCAATAATTATTTTTATGCTGCTGGATAGTGAATACAAAAGATTTTACCCTTTATACACAAATGTTTTGATTTCCTTTGAAGCCTTTTTGTTGGCAATATCAAAACATGACTATATGTTTGACTATTTCAAAACAAAGAGAGCTGCTTCTGGTAAAGCAAAATAAAGAACCTCAGCTGAACAAACTGAAGGTGAACCTATTTGATTTTTCACAAAGAAAAGCAAATTACTTAGATTTTATGTTCTATTGATATGTTCTCCATTTACATGTTTTACCATTGTTTCTACCACAGGCAGATGGATCAGGGATCCAGTCTGTTGATAAGGGAGCAGGGTAAGGACACGCTGCGCTGTCTTTGTGCTGCTGGGTGTGTTTACAGTGTTTGTTGCTGGCAAAGAAACAAGCTCATTCTGCAGAGAGATCTGAGTTACCAGCCCAGACTCAGCATTGTACTTATGCAGAGACTCCTGTCATTTGGTGTAAATTTTGGGCAGAGTGTGTTTTTGGCAACCTGTTCTATACAGTTCAAGTGAACCCAAGGTTTATTTCCCTTAAAATATGAAACTGCACTATGACAAAAAATTCAGAGTTCTTAATAAAATGTACTTAATTAAATGTCTTCCCTGCTTACTTGACATGTAATAGCTATTGTTTGCCTAACAACAACCTATTTAATAAATAGAGGTGCTTTTTTTTCTGTAGGCCCTATCATATCAGTCTTGTTCTCTATGTAAAGAAGGACTTATAGCTTCTTCAGACATTAAGCATAATGAATTCCCTTTGCTTCTAAAACCCACAGGATGATAGTTGGCACCAAGGCTAAATTTTTCTTTGATTTTTCACTTTCAGGAAAGTACTTATTTGAAAATAAGCATGTTACTATTCTCTCTTTGAGTCTGAAATACTCATTTGTGATTGTTTCATTGACATAGGTCTGGAGAGGAATTTGGCAGTTGGGACTGATGAAGAAGCCAAATTCTGCTAAGGTAAACTCACAGTGTGCTCCTTGGAATGCACACCTGGAATTAACTGGTTTCAGACAACCATCTCCAATGCACAGGGAGACTGACAGACTCGAAGTACACAGGCAGGTACCAAAACCCCAACCATTCCTGCCCCTTCCCTGTGCCAGCACAAACACAGAGGCTCTGCAGCACCCAGGTCACAACCTGATAAGCTGTCAATTAGTCCCCGGGGAAAACAATGAAGAAGTGGGTTTTTTTCTCTTTGTGCTCCTGGAATTGTCTTGCTGTAGGCAGAGAAGTGCCAGTCCCTGAGCAGAGGCTGCACATCTGGAAGAGCAGAAGCACAACTGACTGCCCTGGCAGTAGGTGGCCACTAGTGTGGGTTAGCAGGGTTTGGCTGTGTGACGGCACTGCAGCCTCAGAGCAGCATCTGGTGGTAATCTTGGTAGGAGAATGGTGGAATAAATCAAAGAGTTTTTCATCAGGCCTGCTAAAGTAATTTAGAATAGTTTGGGTTGGAAGGAACCTTTAAAAGCCATCTACTTCAATGCTCCCAAGAGGGACATCTTTCACTAGTTCAGGTTGCCCAGAGAGGTGGTAGATGATCCATCCCTGGAAACCTTCAAGGTCAGGTTGGATGGAGCTCTGGGCAGCCAGAGCTGTTCCAGTACACTCTTCCAGTGTTTCACTATTCTTACTGGAGAAGATTTCTTTCATCTATCTAGTCTAAATCAACCCTCTCCTAGTTTAAAACCATTACCCATTGTCCTATTGCTACAGTCCCTGCTAAAAATTTTGTCCCCATCTTTCTTATAAGCTCCCTATAAGTACTGAGAGGCAGCATTGAGGTCTCCCTGGAGTGCTCTCCAGGCTGAACAACCCCAACCCTCACAGCCTTTCCCGTCCTCTGACCATTTTAGTGACCCTCCTCTGGGCTGGCTCCAACAGGTCCATGTCCTTCTTCTGTTGGTGTCCCCAGAGCTGGATGCACGGGAGCACTCCACATGGAGTCTCATGAGACTGGAGTAGATGGGCAGAATCACCTCCCTCAACCTGCTGGCCATACTTCTCTTGGTGATGCCCAGGATATAATTGGCTTTCTGGGCTATGAATGCCCAGAATTTATTTTTAAATTTTTAATCTCAATTAAAAAGAGCTTTTTTTTAAATCTCTGAGTCAACCATGAGGTGCTACTAACTGTGTCATTACTGTTCTGAAGATATTTGAAATACGGTATGATAAAAGAAACAGAAAGTTTTTCCTAGAATAATTTTACTATAATAAATCATCTACAAACTCATTTTCAAAGTCCTGCTGTGGTAGTCTCCCCTTTATCACAGCCTTAACTTAGCTGCAGAACATAAAGAAAAGAAAAACTGCTTTGATTTGATAAGATACATCTGCTCTTTCCATGGCTGTGTTTCAGCAATCTAGAACATCTTCTCTTTAGAAAATGCTGTTCTGTGTATAGTTTTTTCTGGTAACTTTATGGCGTGGATTGTCTTTCTATAAACACACTTTAAGACCCATTGTTCCCCAGAGAAAGAGGAGGCTCAGCAGAGCATTGTTCTTCAGAGCATTCAGCCTGCACAGGCAGCCACAGAAGCAAAGGGTTCAGGCTCCCACTTCACTGCTGGATTGCAGCTCCCATCCCACCCTCCTCATTTGGAAAGTTCAAGGTGCAAAATAATTGAAAAAATGGAATTTATTGTCCCTATCCATTTGTTGGTTTGAGTACATTTTCAATTCAGAGTACTTTGGCTCACCTACCCTCTGGTACCTAGCATGAAATGCAGTTGTGTAGATTTCTTTGCAGATATTTTCCTGAAAATCACTGTCTGTTTTAGGTCTGATTCTGATCTGGTATACTGAGGTGCAAACTCGTAGCACCCTTGAAATTCATGCACATTTTGCTGTAATACCAACATCAAATCAGAACCATAACTTTGTACCCACATGTACAGTCATGTGAATGAAGCCTTAAATTAAAAGAATCATAATTAACTGAAAAAAATTAGAATTGGGCTTAATTGTCTCCAGAATTTTGCTGACTGTGGATTTGTTCTTGCAAATCTGAGACCAGAAAAAGTCCTGTTTTACCCACAGCAGAGTTTTCAGAGAGGTCTAATGTATAACTGTAATTATTTGCTCTCATTTTCCAACTGAACCTCCTTATCATAAATAGAATGGAGAGTATGGATTTCACTTGTTTTGTGCATGAAAAACAATACTGATAACATAAATATGTAAGCTAGGTAGACGGGGGAAAGTAACAATGCTGTTTATCTTAAATAATTTTCTATTTTTATTTTGTATTGAGAAAAATTCTTTTAATCTCCTGCCTGAGAGCAAAACAAATCATATTGCCTGAAAAATAAAAATACTGACTGTTGACCTACACTGCTGCTCTCAGTTTTTAGTGCTGTATCCATGCTCACAGGGGTTTTGCTTGCAGGAGAACTGAGGAGATGCCCAATATTTAATCAATATAACTGCGTGTTTCTTCACTTTTGCCTGAAAATTATGCACACAGTGCCCTCTTAAATATTATGTTCTACCACAGGAGAGAGAGTAAGGTTTCTGTTATGTATTCAGAAGAAAAATTAAGGAGAAAACATAAGTGAAGAGCTGTTCTACAAAACAGATGACAGAGTTTACCTCCAGGAGATAGTGAGAGTTGACTGATGGTGTCCATTCACCTTCAACTGGATACAACAATAAAGGTTTCCTACAGCATTTTGGCCATTTCAGACATATGGATGACGTTTTTACAGACAATAGAATTTCAGGAGACAAGACTTTGGGATCCTGTTTATTGTGCAATGTAGGATACAGTCCTATGCAGTGTATGAAACTAAGGGTTCCTGATAAAATATCAACAATATGGTCAAGAAAAGCAGATTTTTAACCTTCCAATTAATTCCTGCCAGAACTGTGAGTTTCCTTCTGGACTAAAAGTAGGTTCCACTGTCTTTTATGTGAATTGCTCACATATTTTAGATTTCTTTTTCTCCTTAATAAAAAAACCCCAATATATATGTAATTTATATAGTGTCTGTCCCCTGTTAAGTGCTTGTTAAGTCCTGTACAAAACATTCAGATTTAAAAACTTCATTTTAAGAAGCCTATGAGTGTGAACTCACAGGATCAGCATCTGGAAGTGACTACAGTGTAGAGGTGGGAGCTTTGGAGTTCAATGCAACTGCTACCAGAAGCTCTGGGAAAAGCTGCATTTCTTTGCCTCCTTAGTTTCATAAGAGAGTGAAGCTGGTGTATCCAAAGGGGATGCTTTAGACTGAGGGTCTAGGCAGATTTTATATGTGAATTCCTTATTTTTAGAAGTATCTTTTTCTAAGTATCTCTTAGATGTATCCCAGATTTGTTTTGCAGAACATAATTGTTGGATTCAACCCTGAACATGAATTTTCTTTAGTAAAAGACTACATTCCCATTTGTGACATACACACTTTTAGAAACGAGGAAAGTGTAAGTGTTTACTGGAATTGCATTTACACTTCAAAAAAATCATTCTTACTGAAATGCCATAGGTTGCATATAAGGTAGGAAACCTAGGACAGGTTCAGAGCTCCTAAGCAGGGGTGCAAGCTTTGCCCATGTCTTGATTTTTTATATCTTCCCTTACTTCCTATGATTTTTTCCCCCATCTTTTCCACCTGCAGAGGTCAGAAACCTGAGCTGCTGGCATCCCAGTTTGGATAAGTACAGGAACCAGGCACATGTGGTGACATGAATCTGCAAATCAGTTTAGACAAACCACAACAAACTGGGAGCCCCCTTGCCTGGCATGCACTTCACCCAGGCAGTGTGGATATGTACTGTTGCTCCAATTATTTTAAAAAAGGGAAAGTAAAAACGGGAAAGAAAGAGCAACTGAAACACTTTGTATTTCTCATTTATAATGAGGAGGCAAGAGAAGCTTTAAAAGGTAAATCTATCATGCTTGGACATAGAAGAGAAAAATAATCAAAACTTGGCAATATTTTTTTTTCTTATAGGAGAACATAAATATTATTGTGCAGGGGGAGTATCAGGTAATGAGAAAGCACATAATTAGAGCTGCAGTGTTGGGACAAGAACTGTGGATTTCACTGATCTCTGTTGGTTTTAGGTGTCAGCAGTGCTTTGACTACAGAATCATTGGTTATTTGAAAAAAAGGATACTTAAAATTGTTTTTGCTAGAGAGCTCACAGCTTTTCACCTCTTAGAAGCTCCCTGACACCATCCAGAGGAGCACTAAGTTTGGTTTTCATCTGAATGAATATGATTACCTTCCATCCCATGCTGGTGGTGAGCTTTCCAAATGCTTTTTTTGCCAGCTGTGTTCATGACATTTTACTTTGACTTGGGGGTGGGGATGGAGAGCTAAGCAGCGGGGAGAAAGAACTTTTTTACGTAGCAGAGCTTTTAGTCCCTGATTAAAACATTTGGAAAAAATCTGCAGAGGGAATAGCACAGGAGGAGTTCCTTTCCACTTCTCAATTCCCTCAGCAACTCATTTTCGTCACACTCCCATGTGTTTTTTCCATGAGACAGAACAATTGCCAGCCATTGTGTGCAAGGTACTGTGGGATCAGAGGTACTTAGTTATGGTATGCAGGGGTATTAAAAGGCATTAAAATACCTGAAATTTGCTGAATGCTCTCAGATTTGATATCTGTCCTTATCTACATGAACAGTTGGTTTATGCAATTTTCCGGATGTCATGTCCCAGTAGCTACAGCATATTCTGTCTTGGATTACAGAACATTTCTTCACTGTTCTCTGTTTCCTTGCTATCCACCTCCACATGACTCCCAGGTTATTTTATATGATTGTTACACAGTAAGCATGTACCATAGCCTTCATCTAACCAAGAGAAATGATAATTAACTGCAGTGCTGCAACCCACTGAAGAATGACATTTTGGAGGAGTTATCATCTTGATCCAATATTTAAAAAGACACAAATCGTGCAACAAAAACCTTAAGGAAAAACTGGACAAGTTATTTCCTGCACTTTTCCTGCACTTGGTCATTTACAAGTGAGAGAAAACATGAGATGAGCGACACTTCTGAAAAGGCTTTGGAAGAACAGAAAGTGGGGGAGAAATTGGAGGCAACATGCCAAGCCACCATGTGCAGGTGGAGGTAGATGAACTGAAGTAAAAAGATCATAGTAGTGATTTTTAAAGAACAAAAGAGAGAGAGATTTTCTATTCTAAGAAATCCTGACCTGCTAATGGGAAGCCATCTCCTTCTTCATAGGATTCCCAAGAGTAGGAAGATTGCTGTATTTGTTAAAAAACCCTCACAAACTCCATCTGCTCCAGCACTCTACTCTGTAAAGCTATCAAAAGGTTCCTACTAGACTTATTTTATGTCTCCTGCTTCCTGTAACTAGAAGAAACAGTGTATAACTGATCTCTGTCTATAGGTCCATGTGACTCAAAGTTTGTAGACATCTCTTAGGGACTAAATTGTTTCTGTTGGAGACCAAAGAGTTCTAGTTTACTTGGTTATTTCAGGAACTTAAACCATTCCCCTGTGTTTGATTATCCTGCTGCCCCTGTCTGAACTTCTGGTGATGCCCTCCTGAAAAATCCTCTTCAATATTCCATATCTACTCTGTCCAAACCCCGGTGTGTGTTTGTGTCTCCCACTTATCCTCTTCCTCTGGAACTTTTGGATAGAATATACAAATGCAGGAAGGAAAAATGTATGTGTGGGTATAGTTTTGAATTTGCTGTTGGGTAGCAGTGTGTTGTAGACAGCTCCTCTTGAGCTCCTTCAGGCACAAGAGCACAGAGGCAGGTTGAAATCCTATGTATTGTGTGAGGCAGAAGGCAAATACAACTGCCCCTCAGTCTTTCTAAGAGCTCTGAGTGCTTCTTCCCCTTTGCTGAGACTCCCCAAATACTTGCTGACTTCCCAAAGGTATCTGGAACACATTCACTTCAAGATGTGCCCATATGGCATACCTGGCTTGCTTGACATAGTTTGGAGAAACATGTGCAGTACCAGTTAATTGTCTTAGCTCTGAATCCTCAACTAAAGAGTTACAATTGCATGTGCCTCCTAGTGCTGACCTCACTTTATGAGAAATGTTTCCATTGCTTTTTTTTGGTTCTTTTTTTCTCTCATTCTTTCGCCCTAATTATGCCTTTTCCCTTTATGGTACAGCTTCTGACACAATAGAAACTACTAGCCTTCACAGATGTTTCTTAGCACAAAAAGAAGTCAGTTTGTTGGGACACCCCTTTTAAAGGTGAACATTAGCAAACTATTCACCTCCTAATTGGCTTTCTCAAAAAAAAAAACTGCTAAAATTTTTTCCCCTTGAATCACAGCCAGGTTCAGTAGCAATGGCAATACTTGCTCAACTGTTTCTAATCAATGACACACAGAGAAGATCTTAAATGATCATCCAGGACCCTGGGATGATGACAGATGGATAAGATAGTTGTGTAGAAACATTTGTCCCATTTCAAATTAACTTTCCATCATCTTTTATTGACACAAATAATGCCAGGATAGTAGAAATGGAAAATATTAGTAGAGTAGGGAAAATATTAGTAGAGTGGGGAAAAATATTAGCTTGTTTTTCCAGTTTGTGTTACACATGTGCTACACATTCTGGTTTCTGTTTCAAATATTGACCACATTTTCAGCAAGGCTTGTAAATGTATCTTGGCCCCCTACTACAATTGCCTATTGACCAAGAGTTTTTATAATTAACTCTAGGAGTCATTTTCTTGCCCAGCTTCTGAAAGCTGATGAGAAGTCTCATTTTTTTTGGACTAGAGTCTATGCAAAAGCTTCTAAAACAGAGATCAACATCGGAGAGTTTGGGCGGGTCTTTCACATGTCACCTTGGGAATATGAAATTCTGAAACAGCAAAATAATTTTTAAAACTTTGAACAAAATTGTTGACTTACATTAATGAGCAGAGGTACAATAGTTGAATTTTTATGCTTATTATTTTATTTGAACTAACTCGATTATAATTGACAATGTCACAAACCTAGAGGATAGTAAAACGTGTATTTTGACATTTCACACATCAATTAGTAGATAACACATTTAATTAATATTCAGAAAAGTTAAGCACCAACACTGACAATGTGTTATTTATCTCAGTGTCATCTGGAAAGAAAAAAGAGTGTTATCTCCAATTTAAAAAAATTCAAGACCATGGAGACCATGCCTGTGCTATGGACTCCAGAGAGAGAGAACAGAGCTGTGGCACAAAACTTACAGCAGGATCCTGGCTTTAAAGAACAGTTTAGTTTTCTGTCCTGCTGCTTTCTGGCACTGTCAGGAGCACTCCTGACTGTGGTGGTCTGTTTGATTTCGCAGTGCAGACAGACACTGGGACACGAGGAACTGAACAGAGAGGTCGAAACAGCTGTCAAGTGTTTAACTACTTTCTATCACTAATAGCGACCCGGGGGCAAATGGCTTCATATCACATTACCAAATCCTTGAAGCTTAGGGAATTTTTTTTAAAATTTCATTCTAGTAGGGGAATTTCTATGCCTGGCTTGGCTACTCCAATAAAATAAAGAGAATAGTACAGCTCTTACTTCCACAGAGAGGTATGCTTATTCTGATGAATTTGCTGGTTACTTGGTAAGAATTTTATACTGTATGTTGACACACGCCACTGGCTTCTAATGCTCCTATATTTGACTACCTTTTCATTTGCATCATAAACCTATTTTGTTAAATGCTTACTAAAAACAAAGTCTTTAGACTAGGCAAAGAACATACACTTTGGAGGCAAGTTTGCCTTTTACTACTACTTAGCTCAGCCTTTCCCTTTCTAACACAAATTTGAACTCCTGTTGGAAAAAAAAAAAGTCTAGTTTGAAATACACATGCAAGTTTTAGTTTCCACTTGCTTACAGTAAAGTTGAGTTCCCTTATTGCCTGAACTTCCTATGCATAGCCTAATATGACCGCACACTGTTCAACTTTTTAGAAACAATTTCAAGTTCCAGTACAATTGTATCCTAAAGGAAAATACAAAGCTTCATTCATTTTAGACCACCGTGGAACCTCAAAACCTTTTCTTTCTCCCCGTATAATCGCAATTCCCTTTGCCACAAGGACACTCAAACTTCTTTTCTGTTCGCCCAATGCAGCATCCTTCCTTTGGCTAGCAGAGACTCGCAGCACCTTTTTCAAGAACTGCATGCTACAGCTGCCAGCAAACAAGCCCACGACCAGGTCGGCGGCGGGAGGGACGCCCGCACACGCAGACACCGGCGGGCTCCGGCAGCGGAGCGGAGGGAGCGCGGCCGCGGTGCCGCGCCCCGGGCGGAGCGGGGCGGCGGGCGGACTTACCCGGCGTAGCGGC
>VZRX01023109.1:2897-42813 GCA_013398075.1 Notiomystis cincta | reverse complement strand
CTTTCTCTCTTTCTTTCTTTCTTATATTTCATTCTTACTGATTTTAACATGTATGAACACAAAGTCCATTTAAACATTAAAGAAGTTTCATAAATAAAGGCTCCTAGATAAGTAATTTACTTCTTAACATCTTAAAAGATTTCTGAGAATATTGATGTCCTCAGAAAATACTTCTGAACTTCCTCAGAAATGTCTTAATTTTGGTAGTATTTTGTTTCAGAAAAATATCCAAGCAAACATGGTTCAGTTATATCAAATCATACCAACACTGTAAGAATGTTAAATGAATTTTTATTTACCTTCTATTTAACACATTATAAAATACTCCATAGCATAAAGACAGAAAAAAAATTTTTAATTCTTTATTAATTAAAATATATTTTTAATGCATTTTTAATGCGTAAATTTGCTGCAGCACAAGGTATTTCCTTAGACACGTGGTTCTTAACATGATTAGTTGGAATTGATTTTAAAGTACTTCACTATTAAGGGTTTAGATTGACCAACTACCTAGATAATGCATTTTACTGTGCTACATAAATATAATACAAAAGTATTAATTCATGTATTCATTATTTTATGAGATGATGCAAGCTATCAGCCAGTCTATGTTCTATTTATTCTCTGTAAATTTTTGTCTTCAGAGAAGATGATTTTAACTACAAGCAAACCTATTGTGAATCCAATATAAATGGTAATATAATAATACACTTTTGTCACCTCTTTTCTTTTTTTAATCCATAAATAAGATGCTTTTTTAAAATTTCTATTAAAAACTTTTAAAAAACCAACAACAACAACAACAAAAATCAGACTTTCTTTTCAGGAGAGTTTCTTAAATTACCTGATTCTCCAAGAGAGAATTACTGGGCTATAAGGCAATAAAACTTCTTCACCATATCAGAAACATGATGAGAAGGTTTCTGAGTAAAGGAGAAAGATACTCTCTATTAGCACTGGGTTGTGGGAGGTGCTGAATTAACCCTTCCATGATGTTGTTTAGGCACAGTTTAATAGAAGAACCCCAAATACTTGTATATTAAAAATACAGTACAATTTACAACCAGAAAAACCCTCTGTTTCTCTGGAAAACCAACAATCAGTTCCTCAGTACCACCCTGTGCTCTTGGATCCTTGGCTTTTGTCTTTCAGATTCCCACCCAGCCAGGACTATTTCAAATCCAGTTCTGCCTTTTAGGTTCACTGAGGGACAACAGCCTCTCCAGTGAAGTGACTCTGAGCACCACTGAGTGTAGCTTTGCCAGACCTTTATACAGCTCAGTTTTCTACTTTTACACTTGTGAACAGGCTGTTGGGTTAATATGTGAAGTGTTCCTGGTCATGTTATAGTTACAACTCCATGAGACACATCTGCTAATATATTAAGGACATGCTGTACCTGGTTTTTAACCTGCTGAGGATGAAATTACTATTCTGGAATACCTTGAATATTTTTTTCCTTCCTATGAAGGTTAACTCATAAAAATGCATCAAATGTTTCAATGTATAATGTTACAACAACATTATGGTGGTTCATTTTGAGTGCTAAAGGCAGGATGGTGTTGCTGTTTTCAAAAATATTTGCATGGCAGTACAGAATTATAGAGCAAATAATTTCAAAAATAACCTTAAAATGCCATCTGATCTAATTCCTGATGAAAATAGAGCCCACTGTAAATGCTTTCTATAGAACTTAGTCCTATTGAACAGCTTACTATTCCTATTTAGCTAGAGACAATTCTTACAAAATTAAACAGGCCCTGGACATTGATGATCTATTAGACAATGCACCTGCTCAGAAAGGATTCTTGTGAGCATGATGGGTTCAGTGTCAGTAAAAGGACTTAGGAATAGCTGAAGTGGTCACCACAAAGCCCCACATTTCAGTCTAAATAAGTGGTCACTGTTATGTATTTCATGTTTTGTGGACTGTTAAAATCTATAGATATCTGAGTGCTGGTGTGTTACAGGTTTAAAAAATGTCTAATATGTGGAATTGTTGGTTTGTTGGGGTTTTTTAACAAATTTTGTTGTTGTGCTTCCAGTAACGATGGAGGGATAATCCTTCTGGAATATTGAGTCTGATTACATTTAGTAAAGTCTGATTTTTCTACCAAATAAAAGTATAAACATAAAGCTGTGTGTAGGCCAATCTGGAGACAAGAAGTATTATTTAATTGGTTTGTGCTGATAGCTCGGTATTTTTTATATTTAAATAAAACATCACAGCACAATTGTGACTTTTCATCTCTTTAGTTAAGTGGAAAATATCATGTGCTTTAACAAACAGACTTTCTTTACTTACAAATCTATGCAAGTAAGAATTTTCAGACAGCACAGTAAGATATTCTGCCTCCTAATAACAAGATGAAAAGCTTTGTAATTTGTAAAATAAGAGGGGCAAAGTAAAAAATAGTACAAAAAAACCAAAACTGCAGAGTGCCTCAAAAAGACTTGTTCAGTTTATAGCTGCAATCCTTTTATTTTCCCTTTCCCTTCTACACCAGAGCTCTATGTTCTGGTCATATGCAGTGATTGCCTTCTGCCATGGCCAGAGCAAAGTATTTCTCTCCTTCAGAGGACCTTTATTTTCCTCTGCAATTTAAAGAAGACCCCTCTGGAGAAAAGGGCATTGAGAGGTGATGAAATTGGTATGGAAAAGACATCATAGAGCAAAACTGCAATATTAGGATACTGGTAGAACACTCATTAATGTCATCTCATTATAACTGCTTAAGATATTCCATATGTACCCAGCCTTGCAACCATTTCCTGGACTATTTGCTTTTAACACCTTGTTGCTTTCTGTGTGTACCTCCAGCACTCCCACTTTTTATCTCATCAGCCATGAACTCCTCACCTTTTCCTTCAACAGCCCACTCCTGCTAGCTCACAAGGACTAGCAAAATGTTGCCCACATCTTAATTTCGCACACATTTCCATATTTCAATCCCTGACAGTGTCTAGGCAGCCAGTGGCCTGAGATTGCAGCCACACATGCAGCTCTGCATTGTCTTGCAGTTTCTTTGTGCTTCCTCTGGTTGCAATGGACCTACCAGTTGTGTCTGTCTCGTCCTTAACAGTTGTGAGCTGTATAATGAAGGATTTTCTTCCTTCCTGCCCTTTCAGACCATGTAGTTCAGCTTGGTCAGTGAACATTGCTAGTGCAAGAGTAACATACACACAAGGGCTAACAGAAAAATGTTTGCTCACAAGAAGCTAATAAAATTAACACATTTTGCTACCCTCTTTGTAAAAATAATGACGAGTTCTTAAGACAATAAGAGTCCGTTTGAATACTTGCTAGCAATTTAAAAATTGATAGGGCTGTCTTTTAATTGCTAACTTGCCCTGAATCAAAAATTACTGCTTGTTATCAACACTGTGATAAAGCCAGCCTATTTATAGGATTGTCTAGCTTTTAGTGGGTTTATGTATGGAAATGCCCAAAAAATGAAAAATATTTGCAGAAGCCTTGTCTACAAAGCTTTCAGTAAAACATAATGTCCTCTATGGGAATGTGTAATATACTCTGGTACTCGGTGATTTATTGCTTCCCATTCAAATGACACTTGCTGAATTCTGAGGGACTTTCATTTGACATATAACATTTCTTTTCTAGTCCTTAAATACATGCACATTCACACACAAAAGCACATTGAACAAGACAGATGTATTAACATTTGTTAGCAGGTCAAACTAAAACATTTTCAAGGACACAGTGTTCTCTTTGACCTGCTAACACTTAAGCAAGCTGCAACAGCCCTATATAATTCAGATTGTAATATGCTTTACTTAACCTTTGTTAACTAACACATGAAGGAACAGCTTTTCCTTTTAGTGAGGACAAAGCATGGTATTTCAAAAGGGCTTATGTGAGTTGAGAGTATGGCTCTGTACACAGTTAAATCCTACATTTGACTGCTGGACCAATTCTTTCTCCTTCCCACACAAATCCACATGGAAACAACAGAATAGAAAAAAAAATTGTGGAATTGAAAATACTTTGAATTATTTTCCATACCAAAATCAAAAAATAAATACATTATTTTCTATTTGTACATAATGTTTCCTTGTAGACAACAGGAAACATCTAAAAGCATTTGTCAGGAAAGACCAAGGAATAGGTTCATGAATATGCTGCACAGGTTTATCCACCAATTTAGTCACTGGAGTACATCCTATAATCTCCAAACTACAGTTCTCACTTTGACTTCTGGGGTTTGAGATCAGACTTTCTGACCCAGCAGAGCGTGCCCTCACGAGAGTGCTGTGGGCTACTCCAGGCTGGTTCTCAGAGTGGCTGGAGACCCAAGGTAAATGTGCTCATCACTGCTGGAGTTTCTGAAGTGCTGAGTTACTGGAGGGTAACTCCTCTCCTGGTTCTTCTTCAGGGATCATTTAAGCACACTACAAACTTTTTAGCAGCTTCTGTTTCAGGCACTGTAGGAGCTCTACCCCACAAGAACAATGTCTTCTGTTTGGAGGAAAATTCTTCATTCAGGCACACTCTTTGCCTAACTCAGATCTCCCATCTGGATTCAGTAGCTCAGTCACCACATTTTTAACTTCTTCTAAGCCTTTTTAGCCTCCTAAGCTTTTCAGTGTGGTGTGTGATTACGCTTGACTTTTGTATAGGACACACAGAGTAAGGGAAGGAAAGGGTCCTGCCAGACACAGGCTGTCCTTAACAAAAATATCAGTAAAAACAACACTACCTTCACCCTTCCAAGATAGCTTCTTTAATTTCAAGAGAGAGTTTTTTTTCTCAATGGCTGACGTGTCAAATGGGAAAAATTATAGATCTGTGAAAAAGACTTATGAAGTAACTGATATTCTATATACAAAAGATCTAAATAATTTCTGCATCATTGAAAAAGGTGTATTTGCAAAATCTCTAACTAAGTCTACTTTAACAATACAAGAAACAGCACAATTTATAAATATATATTTAATATTCAAATAAGCTCAGCCACAAGCAGAGAGGTCTCACTTTTTTCTATTCACTTACCTGGTTTTCCTATGATTTCAAACATAATTATGTTCTCCAAGTCCACTGCTGCTTTGAGGAAACAGCTCTGTTTGTATAAAGCTGGCTTTTTCAAGACCATCCTAGTTTAGACAACCTGGCACCCTATTTTAACCTTCTTTCCAGGAGCTCGGTGTACAGCACCAAAGGAAAAGAGAAATTCCCTGAAAAGCTCATGCTAAATATTCTGTCTCAGTAAACAGGCTGACTCCCTGCAGGTGGAAAGTATTGTCATGGTGAGTCTAGTAAATTTTGGGGAACATCAGAGATAAAAAGTAATTATCATTGAGCCCTGGTGCCCCTTGTCTGTAGGGTGATCTGGGGAATTCTTCCATCCCCTTAGTGCAGTCACACACTATACAGAGTGAAATGTGACTCTTAATTCCATTCCATGGTCTATTAATTTCCCAAAACCCTCCCTTCTGACACATAAAGGTGAATGTTTCCCTTCTTGCACTGTATCCAAATGCCTGTATGTATAAAAATTAAGTCTCTATAGGGTATCATTTTGAAAGGTAAAATTAAGACTGGAGAATTCAAATGATCTCACTTGAATGATCTAATGCCAGTTATCTACTTGAAGAAATTTGTAAGAAACAAAATCCCAAATTTCTTTTACATTTTGAACATAGTTATTGCAGGATTGTCAGTCCTGAATAGCTCATGGCACTGGGCAAGAGGAATATGGAAGATATTGGATCATATCTTGGATCTTCAGATCTAGTCTTGGACCATTCTGGGGCCTCATACAATTTACTGACTGGGACAATGATTTTAGAGATAACTGATGCTACAACCTAAACTAAGGTAATAGCAATGCAGCCTTGTAGGAAATTTAATTTTCCACTGTCAGTACAATGCATTCTGCCAGGGAGGACCTCAAAGAAGCAGCAAGATTTCTGTTGGAAGCCTCTGAACAAACGCTGGGATTTTAGGAGGAAAATGGGAACGAGTATCTAGGAGGAGATCCTGCAGTTCATAGGGTCTCAGGAAGCTGCAGCCATGGCCCTTCTCTTTCCCACTTCTCATTACTTCCCTATCATTTTCTGTCTTTATACTGAAAAGATGTGTCTTTATACTGAAAAGTGGTTCTGTCAAACCACTGAAAAGATAATAGAAAATCATTCCAATGTGTATCAGAATTGTGAAATAATATGATAAACCACCAGCTTCTGTTTATTTTCTTTTCTTTTTCACCATTAATCCCCATGAAAGATACAGAACAATCTGACTTTGTGATGCAACCTGTCACTGGTTTGAAAGCAGGCAAAGCAAGGAAGGAGAGTGAGTAAAAATTGCAAAAAAATTAAGAGTTCTCAAGACCCTTCCTTGGAGGCTGCAGAAGATGTTAACATAAGGTCTCCCAGTGGCTAGGAGAAGTTCTGGAGGCACATCAGCAAAAATAAAATAATCTTAGAATAACAAAAGCTGAGAGAGTTTCTGTAACTCTGCATGACTCTTTTTTAAAAAAAATTAGTATGACAGGACCACTAAAAAAAGGCCTTCAGTTTTCTTAGTTAAACAAATGAATTACAAAACACATCAGTACCAAAGGGATACCTGTTATATTGCCCAAAAGCAACATTTTTTCTAAAGTGAATACAGACATTGGGGAATGCATGTTATTGTTTTATGTGTGAAAATTCGGGTTCATGGGGGGCTTCAAACACTCTCCAACACAGCCATTGTTTCCTTCCTCAGAGTGTTCAGAACAATGGTGAGTGTATGCAAGGAGAAGGTTTCAATATCTGAAATACAGCCTGTGCTCACAGAATAAACAGTTTCCTTAGTGTCCACCATCCTTCCTTCCCAGTTCCCTGGGCTTACTAAGGAAATAATTGAAAAAAACTAAGCTAAACAAGAAAGACAGCCAGAAGAAGACAGACCATCTAAAATTACAACTAGTATTATATTAGAATAGTCTTTACAGGTAAAGGCTGAAATCACTGACAGATCTCTGATATTCAGCCAGAATTTCCTGCCTTGGCTTTCAGCCGTTCTTCAATATACATGATGACTTATCAAATAATATTAAACAAATTGCTCCATTTCTTGGTTAGATCTCCTTATATGTAACATGGGCAGAGTACCAGTACCTATTATTATCTGTTTCTGTGTGTTCCTGGAGTTCTATGTTTCAACATCTGTAAATATTTAGTCATCACTGTACCAAATAGTTTACATTCTAAATTTATGTAAGGTTTTTCTTTGATTTTGTCAGGAATTACCATGCATGAAGAAAAACACAATTCATTAAAAAAAATCTTGCAGCCAAATATAACACTTGTCTCAATATAAGGCAATAACTTGCTCTTTTGTTGGTGTGTCACTATAGTTATTTGCTATTCCCAGTTTTTAAGTACAAATTGCAATTCTGTTGTGAAGTTATGAAATATCACGTTAATGTTTTCAGCCCAAATAAAAGCACATGCTTAAATAAATATTGTATGCATTAATACTCATAAGACTGATTGGTTTGTCTGGCTCTTTAGTTCACAGGTTCTTTGGTGTCACTCTATCATGTTAACAAGTATTCAGCACCTGAAACTTTTTAAGTATTATGTTATCCCCAGTTGCTTCTATGCCACCTTCTCCATGGCTAATAATGCAGTAATCACCACACACTAGTGAGTAATTTATATTACAGCTGTATCTCACAGTCTGTATCTGCACATTCAAATATCCTAAATATCAAATCTCTTTGAAGGGGAGCACGAAGGAAGTGGGAAAGTTTATTTCTAATATTCCCACTTTCCACCTTTTCAAATGCATGAATAAATATTTCTGCTTTTAAGATGTGCACTGTGAACCACAGCTTTCATTCCTCAGCAAATCTACCCAAGGGTAGACAGGCTGAGCTCATGCACTCCACTATTAACAGTCCAACCCCACTGCTTCTGTCCTGGCTTTCCAGTTTCTCCTCTCTGTGCAGGGAAGAAGCCAAAATGCTGGGATGTACATTTCTTATACAGTTTCACCTGTCATGGGTTTGGCACCAACAGCTACAACTCCATTCTGAACCCAAGACTTTCCAGTAGGAGTGGGAACAGCACATATCAATAACACTTCCCCATGAGAAGATAAACAATGTTTTCCTACTAAAGCCAGACTATTGCACAATTTTGATTACACTGTGTCAGTTTTAATCAATTGCTTCACTCTGTGATATTGCTTAAGGAAAAAAAAAAGGAATATAATTTTCTCCTCAAATCTGTCATCAATTGCACCAACTACCATCTTAAAAACTTTTGTTCAAAACACAAGTTTTGCCAATCTCAAAGGCTGTCATCTCTGAGGTACATTGAACTAATTAGTAATTTAGCAGGAGTAGAGGGAAAGAAGTTCACTTCAGGCACTTTGGTAGACAGACAAAGAACAAAGTTCCTTTATCTGTATTAATACTTTAAAAAATAGAATTAATGTCCTGCAGCAAAAACAGTACCTGGAATGATTTTATGGAGTCAGTGCTTAATTTGAAAATATTCACACATTAAAAATATTTAATGAAACTAATTAGGAACCAATTTGCTCTCCTTTCAATTGAAGGAAAACAATATTAATAAATAAAGAATCTTAAGGTACATATTATAACCAAGTCAGACTCACCAGGATCCCAGACAAAGGCTAAAGCATGGCAGTGTCTGCCCCCAAGCAGTGAAATGGTGATTCACACTGGAATGTCCATCCCCACCCCAACTGCAGGCAGCCACAGCATTTGCCCCAAACTCTATTTCACTATTCTCTTTCCCTTGTTGCTGTCTTACTGATGGGAGTTCTGCCCATTTTCCTAGGGAAATTGGATGATCCCACCATCAGAATATTATGTTTTCAAAAGCACAACACAGGTCCATCCCATTTCCAAAGCCAGGGTGGACAATCCTTTGTGTGGCCAAAGAGAATCAATTCTTTCAGGTATATTCAAGAGAAAAGAACAAAATCCCCTTCTTTTATATACACCCACTCCCAGGTCACCCCATGGCTAGTAGCCCTGACTTGTGACAACCTGTGCCCTCTAAGTCAAAGCTGGATCAAGTTAAGCATCTGTACCCCAGCCCAGAATTGTACAACAGACTCTGCTCTTTCCCAGCAGGCTCCTGGTCCATCCAGGTTAAATGCCTTGCCTCCAACAGCCCAGTTGCATTGGAAGCAGGGTACTTTCTATAGCAATAATTGTGCACAATTTTTAGAAAAAGATTTTTGCACACAAGAATAAATTAAACATCAAAAATTGGTATCATTATTGCCAATAATGTGTTACACCTACCTGCATAAAGTCAAAGGAATAAACACAGAAAGGTTTTTATTTGTGATTAAAAAGAAGGGAAAAATATCCCAGGAGTGATTAAATGTACTCTATTGAACTTTATTTTTTATGTTTAACCTTTCAAACAAGCAGTTTGCATGATGAGAGCTTTCAAATCTTCTGAAAAATCCTAGTGAATTAGGAAATTATGCAGTAAACTGATGTAAATTGTATGGAGTTTGGGACTCTCAGTCAGTTGGTTTAAAATCATTTGCTTGAATCACAGTGCAAGATGTTTTTTAATAGAATGAAGAAATAACTGTTGGTTCTGTGGTAACAATTAACAAGTTGGTATTACAGGTAATCCTTTGCATGACTTAATCTTTTCTTCCTTTAACAATCACAGCCAAATATAAAACCACTACACAATTCCCCTAATCATAAACTACAGTTCACTTGCTGGTTTTAAGGGGGGGTTTTCTCCCTTTGGTGCCATTAATCCTGTTGTTTTCTCTTGTAGGACCAAAACTGTCAATGGTAAATTGTTTATGAAGGCAGTGAAAGGATTTCATTGCTTTTTTAAATATATATATGATATTAATCTCATTTCTGTGGGAAGCAAACTACTGTGTATAAATGTCCTTACCTGATAGATGGGCGGTAGAAAATCAGTAGTCAGAATGGTATTTTTACTCCTCAGATAGTTTTTTACTACATGGAGCACAAGGCATTCTAGCCCTAATTGCTTGAAGTATAATTAGAGAAAGAAAAATATGAAATGAAGGAAAGAAAAATTGTTTTCAGTGTCAAACCTTTCCACACTTGCTGGAGCTGGGCACTCCTCTGACTCACAGACCCTTGTGACACCTGTAACCCTGCTGTAAGGGATAATGACTGCATAAAGAGGAAGGACCAAGGGAGTTTTTGCAAAAGTATCTAAATTCCTAAATGTGTTTTGTAAAACTTTTGTGTCAAGTGACTTGTCTAAATTGACACAGACATTTTTCAGAAGAAGAGGGGGTCCTCTGAGTCCCATAAAATTGGTTTAATTACCTCAGCCTTCTTCCTTAGCGGGAGCTATAAGGCAATAGAATAAATAACAGTGCTTAAAAGCTCATCATTTAGACCATGCAAAGTGAACTGAAGAGTTGTAAACTGACATTTGGAAAGGTGACCTGAATGGAAAGCAGATATTTTTTGCAATCACTTATTCTCTGAGCTGCAAAATTTGAATTCTAAACTACAGTTAAATGTAACCACTGGCAATTATTATTTTTTAAATACTATAAAAAAAGACGAATAAATGAATTTTCTGCTGTCTGAGGATACTATTACTGGAATGGTACGGTATAATTTAAAAACACTCTGAAACAAGCAAAGTCTCATCCTATTTCAGTTTCTTAATTTTACTTGTAAATTTTCACCAACATGCCATAAGTAAACTGCTTGCAGCATACTTTAATCATTTGCCAGACACAGTCAAATAAGTGAGATTTATGGGTAGGCCATTTGCCTTGGATTTGAATCCAAATGACAGAATTATTTGGATATAGGACAATTAAGTCTGTCCAGTTATGATGGCCATTTAATGAGCATCAGCAAGGCAGAAGAGAGTTGGCTCTACCTGTCTAACCAGGGTTTTAATATGCCACAAAGCTAACATAATAAATCATTTAAGTGTTGAAGCATTACAGAGCTAAGACTTTCCCACTGACTCAGTAACATGGATTGTCACACATGGAGACAGCCATTGGAAATCCAACCAAAAACAAAGTGAAAAAAAAGAAGATCACAATATTTGACCGCTAAATATTACAAATGTGCTGTCTCTCTTCACAGGAACACGTTATGGTTTGAGATAGTTGTAACTTTCACTTGACAGGAATTTTGTGGCCCTGCCTATAGGTCTGCTCTCAGGCGTCATGTTGCTAGAAGGCACAGTCCTGGGCAAGAGTGAGTGGATGAATGAAGGAAGACAGGGAGCATCTCACAGAGTTGTATCAGAAATCATACGCTGCCCTATTTTAAACAGAAAACCCAAATGATTTCTATCAGACACTAAATTAACCCAGCAGGGATTTCTGACTGTTCCAGGCAGAAAACTTCTTTATTCACAAGAATAATTGGATATTCGAGAGACCGTCATGTTTCGTGCCACGAGTGGTAAAGGTTGGCTCGTCCATAAAGGATTATCATGGGCTCTGTGCCTCTTTACCAAGGCAATTATGCAGCTGGTGAAGTTCAGCAATGCCCTGAAACCTAGCTTTAGGACAGAGGCAAGGTCCTAAACCAACAGGAGTTGGCCTTTTCACTGACAAGTGGAAGGAGGTTGGCAGCATTGCCCTAGGACCCTCCTCTGTCACTTATTACATGGGCCAGCTGAAAGGGAATGGAAATTATGCTGGAAATGGAGAAATACATGGAGGTGAGGGGCGTAAGAGGACTGTCCACCTTTAAGAAGGAAATATGAAAATTACCCTTAGTTATGTTCCTCCAGGAACAAAAGGAGGATGTGATTTTTACATCTGCTAAATTTTCCAAAGTTCTCTCTTCTTTTTGGTGACAAAAATATATAATTCAAAGACAAAATATTTTTTCACCACCATAAAAAGTTCACAAGTTAGGAGGTAATTGCATTAGCACGCTGAGAAAAGAGAAGAGAATGCAAGAAATCCTGATTGGCGTTTCTCTGTTTAAAAGGAATTATTTTCCAATACCTGAGCATGCCCAGAGGAGCTAGTCTCTGAGCAGCTGTGAAACAGAACCTTTTTACTTCAGGGTTAGTGCAGGGAGCTCATTAGCACAGCCTCAACCCTCAGCTAAACAGCCTTGTTTGCATATTGAAGCCATAGAATGTGAAGGTGTTAAAAAGGAAGAATTGCAGCCGCTCCTCCTGACTGACATGTCTATCTGGGCTCTTGTGTTTACAAGAGAATAACGAAGCTGCCCCAAAGCCCCTACTGGGCCTGATTATTATGCAGAGGCTTCTTAGATTATGTATAATTGATATCCATTTTCCCTCCAGCTAACCAATGGCAGCTCTCAGGAGTAATGCTCACTCTCCTGCATCTTACCAAGCAAGCAAACACTGGAAATTGCTATCTTTTGCTAGGCTTAATAATTTTTAAAGACCAAAAATTGACATTTACATTTTTCAGAAGCACAGATTACTGCACTGTTGGTGAGGTTTTCCTGTTAATAGCAATCAAACAGTGGAGGTACTGTATTTAAGGGTGATGGTGATCTGGGGCTATGTTTGTGTATCATTTCTATATATTTCTGTATACATACATTTACTGGACTGTGTATATAACGTGTGTGAATGCCCCAGTTTTTCCATACAATAACAAAATGGCAACAAAAGGCAAGGGCAAGTTCTGAATGCTTATTTTCTGCCTTTTTTTGGGAAAGATTTGCAAGGTGAGTTATGCAGGCAAGGACATTCCTTCAATTCCATTTACTGGTCCCCTTTCTGTACTTACAATAGTTATCTTCATCCTTACAATTTAGGCCAAATGTTCAATTCCTAAAACTGACACAGGCATGAAATTGAGTAGTGCAGTGCTCATTTTTTATTGCTCAGATAGTTTTCTCCTCTTATAAGAGAAAATCCCATTGAAGTTCTCCCTCAAAAATGAGATATTACATTTAGCCTTTCAATTACAAAGAAGTTATGAGATATGAGAAAGGGGAGGTGTTTATTTCATTGACCAATTTTTGAGGTCTGGGGTTTTTTTTCTTCTTCAGAGCTTTTGAAAATATGTTTGTGTGGGAGGATTGGACACTATATTTTTTAAAATTTTTCCAGTCAAGTGTTGATCTTGAAAATGAAATGCTAATAGCTTGAGATAAACACACAAAGTCTGTACAACCCTCTCAATGTGCTGTAGTTCAATCCTGACCTTCAGCCTTTTTGCTGTTTTGGTCCTGGATAACTCTTCAGCACAAGCTGTCAGTTGCATGGAGAATTTTTATCCATACAAATAGTTTCCAGAATAAGGATGTGTCCAGTCCAATCATTTTCATGTCAACTTTCCCTCCAGAGGTGAAGACCTAGCTCACTAATCCTTTCTGCTACCTAACCTTGGCAGAATTTTAATTTTAATCTGTTCTCTGAGGAGATGCACAAGAAAATGCAAGGAATATTAATACATGAGCTGAACTGGGTTGAATGTGCAAAGGTAAAGTTTCTTTCAGTCACTTGGATATATACCTATTTAAAAGCATAGCCATTGAGTGCCTAAACCCTCTCTCTGCACAGAGCAAGGCAAATCAGCAGAAAGGAAGATCATTAATTAATTTAACCACTTACACCTTCAGATTTCCTACCAAAAATCTACATACTTCTTCCATGTACTGAATACCTGAGTGAAAGTAGATAATAATAAGCAAGGAGCATACAACCTTTACATAGCTGATTTTTGTCCCAGTAACTTTTCAGAAACCAGAGAGCAGTCACAAAAAGCTGAACAGCATGCAGCTGCCCTTACCTTAGCATACCTGCCTTTATGTTACAGAAACATAAATAGACAGAAACCAACTGTAGCAAAAAAGATTCTGCCTAAAGAAAAGGCAGGAACAGTCCCAACAGGCAATCATTCAGATAATGATCTCCTGACCTGTATTTAACAAAAACTGCACACTAGTTCTAAGAAAGAGTGAAGTCAAACAGTCATTTCAGAGTTGCACCTTTGGCCAGTGGACCACAGGACTGCAGTCTGCACTCTCATGCAAGGATTTCAGGCCACATAATTACATTTCAAGCAGTGTTAGTGCTGCAGTGACCATGTAAATCTGCTAAGAGATAGGTCTTTTTTATAATGTAAGCTTCTGCTCTTTACATAAACCTCTGCAAAGTGGTTGCTGCAGCTCTACAGAGAGCTTCCTGGTCACATATATCTGTCTCTCCACCTCCTTTCAGGTGCTAACTTTCATTAAAAGAAGCTTTAATTAAATATTAATTTATTACTTATTTATTACCTAGTGCTTTTCCATGCCAAGAACTGCTGAGCTTGCCATACAGATCCTATTTGATCTCTGGGAGGAAAGGAAGGAGGCTGGGAGTCCATGGATGGGAGGGGACATGATCTATATTGAGATGTAGCCCATATCATGAAAGACTTAGGTCACATCCAGCACTGTGATAAATCACAGGAGTGGCTCTATTGTAAGGCATGTTTGTGTGGTTCACACCTCCAGTATGATTCTGAGATGCTCCTCAAAAGTACTTGTAGTATTCTGCCATCACCTCTCCTTGGGAAAAAAGTTAGCAGAAAGACAGTCTCACCTTTTCTTTTGCTTTTCTTTAAAACACTGAAGCACGAGCCTTCTTGGACCTCCAGCAGTGTCCAAAAGAGGACAAAATGCTTTCCTTTTCTTCAGAAATATGGAACCATCTCACTGCTCCCAGTTTGGGGTCATCTTCAGCAGGACTCTCTCATGAAGAAGGAGCTTATTTGGCCTGATTTGTTATCAGTAGAGATAGGGGCTGGCTTTAATAACACAGAATTTGAACTGCTACAGTGATGTGACTCTTTTCCTTCTATCTTTGGCTCTGTGAGTCTAAAATAAGGACATAAATCCACCCTTCTAAAGAGTAGACCCTGTTTCTCAATATTCTTTCCCTGAGAAGAAATATTTTTTAAAAAAATAATGGTTTTCTTTTATAACAAGGAATACTTTCCAAAGTCCATTTACCATCATCATAGGGAGAATATTTGTGCTGACTTTCTGGAAAGGATCATAATCAGTAAATATGCCAAGGGATGTATAGATTAGAGTTTTGGCCCAATTCTCTATATGATCAATCAACATCAATTAAGAAATATTCAATATTTGGTCCATGAAAGCATTTAATTATTATCTTACAAATTAAGAGTTAAGTTTAAAAGGTTGACTGAAAACCTCATAAGACATCTTTCTCTTTCTTTACATTTAATTTTAGATTACACCAGGTTTTTCTCATCCCAAGTTAGTAATTCCCCAGGACCGGAGTAAACCAAGGCACACAGCCATACATGAAAATCTGCATTTTAAATCAGGTCTGCAACACATCTCTTCTATTTATTCTCTGCTTATAATTTTGTTAGGTTGTAACAGGGGTCTTTGAGTCACAGCTTCTGTGCCACTCTGATGGCACCAAATGAAGCCATAGCATGAAAACAACTGCAGGACATGGTTATAGTAAAAAATAATTGAAGGCCCAGGAACCTATGATCCAGAATAAATTTTTGCTTGACATTCAATGTACTCTCCATTCATTACTATTCAGTAGAAGTGCCATACACACAAACAATAAAAAGTTTACTCTTGGTACTAGAATTCTCACCTGCAAGAAGGCAAAACAGACTCAAATGGAGAAAAAAATAACTGCTGGAATGAATATTTAATGACTTCTTCAAGAGGTTAGCACAGGAAGGGAGGAGAACAAAGTTTGCCCTTCAAAGGCTGCTCTTGTATAAGGTCAGCGAAATTTGTTTTACAACTCTACTGAAAAAAAGCATAAACTCCCTCTTAATTAATTTGGTCTTTTCTTTGTTGCTGCTCTCAGACACATAGTGAAACACCTGCAACTTTCTGTATCCTAAAGAAACAGGCTATATTTTTATGTAAATACAGAAATAATTATAATCTCTTTCGCATTCAAAACTCTTATTGTTCCATATTGTTTCCTAATTCAACAAAGGAATTTAACACAATCCATTTACACAAGCCAGTGTCCAGGAGATACCTCAACTTTTCATTTCTTCTATACCTTGCTGGGCTATAGCTATTGATTGTTATCTGAATATCACTGATCTTAGTGTCTTACAAAGTGTTATTGCTTCAGAATTTACATAATTTTGTGTACAGGAATCACAAAGACAATATGGCAAAGTAAAGCAATGCTCTTTGAAGAGACATTAAAAGTACAACTGTGTAAGACAATCACCTCTCCCAGCTCAGTGAGCTGAAATTTCAAGTCTTAAGAATCTGTTTATGTCCAGAAAAACATAGGTCCTAAAGTTTTCAAGACACTATAAAGAGCAGCCACTTATTTCTTTTCAAGACTGTTAGTCTTTCTATCTTTCATGTTTATCACTGCATTTCTCTTAATTTCCTGCCAGAGCAGCTACATGGATGGAATACCACAGAGACAAAAGAAAACTTCCACGGTCAAGTGCTGCTTGCTGGGGCTGCTTTGTTCCTCAGAAGTCCTTTTTCAGGCAGCACCTCATTGCTGGAACAAATTAATCACCAAAGCCCTGATCTGGTAATGAAGTGCCATGGATTTGCAAACGTTTGAAAGGCATTACATCTATTACCTGAAAGAAAAATTAGGTGAGTGTTCAGCCTGGGAAAATTAGCACAGCAGCTGTCAGAGGCCAGTCTTCCTCTGGAGCAGTTATTAGTGAAGTTAGTTAGGTCTCAAAACCCTGTGGTTCATTTCATTGGCCTGAGCCAGAGTCATCTCTACAGTGGCACTTGAAATCTAGAACTGCATGGATCTTGGGCTGCTGTTTACCACAGGTTTGGTGAAACAAACTATTCTCAAATACTGGCATCAGCCTGAGATTTATTAGCACTCACAGAGGCTGAGATTCAAATATAGGCTACTCATCTTTCTTCTTTCTAAGTCTGTCATAACTTTTATCAAGTTCTGAAGGAACAATTGTGATGTTTATCCTATCATTCAAGTGATATCATTCAATTATTTATATTCTATTGTATCTCACAAGATTTTTGCATTTTGCCACTGTAAAATAAGACAACGCTTTTGGGAGATAGGATGGACAGATGTCCTTGGCTTTAAACTAAAACAAGAGGATGGGGAAAGCACATAAATGCATGAATGTGGCATTTCCTGACTCCCACTGAAACACCCTGCAGAAACACTCAGCATATGTCAGCTCTGACACTTGAGACTCAATCCAAGACTGCTACAGCAATCAGTCTCTGAATGCTCTGCTCCAGCTCCACAGCTCCCTGGAGAGGAAGAGTCAGCAGCTCCTCTGCAAAGTGGTGTTGGTCCAAGCTCTACTCATGAAGGTGGATCCAGTGCAAGAATTCACCCAGCACCAAACAGAGCAGCTCACCTCTTGCAGAACTTTGAGACTGAAATGGAGCTTAGCTGCTTGCAGAGTTGGCCCTGCCACAGGAGCTCAGTCATGGCAATTTTGCTCTGAATCCACCAAAGTTGCTCTATTTTTCTTTCAATTACAATTACTGCAGCTGAAAGCAGAATCAATGCCAAGTAGATTTTATTGCTGACACAGCAGTTGGGAGCTCAGTAGCAAAAATGCATCACCTAAACTTTTATTGGAAATTTATCTCCCAGCAATAAAGAAGAGAAAAAATGAAGAGTATATGGTGAAGTTTCCTATTAAAGCATCACCAAACATGTCAAGTGCTGAACACAAAGTGCATAAACACATCTCTTCCCCTCAGCTTCTTCTAAATCAAGACATTCTCCTACTTCTCCAGGCAGAACATTTTACTTACTTTCAGGATAACTGCCCAGAGTTCATGGCCTTTTTCAGGATCACAATGTGAGCTATTAAGCAAAACATATCCATTCAAGATTCTGTATTTTAAAATAATTTCTAGCAGCATCAGAACCATGCCTCTGCATTATTCCAGGATATTATTTAAAAATTTTTTGCAGAGCAAGAAAGGATTATGTTTCATTTGGTTTCCCTTACATATAAGATACCTTTAAATATACATACAAAGAAAGCATAGAACATAAACAGTTTTATAATGAAGCATGCTGTGGGAATTAATCTCATCCACTTAGAAACAAAGATTGAAATTAAGGTAGTTCAAAAGAAAGCACATGTCTATCATAGGTGTCTAAGGCAAGTGTAATGAGTTGGCTCAGTTTAGATGTCTAACATTAAATGCCTGAAATCAGAGAAGATGAAGACCCACTGCTGTGTGGCAGACCAAGACAAAGGATTTGGGCCAATGTGGAAGGACTGGGACCACCTGCATGAAATAACTTTTGTTAGAAACTTCAGAAGATGTATAATACTCCCTATTATTCTTGAAGAATTAGGTTCCCTGACCACGGATAACAAAAGGGATTTGTAAGAAAAGAATATATTGTAATTTATTTAGTGAAGTAATTTATTTGAGACATTATATATAACACTCTAGTGTGCCAATTCCTTCTCCTGTGGCAAATAAACTACTATATGAAATTTAGAAATTAATATTTATCTACATCTAAAGCACAGGACAATTTGTAGGTGTGCAGGGCAGCAGCAAACTTCCAGTAATCAATTGATCCCATACCCCAAACATGAGAACTTCTCTTAACCAAAATTACTTCTGCATATCACACCTGTATCCAAGCCTCACCACACTGGCCTTTTAGTGTCTCTCATTTAGGATTTATTCTTCTGTATTACATCAGAAATCTATAGATTTTTGATACTAAGAAGGCTGAGCTGGTCTTTCCCCAAGACTTTCAGATGCTGATCTTGAGAGAAAAAGCCATAATAATTAAACAGGTAGGACAGCCACTTAAAACAAAACAATACAGCTGCCCATTTTTAGGTTGATTGTCAGAAAATTTTATATATATTTTAGAACACAAGTTTCACCAGAAGAGTAAATGGGATGGGGGGTGTGGGGACATGAAGAATGCAGACTCTCTTCCAGGTATGAAAAATCTGGGCACGGCCAAGAATCTGCTAGTTGTGGAAAACCCTACATCATGAGAATTAACAAGCAGTCTGAATAAAGAAATTAGTATAGATAGTAAGGTCTCCCGTGAATTCAAGGTAACAAAACACCTTTATGTAGGCAATGATCCTTTTAGCCATCAGTCATCAGTTCATTCATAGTTGCTATGGCAGAAAAGCAACTGAAGTATTTCAAAGGGTGTCGTTTCAGAATTGCTGCCAGAAATTGGAGATGAAGGCTTATCAGCATGGAAAACACAAATCTGGTACAGACCTCATGTAAACTAACAGTAGCAAGGAAAGTGGGAGGCTGAAGTTCAAATGCCCTTTTTTGTTCCATTCCACCTGCTTTGGTAGTGTAATTATTGAGTTTGGACCACTGGAACACAGGAGCTGGTTCCTTGCCTTAGTCAGTGTTTGTGTGGTGTCCAGCAAAATGCACCTTGGCCTGTGGTCACACTTTCCAGGCTTTACAATACAAATGTGTAAATAGTAAACAGTCATTCACTGAGCAGATATTCTTTCTATTAATCTCTCTTACTAAAAAATATTTCTATATCTGCTAGCTAAGGGCTTCATTAAAAATACAAAATCTGTGAGGAAGACTAAATAGTAATACTAATAAACAAATACCTCCATGAATATCTTACTTAGTAAAAAGAACATTCAACATAAAGCTCCAACAGGAAGGTTCAGCTGACAAAATCTGTGCTTGCAACACAAAAAACGTCTTCTCCATGTTAAAAGTCAGTTAGAGAAGTTGTGGTACTGAAATTAGGATGGTCTACAGATAGAAGCATGGTAAATTGTGTGGGGGGAAATGATGTTCTGCCATTACGCTGATTTTTATAATTAGAAAAAGACAGATGAGTTTTCCTGCACACAAACTTCTCTTCAGAATGCAGTGTGATTCTTTGTGGTGATATATCATATTGCATTATCACCTTCTGTTCTTCTTAGTTACTTCCACAGGGCATAAATATTTATTACATTGACCATTCCAACTCCCTAGAATGAATGCCATCTACCATGTAAAATAATTTTGTTTATAGACTAGGCTTTGCTTCTACCAGCATGAAGTCTTCTTATAGGTCTATTACAGTAGATCTATTATGTCTTTTTTCTGTACTGCTGTTGCCTAATGAAACCCTTCCCAAAATTGTGCCATGCACTCTCAAACCACAGCGGGAAGCATTCTTACATTAAAAGCTTTGCTACCCAAATAAAGAAAACAAGAGGAGAATGAAAAAGAGGGCATGTTACAGCTGGGGAACTGAGACACAGACTGATTTGCTCAAAAGTATTTTCCAAAGACATACAATAAATCAGTAGCAAAAGGTCTGATTCCTTATTCCCTATTCAGCCTCAAACTTTTCTTTCTTTTATTATTTCCTCTTCTACATGATATTACTTAGCCATACACATGAGCAAGATAACTATCACAACTATTATGCTATGCTATTATATGGCACTAAGGATGAATAAAAATGCAGGCTATGGAGTATATCAGTTTTATACTGTGCTTTCCAATGTCACAGATCTCCACCCATAACTGTTCTGCATCACTGTTTCCATAGTAACAAGATAACATGAGAGGCTTTGGTGTATGTTACTGTCTCTGAAAGAGTCCAACCTCGAGATGAGAATACCATATTGGACTTTGTAAATGAATTCTGATTTGTGCCTTTCATGCAAAATATATCCCTGAATGATGTACCAACTTAGTGAAGTTATTTAATCTGATGATAGCAAAAATTATAGATAGAAAAGAAAGCAGGTTTTAATGTGTGACAAGGAGCTGAAAATGCTTCTCCTTTTAGATAACAGGAGATACAAGGCATCAGATTCTCATGCCAAATTAAAAATGCTTATAGTAAACTGATAGGAAGGAATTACATGACGTTAGTGGCATATGAGGACCAGCAAAAGACTGCAGAGGATTTTTAATATAGACTAGTCACCCAAAATACAGGTGATGTCTGAAGAAAAGTGTGATGTGAGATCACTCCATAGTACAGACATAATGGTAGCAACCCAGGTGTCTGCACATCCCAGCAGCTGAAATCTGGGAGATGATAGACAAGAGAAGTGAAAGAGCCCAACAAGAGGACAACAAGCTACAGTGGAGCTGAGAAAGAGCAGCAGGTTCAATGGAAAAGGAGCTGATTTTTGTGATGTCAAAAAACTGCTGGGAATATGAACATGGAGACTGTAGGACAGAAGAGAGGCGATGGTACTGCAAAGGTAAGTAAGAAAAAAATCACATACAAGTTGTAGACAAATTATAGACATTGAGCTCCAGGAACCATTTTTACCACTACTAAAAATTTGACCTGAGGTACAGCAATATCAACAAACCTCTTCCCACTGCTGAGCTCCAAAGCCCACTACATAGGCTCACTTCCTGATCTTATTTTTGGAACATTTTTCAGGATATCAAGTTGTTTCAGAGAACAGTTTGAAGTGCAAAGTACATATAATAGGTTGTAAAACATAGGAAATTTTCTGACTGGCT
Source organism: Notiomystis cincta (assembly GCA_013398075.1). Lineage (NCBI taxonomy): Eukaryota > Metazoa > Chordata > Aves > Passeriformes > Notiomystidae > Notiomystis > Notiomystis cincta. The sequence goes on along the minus strand of VZRX01023109.1, from coordinate 21,358 downwards.
CCCTGCCTGGCAAGAATGTGATTGAAATACTGTAATATGATGCATTCTTATAATTCAATTACTTTTTTCATATATTTTGGCTGTTTATATTTTTGTCTACCTTTTGATGTCTAAAGTTAAATTAATTCAAAAAAGTCTATGGAGTTGGAAGAGCCTCCCTCTGACTTGCAGAGGTGTGCATGGCTGGGCTTGTATTCTCCTACCATGTGTATCTCTCTTAATGGCTCTGACTTCAAGGGGCTGACAGCATTTCTTCATTTGATCAATAGCCTGAGCAGTTGCTACGTGCTCTGGTGTGTACAATGGCAGGGGCCCAGCACTGCTACCTCTCTCAAAAAAATCACTAAGAAAAAGTCACTTCTTTGCCCAGCAGACCTGCACAGCAGCTCGTCATTGAATGTCACTAAATCCAGCAGCAGCTCCACAGGGACACTCTGGAGCAGCAGCAGCCCCGTGCTGGGCAGGTCAGCAGCCAGGGAGAGCACAAAGGGGGGTTGCATCACTCAGCACATGGCCAGTCCAGAAGAAATGAAATTGCCTGCATAAAATACTGGCCAACCCTCACCACAAGGAAAGTCTTCAGTTAAATGCTCTTTTCTTCTCTCAAAACTTTCCCTCACATCATTTGTGAGAGGAACATAGGAGAACCTTTGTAAAATCATGAGAGCTGGGGATAGACTTGTGTGAAAGTATGAAAGTGTAGCTGTATGGTCTGCTGTGCAATAGTTTTCCACATAAAATAATCTATTCTCCTATTCCTGTTCCATTCAGGCTGCTGGGTACTCAAGTGGCTCTAATGAGACAAGAATGAGCAAAAGACAGACACGTAGAGTGAGAACTGAGTTTCAGCAATAATGTTTCTCAGGGGTTGGTTATGCTCCTGAGTTTTAGACACCACTCACTTATTGAAGGATTGTAACTGAAGTGGAGTATAAACATGTATCTGTATCTGAACAAAAGTGAGATTTGCACCAAGGCATCCAGGGATCTCCCTCCTCTCCCAGTGAACCAGTCCTCTGACCTGCCCCATGAAAGATTTTCCTCTTCCTCCCTCCCTGACAGCTCTGAGCATCCTTTTCATCCAGAGGTCTCTGCCATTTCAGATCACCTGCTCTACAGCTGACTCTTGCTCTAGCCCTGCTCAGGTTTCTGGGGAGTTCAGAAATGACCTCATGTTTTACAGAATTTGTTCAACCCTTCAAACACAGTAAGGAATTTCAGAGCCCATTGTACCCAGTACCTGTCCATAATATGGCACACCACAAATCCTCCTGCCCTACCTGCTGACTAAAGCTGAAATGTGTTTAACCTGCAGCACATGCAGGAGCACAAAACAGCTGCGACTTTGCCTCATAGCAGGGACATGAGAAATATGAGAATCTGGTAAATGATTGTGAAACAAAGCTTTCAGTAGAAAAGTGACATAATAATGCTGATAAATTGACTATCATAGGTGTTAGGATCTGCAGTGGAACTCTTCACCCTTTGCCTTGCAATGGAACATGCTAGAAGGTACCAACAGGACTCCAGTCTATAAACCTAAGCTTAATTTATTCCCACAACAACAAAATGGAATGATATTCTTTAAAGGGGGATTACTCAAATTTGCTGGGTGAGGTAAATAAAGCAAAACCTTTGGAAGCTATTCCACTCCTTCACAGGGAGAGTTTGAAGGGGATGCTTTTGTAGTGTGTTTTGGTTTACTGAGGGTTTTTTTTTGACAGTCTTTATTTGCAAGCCAGCAAGTTTCAGTGACTTCCTGCATTACATTGACCCTACCTCACTTGATCTCCAGATAATTATTCTTCTGTTCATCACTTCTAAATGCTAGTTGTGAATCTGCTCCTTGTTGCAGATCATACCCTGCACCACTGCCCCAACTCCCTGCTTCCTTATTACCTATGTTTCATCCCTTTCTGTTAGGGAGAAGTGTAATTTTTATTTTCTTCCCAAATGCTCTAGCAGCAGGCAGGATAACAAAAAGCAGCTTTCCTTTTTACTATTACAGTACACAGGATGTGCAGAACAAACTGAAACAAGCAAACCAAGTGGCTGTATCAGAGTCCCTGGTATGGAACAAAATAATATATTTCTTTCATCAGGATTCCCACCTGTGACCTGACATTGTCTATGAACTCTGGATGCAGTTTGTATTGTTGGATGTCTGCAATGCAGCAGTGTGGGAGAGATACCAAGAGGTTTTCTTAATAACGAGCTAGAAGGAAATAGGCATTTAAGGGTGAAATTCATTTAACAAATTTAAAATGTTTGGCTTAGGCTGAGATGTATAAAATCTTACTTTTAAGGGTTAAGTCTTTGAGGGCTTGGGGACTGTTTAGGAGCACTGCATTAATTTGATTTCTCCAAAGCAATGCAGACATAAGTGGATCAAAAGTGGAAAATGTATGGCAGATATTTATTCCTAGAAGACTTACAAAATTGTGGGGTTAGTTCCTCCTGTTGATCATGGCAGGGTTGTATTAATTACCTAAATGGTTTAAGACACAGTCCTCTGTAAGGAATAAACCCATGTCATGATAAACAACATCAGTAAGTGAAGAATGCACTAGGGAACACATTGAGGGAATGGGAGAAGTATTTTAGAACATATTTTAAACCCTGCCAGTTATGGAAAACAAAATACATATAATCTGTATATGCTTCATGGTTTGGGTTTTTTTTTTATTCTTCAATAGTACCATGTTCTCTTATGATCAGAACAAGCAAAAAACATCCAACTAAAGCCAACTACAAATTCACCACACAGATTAGTTTCTTTAAGCTCCCAGAAACTGCAGGTCATTGTGTTGGACAGGTGAGAAATTCCTGTTCACTAAGGGCTCTGTAGCCTCATGGAAGTAATCCTATAACAAAATTGGAATAATTTCTCATTAACATCATGCCAGTCCTCAGGTTACAGAAGAAGCTACATGCTTATTTTCCTGCAAGTCTACTGGATATTAGTACTATCTATCTTAAGGGTATATTCATTGAATAAGAAAGAGTAGGGAAACTTTTGTATTGGTTTTCTTGGAAGTTTTGTTTGTTATATTTCATAAGCCTCTGTAGTTCTCCTGGTAATGCCTGGGATCTTCCTAACTCATTCTGTACCACACAGAAATTGTCAAAGGCTTGAAGATGTAAATATCATAATATTATATTAAACTAAAAAAAATAAGACATATAAAGCACATAAATAATCATCCTATATTCCTGGTTGTCTTGTCTCAAAAGTATCAACTTCAAAAACTTTAATTTCAGAGAAAGTCTCAAGCATGGTGTGCCTTTCTGTGTTGGCTAGGAAATTTAGATTTACACTTAACCAACTTTTCAACCAGAAAAGGAAAGAGAAAAGTAACATTAAACATCCCCCATGGGTTGTACATTGTCAGTTACCCTGGAGGTTAGAAAGCCATTTTTTTGCCTTATAAAACTTCCCATTGTTTTTTTGCTAAGAGCAGAATTTCTCTTCAGGTATTACAAATTAATTGCTACAAAAGCTCTTCAGCTCAGCCCCAGTACCTGCAGACTCAGTTTTCCTCATTGCCTGCTGCATTCGTGGATTTCCTGTGTCCCTTCTACAGACAGGTCCTCACAGTATTGGAAGGTGCAGTCTGTGCTTGTGTCCCACCACGCTGCCCCAGGAACCTGCAGTTGTGTGACTCAGTTTTCATCACACACATGGGATGTAGGGAGAACACAGGGTGGCAAAGGGCACGTGGGGTGTTTAGGGAAAGGGCACAGAAACAGATACTGTGCAGGACTAACACTTTGTGATGTGCCTGCAGCATTTTCCAAGCAGAATTTTGCAGAATTCCCCTACTAGAGACTGAATCAGGCCAATTATATCTAGTAGCTGCATATATATCAAAATAAATAATTTGTGTGTCTGTGTGTGTGTGTGTCTGTGTGCACCACACATATATATGCATAAAAAACTCAAAATCCACTTGTATTTTTGGTCTCCACAACACTTTGTTTAAAAAATTCCATGTATTGTTTTGCCAGCTTCTTGCTACATGGTAATTTTCAGTTCTTGCATTGTAAAAAATGGTAGAAAATTATTCTCCATCCCCTTCTCTGTGATTTTCTAGCCCTCTCTCATATTCCTACTGTCTTTATTTCAATGTCTCTTCTCTGAAATAAAAGGTCTTAATCAATTTAGTATATGTTTACATAGAGATCTGTTTCATATTTATTGCAATTCTTTTTGTTCTTTTGTCTAAATATTCTTGCTGGATTATATCTCTTTTTTCATGGGAGATATCAAAACTGTTGGCAGTGTTTAATATGATTTACAAAAAAACCCCATATGTCTGTGTTCTGATCATCTGGGCTCTGCTTCCTCCTGACAGCATGAAATCATCACTAAACCAACATGCTGAGGAGGAGCTGCTCAGAGCTACCTGGTAGGAAAGGCTCAGAGCAAGGGGATGAAGCCACTAAATCCCATCCTTCTCTGGGACTTCACGAGCTCCAGACCAGGAGTAAAAAAACCTCTCATGAGGAGCACTCCATGTGTAAAGTCCCTTCTCCCTTATTGTTCAGATCTCATGAGGAGCACTCATATATAAAATACTGCATTGTACACAGAGCCCTCACTGGACCTCGGAGAACTCTGGTCCAGTTTCTCCCTTTGTGCTGTTGATGATTCCAAGCCATCCTTCTCCTTCCATCTTCATCTTCCATAGGAGCACCCCCAAATGGGAACCTTCAGGTGTATCTCCTTCCACCTGGGCTGCTGGGGAAAGCATCCAACCCTCCTCAATGGGTCATGGAGGGTATTTTGTGAGCTTTTTGTAAGGTATAAAGGAAGGGATAGAGAATGCTTAGAGGAGTAACAGGGCACTCTTCAAAAGGAAGAAACCTGGATTTAAAGCCACAGAATTTAGGAACTAAACTGAGGTTTTCTGCATGCTGGTCAGAAACTCATGAGCTGCTATACAAAGGGAAAAGAATGTTAAAAGAGGAGGGGCATGGGAAGTTATTCTTTACTCTTAAATTCTCAATGTAAAAGCTTAATTGTTGTAAATCTGTATGAATAAACATGGACAGTTGTACACTAGGCAGTGACACTCTTTCAAGAACAGAAAAGAGTTCTTTCTTATTTTTCCTGGCATACACAGGTTTCAAAGCTGAAATTTCCCACCCAGTATAGCAGCACAAAAATAGGGAAGTTTTGTCCAATACGTTGTGGAATCTTGCAACAAGGAAAGACAGGAAATTTTTTTGCCTTTCTTTTTCCCTTGCTTTGTAGGTAATTTTTTCCTCTAGATATTGGAAATGAACAGAGCAAAAGGAAAGGTGGGCTTGAATTCAGAAGAACTGAAGCTTTGATCTTAGAGAAGTTAAAAGTCAGAGCACAGAGAGTACACATATCACTAGGTCGGGGGAAGTGATGTCACACTCATAATGAGCAACAACAATGCTTCTGAAAAAAACAACTTCAAAAAATGCCTCCTAGATATTACATCAAGGGGTTTGTTTGCATGTTCACTGCCTCCAAGCAATCTCTTATATTAAACTACTTTATGTGCAAGACTTCCAGATCGTTTACAGGGCAAGTGCTTAGGAAAGTAGGGGCTTTCCAAGCGCCTGAAAAGATTGTCTGACTGATTGTCTGTCTACAGGTTTTCTTTTAAAGCTATTTTAAGTATATGATCCCATCCCAGCTATTTAACTCAGGAACCTGCCAATCACACCCTGCCTAATTGAACTCTCGGATACTGTAGGATTGCAAGCCACAAAGCATATGAACAAAAATGTGAAGAAAGAGTTTTCTGCTGTTATTTCATTCTTCAAACCCAATTTGAAAAGGTCAAATTTCAGATTGCACAGCTCCATTGAGACTCAGGGACTAAACTGGGACAATCAAAAAAAATAAAAAGCTAATTTTTTCTTCCATTTCTGAAAAGCAAGAGGAGGTCTTTAATACTAGTTACTTGCTGGGGCTGATAGCAAGGTCTTAGGGTGGGTAAAGGACAATGAAAACTGAAAAAGGGAGACATGAGTCAGTTTTTGTACTGCTGAGCTGCTAAATGATGACTGACTGACTGACTGAGTGACTGTATGACATCCCCTTCAGAGACACTTGTAATCCTGCTTTCTCGTGTTTGACTTTTTTTTCTTCAAAGACAAAATATGGGGAAACAAACAGAATTAAGGTCTAAATAAGAGAAAATACTTCTGGAATATATTCTACAAAAGCCTAGAAATAAACTGTAATTTCACAACGGTAGGACTGTGGTTCTGAGCCAAAGACCCCTGAGGTTAAGTGAAAACCTCCTTGATTTCAACATGTCAGAACCTAAATCTCAGTGTTTTACAGAAATGAGAGTGGCAGCATCTATCTTGGCATGTATTAAACAAAATAAAACTACTTATTAAATCAGCATACAAATGTATTATCATTGTTTCCACGTTTATTGATTGACTGCATAAACATGTGGGACCTCAACTGACCTAAAACCTCAGGACTCCACCAGCTCCAGTGGAGTAGTAAGGGTTAATGTCAGCAGAGAGATGTGAACAATAAAGGAGAAGGGACTTTACACAGTCATGGCCATCCATGCTCTCAAATGAAACATGACTGAGTGAGCCCACAATATTGGCTGAAGAGGAAGAAAAAGCATCTGACCACACATGCTCATGTAGTAAGTGGTTTGCAATTATGATCACCCCCAAATGTTGCCAGCAGTGTGTCTTTGATATTTAAGGGGTGAGTGTTGCTTCTATTGACCTTATCTGCAGAACTTCTTCCATCCTGTGAGCGTTAGTGACTGTCAGGCTGCACACTTCACATAGCTGTCTACTGGATGTTTTACTTTTAGTGATTTTTTTTTTCACCTGAGGCACTGCAATCATATAACTTCAGCAATCAATTTTGGCCCAAAGCAGCACAGGCCTCAGTCACAGAGAAGCAAGTATTTGCATGCAAGCTTGCTATTAAAGCACCAGGGAGAAGAGTGAGTACACAAAAGCTTAAGAAATTGGAATCTGAGTTGAATCATCACACAGTCAGCTAAATTACTGGCCCTGTAATTAGCCTTTTTGGAGGTCTCTTAATTGTTAATCCCTTTGCTGGTTATAATTGCTTTATTGAATCTAAATTAATCCAATTTTTTAAGAAATAATCATGCAATTCTAATGGCTACATAAAATTGAAAATATGGAAACTACTTTGAGAACTAATTTAGATTAGGCTCTGTTGAAAAAAATAGTCTTAGGAATGGTATTTTTTGCATATTTTTTTGTGGGAACATTTAGCTGAAAGGATGAGAGGGGTTAATGTTTCATTTGCACAGTGTATGCAAAGCAGTTGTATTTAAAAATTCACTAGATTGGGAGTATCCACTGCACATGGAGAGTGAGTCAGTGCCAAATCAGAACTGGATCCATGCCAAGGAAAGAGAGCCAGGGGTTAGACATCTGTAAAGTGCTGGACGGGATGAAGACAAAGGTAAAACACTTCAGTTCATTACACATCTAGGCTATTTCCTAGCCACTTATGTAAATCAAATTTTCCAGACCAAAACCAAAACCACTATATCTGAAGATGTAGATTTGCATATTTTTCAGTACACAGAAATTTATTAGGTCCCATAAGGACTGACTTAACCTGAGCATACACCACTGAAATACCAAAGGTCTTATCTGACCCAGCTTGGAATAGAAAAAAAATTATCCAGGTGTCTGGGACTTCCAACACTACCAGGAATTACCTCATTATCCCACAGCACCAGCCTCATCAGATAAAAAGTATGGGGGGAAGAACATGGAAACATGAGAAGGAGAACAAATAAAAGGCAACTAGGGAGAAGGAAAAACATGTTGAGTCTTAATTGAGCTTGGAGAGGAAGCAGGAGGAGAAAAACATAGTTGGCTGGTTTATGATTTATTCTCTTTTGTGGTCTATATCTGCAGCAGATTGTTCTTGTGCTCTTCTTCCTAATATATATTTAATTCCTTGTTTGTCACGTGTGAGGTCAAGGATGAACAAGTTCAAGTTCTGTGCAACGTGTGACACTTCTTTAGAGCCAATCTCATGAGGAATTACCTTGTAAAGCCCAGTGAGCATGTTAACATTTTCCAAGCAGTTACACATCATTCTACCTGAGCTTCAGCTCAAGGAATACATTGGTCTAGTGTGTACAATAAACATTTAAATTTATTAAATGTTTATTAAATTTTATATCATCCTTTATATGCATAACATGCTATTTTGATGCCCAGAGCTTCATCAAGAAATCATCACTGACTGAGCATAAGAAAAGAAATTGAGGTTAAACTTGGAAAGAGAAAGAGGAAAGGAAGAGCAGAGCCAGGTACACAAACAAATGAAAATACAAAATACAATCCTCTTTCTTCATTCATCTATAAAAGTAAGGAAAGATGGCCAGGTTTGGAGGGGTAGCAGGAGAGAACCACCTCAATGAACAGAGATCACTGGTAACACATCTCCAAGGTTTCATAAATAATATAACTAAATAAACAACTGTTGACCCAGACTTTGCACTTTGATTCCTGTTTTTGGACTATTTCACTGGCTTTGAGAGAATTTCTATAGATTCAGTGTTTACATGCACATTTAAAATTCCATACCCACAGGTACAGATATGTATCATCTTTTCTACAAACTACTTTGTGGAGAGTTGAGGCTCCAGCAGGCTCCTGCAGTACACATGAGTATTTAGAATACCATCAAAATTAGCCCTGATAAAAATGAAATGAGAGTTTGAAACTAGCCCAGTATAACTAAATGTGCCATTGCCCTTGGAAAGTAAGTGTGTAATAAAATGTCATCTTTGAAATACAGCTCTCTATCTCTTACACACAGCTGAAAAACAGCCATTTCAGCAATGAAGCTGCTCAGAAGAATTCTGTTCCTACATGCTCTTCTCTTCACTTGGTTATTATGCCATCTGTAACTCTACACTCATGGAACTTTCAACTAAACATATTTTAACTTGTGCACAGAGGAGGATTTTACAATACACAACCATCAAATGATCCATTGTTATAACACACTTTCTTTTGCCATGATCACAAAATTCATAATTCCATAGACAAAAAAATCTGTGTCATCTGGAGGTATGTCCCAAAGTCCACATATATATTTAATGCTATTAACATACTGAGGCAAATTTTTATAGTGCTTTTTCATGTTTCATATAGAAGTGAAAGAAAACCCAAAACAACCTCTGGAATCAACAAGTTGCCTATAGACATCTCCAGGTACTTAGCAATATATTTATCTATCATTTTAGTATTACTTTACAGGAAACCAAAAATAAATACATTAAAAGAGAAACAATCAGCATGTTTCTTATTTCTCTTTACACAATATCAGCCCTCATCTCTCATTTACCTTTTTAAACTGCAAGCCCTCCTTGCCTTCTCACCCTTTGCTTTGGCTGAGGAGATCATCCTGGGCTGGGTGTAGCAGCATCTGTACAATGCAGGTTATCTCTGTCTAGAGGACACATCAGTGTGGTCCAGAACACTGGCCTGGCCTGATCATGCATTCCTCAATGGCCCAATATCCAGGAAAGACACATTAAAAGGTGCATAATCAAATTTACTCTGGAAGTACCACAAATTACTGAAGGTCAGTATAAAAGGATGGCAGAAACCCTTAGGAGAAATACTTCCATGGGCTCAGGAGCATGCCTGTGACAGAATTTGAAAGGGAAAAAAACATCAGGAGAAGAAGACACTTTTAAGTGCTTTATTAAGAAGAGAAAAAAATTAAGGCAATAGTTAACAACAAAATACAGTTAATTACTAGCAAGTAGGCTAAAGTGTTGACTCAAGACAGGATTATGGGAGCAAAGTTACACCTTTTATTAAACTGAATAATGTAGTGGTAAAAACCAAAAAAAAGTCTTCAGGAACAAAAAACCCATTACAGAGGGAAATGCTTGTCTATTTTCCAGCTATATCAATTGGATTAATGGGAGAGATTGTTTTTTCTCCACAACCTTTCCTTGCTTCTACTCTTAGGCTATCATACCTACAGCATTATCATTTTATCTTGAAAGGGTTCAATGATCTTTTTGCTGTAGCCTTAGCTTAAAAGATCAGTTTTAATGTCATGGCCAAGCCAATTAAAATCATAAATAAAAGAGTGAAAATCAGGCTAAAAAAAAAAAAAAAGAAAAAATTACATAGATAATTTTTTATTTTATTTTCAAGTTGGCTGGATCTGGTGTAATTCTGAGAACAATGAAAACATTTTATTAGCCATTAGCAATTGTCTTTAGCAACTTGAGGGATACAGATTCTAGAAGTCTAGAAAGGGCAAACACTTACTTTTAAAATGTCAAAAAGGATAAGAAAGTTTAACTTCAATTACCAGTAAAATATCAGAACAAATAATGAAAATGTCTATTTTCAAGAATCTTGAATATAAACAGGATGTAAGAGACAGATGAATTTCTAGTAAATAAATCATGTAAGAGCAAATTTATTTCTCTCTACAGTAGATAACAAGCTTTATGGACAGAAGAGAAAAAACAGTCTTACAATTTTTTTGGCTTTTGACATCTCACAGGACATTTGCATAGACAAACAGATTTGAGGTAGGTAGTTATTTGGGAAATCTAATTCACACAGAATTAGTTAACAATAGTTATTAGTGTTTCATTTTTAAATGAGCAAGATGCATCAGGGCAGGGTCTGCAAGAATCTGCATGACATGTTCATTACTGAACTGGTAGATGATTAAGATGCTTTTTGTATTTGAAATTTACACTAAGCTAAAAAAGACTTCAAACCCATCAGAGTACAGAATGTACATTTTAAAGTACCTTGGTTCACAGCAGAAATCTGAATCCAGCTAAGCAATTAAGTGAATTCACATGTACCAATACAAGTAAAATTACCTGCACAAATATAAAAGGGAGAATGACTAACCACACAAACAGAGCAAAAAAGAATCTGGCAATTAGAATGGATCACAAACAAGCAATATAATTGTACAATTGCCTAAGAAGCAATCATGCTGGGTGAGATAAAATTAGTACATTTTATGTTAAACACACAATAAATTCCTTCCTTTCTACTCAGAGCTGGTATTTCTTTACCTGGATCCCTGTGATCACTGCAGGTTATCACATGTCAATACAATACATCAACCAGCTGGAGAAAGTCCCAAAACCCAAAATAAGAATGAACGTAAAAAAACTTTTCTAGCATAAAATTTTGCAAGAACTGAGCTTGCAAAGCTTAATCCAGTAGGGTAAAGACTAGGAGGAGGTTTGATAGCAGTTCTCAAATTTTCAGAAAGATTTTTTGGGAAAGCAGGCAATAAATTGTTTTCCATAATCTCTGAAAAACAGAAAAGATTGCAATAAGGGAGAATTAGGTTAGAGGTGAGAGAAATAATACAGTGTGAAAGGCCAACAAAGCAATGAGTAATCAGGAGATTTTTCCTGATTGCTAGAAATTTTAAGGAGGAGCAAGCCAAACAACAGTGAGGACTGGTTTTCTGTATCAATCCTCCTTCGGAGCATACTTTTGATTTAGTTGATCTCATAAATATTGCCCAAAAAGTATTATTATCAAACAGTATGCAATTTTCTACCCTTGCTTTATTGTACAGACTGTGGTGCTAAACATATATGCCTATTAAGAGCATTATAATGTAAGCTGAATAGGAAAAATGAAAGTTAAATGAATGCCTTAAACAAGGAATCGAAATCTCTTTAACTAGGCAGCATGGTAATAACTACAGCAGAGGAATTGAAATGGGAGGTATACAGGTTTCTCACAGATTTTTCACAGTGGACCACTGCTTTCTGTCCAAATATTTAATTGATCCAAAATGATTAAAGTTTAATTATTAATTACACCCACAAAATTGAATGCCTTTGTGAGTAGTCCATTTTGAATTGGCTTCTAAGTTGTCATGCTTAACAGTTGTCTGTCCCTTCATATTAAAATTAATTTCTCTATCCTACAGCTCTGACAAGTCCATTATTTCAGAAATATTGATTTTTATCACTTTCTTTCCCACTCTGAACTTTTCAGTAGGCCATTAGTTATGTAATACAGTGGATGATATTTATATTATACAAGCATGATTATTGACTAACCTAAAGGGTTTATGTATGTATCAGTATACCACACAGAGGCAAATTCTTTAAGCAGTCTGGATGACACTTCTCTAAATTTCTCAGACAGATGCAATAATGAAAATTACACCTTGGGCCATTAAGAGGGAAGGTGGTCCCCATCCTCATCTTATAACTAGATTCAAATAATCTCTACTTTGTTGTAGCCTCCAAACCTTTGTCACTTCTTACCTTAATATTTCTGAGAGAAATAACATATGAATGTTTAATTAAGCCTGTAATATCTTCCATTTCCAGTTCTTTATGGTGCTTTAATAGCACACTTGAATGGTTAAACACACCTCTCCATCTGGGTGGAAAAATACCACTGAAGCCAAGAGAAATTCTGAACACAAAGCTGGAGAGGACCAAGTCCAAGAACGGTGAGAAGGCAGCATGCTGAGCTTACCCTCACTACATCTGAAAGTCCTTCTCTTGCATAAAACACATTTCCCAGCCCTAAAAAATAACAGGGAATAGCAAAGAACAGCTGCTGCTAAAAGCAGCTAAGGTTTTACCTGTCCCTGTTGCTGTGCACTCATAAAACCCAGAAGTCTTTCACACAATTTTATTCAAAATGGTAAATATATACTAGAAAAAGTGTTCACACAATCACATTTGTCACTATGGATCCTTGTACTTAGAACAAATCTATGTATGTACATATTTTCTAATAAAAGTGAGCTACTAGGGACTCCTCACAAAATATAGCACTATGAGAAAAGATTATTTCAAAAAGTTTCTTTACTTCATCAGAATAATTTCTCAAAAATGAATGTGATCAAAAATAATATTTAAGAGAGGTTTTAAAGCTATTTAAAAAACTCAAACACACATACTTTCTGACAGGAAAGAGAAAGCTTATGGTGAGCTATACAAAACCACAACCTACTGATGCTCTGATCATTATTCCCAGTTATTGGACTACATACCAAAGCAGCTAAGATGACAAAGTCCAGGAATAATTGTGTTGGGGTTTTAGAGCTGCCTGTCTCAGTGTTGCCTGTCTTCCTCATCCTCCAGAAGGCCATTTCCTTTCCTTTCAACATTTTTTCCCATAATTTGTCTGGGTTTTATCCATTCATGACCAATATTCCTCTCAAACCCTTTATACATCCTGCAATACACAAGATGTGTTTAGAGGACCTTCAGGCTGTGAGGGCAGGTTTTGCTCAGGTGGTCAGATGGATTTAGGCAGCACATGCCTGCTGAAATGGAAAATGCATGTCTGGAGCCTTCCTGCTGAAACACAGCCTGCACACAGGCTGAAGCCTTTACAAATACATACCACACCCTCTCAGTCAAGTACCTATTTCCTATTACAGTGCTGAGGGTTTTTTCCTGATGAGATCCTGCTTCAGTATGGAAAACTCAGACTTAGTCCCATATTTCATGTGTCCTGTTCAAGTCAGGAAAGTTTAGTGTGCTGTCTGTAAGCAGCTTAAGGACAGATTTAAATTTGATTTGAATTTTGTATTTCATCACTGAGATAAAAACAGAACTCTTACTTTTTAGGACGTTCTTTTGTCTACAACGCTCAGACAGAAAGATCCTGAGAGCGTCCAGAATACCCTGTGTGCCTGCACACTAAAAGTGTTTGAGTCATTCCCACCATCTATAGCTGTACCTCCCATCAGAGAAAATCCTGGGGCTCCAGTTCTGTGATGTGCAATAGATCATCCATCACTCATCCTCCCGTTTTCCCACACTGTGCAGATGTCATGAGCCCACCATGGAACCCTACGTAAGACACAGGGTCTCAGAAAATGGCTGGGAAGGAGAGGAAGAAACCAGGGTCACAGCCAGGTGCAGGGCCCATGGTTCAGCCCTCCCCACAGTTTCCCAAGTGTTGACATTGCCTGAACCTGCAAACAGAGGCTGTGCCTGTGGTGGAGTAAAGGGTAAGAGGGCACAGAGATGCTCATTAGCACAGGGTCCCTTATGAGACAGACTGTGGAGATGCCACCCCTGCCAGCTCAGCTGCCGAGGGTCTGCAAGCGTGAAGGTGAGTGCAGCCATGTGTACCAGCCCCTGGAGCAGCAGCAAAGCAGCCCTTGCTCCTGCAGGGCACACCTGAGACACAGTCAGGAGTGCAGACCCCTTCACAGGGCATTCCCAGTGCCCCTCAGAGGCTGCTGCAAGGTGTGGGATGGTGGGCAGCCAGGGTAGTTTTTCTCCATGACGCCTTCAACAGAGCCACAAGGCACTGAGCCTTGAGGTCCAGCTCTCACACCATCACAATCACTCTGTTTGTAAACCACAGTTACATCCTGTACAAATAAGGGCTTGTCAGCAAGAATGAGATCCTTCAGGGCAAAGCTGCAGGCAGTGCTTGCAGGGTATGCTGCAAGCAAGCTGCTGGGCATCCTCCTCCTCCTGCTGCTGTCCCTGAGTAGTGCTCTGTCAAAGCAGTCATGGCTTCCTACCTTCTTGGCCTCGGTTTTGATCCATGGATCACAGTGTGATGTGATGTGATTTGTGACCTATGGAGATAGGGAATGAGCTTGCACTCTCCTTTATTTGGACACTGGACACATATCCAGCAGATTGAAGGGGAGGTATTACATCTTTATCAAGATCCATCCAAGTAGCTCCACACCATCCTTTGCCAGTTGCAGTTCACAAAATGGTGAACAGCCTTTCTCCAGTGACAAGACACATTCACACCATAAGTTCCTTAAGGTCCAGTTTTTACATTAAGAACAAACCTGTGCATACATATCTATGTATGCATTGATAGACTGAGAACTCATAATAAATACTTTCTCAAAAATATTAAAAATGCATGTTAGGAACCATTATGAAAAGACAGTGATATTGCACAGTTTGGATCACATTCTTATCTCCAAAATATACTAACCTGAATCTATCTTTATTCAGCTTTTTCAGAAAGATGGAACAATCCCTGGGGATTTCATCAAGCACAAAGAAGCAGTGATGTGTCCACAGTAAGTAAAGCAGTGATTCAGAAATGTTCTTCCTCAACCCATTATCTGCCAAACAATGTTTCTTCACCTTATTAACAGGCTAAGAGATCGTGAGAATTAATCACTGTGATTAATTGTGTTTATAGATAAAAAGTATATCTCAGATTGTGTTTTATTATGTCTGGGGTTGGGGAGAAATCATACACTGCATCAAATGACTGTGTCAGTTCTGCTGCAAACTCAATTCTTGCTGCTCAGCTATAAATAGTGCTCACAACACATGTGAAAACCATCACGCTCCATTCCGAGGTGGGAAATCGCTGAAGAGAAGTGTTCTGGTAAACAAACCCTTCCTGATGGCTCTCTGAATATCTGGCACTGAGCACAACTCCTGGTTCGTTCAGCTGACAAAATCTGCCTCTCTCCTCCCTGCTAATAATGCAAGGCTGCAGGTCAGGGAAGGCTGAGACCACTGATACAGAAACAGAGGAGTCTTGGTGTCAGCCTTAGAAAAACCCAGCCAAAGCTGCACTTTTTAGCAAACTGTCTCCTGAGTATGGCCCAAATGTTCACTGCAGCTCAAATCTCAGCTGTTCCTGAGAACAGCCACCAGCCCAAATCCCACCATCTCCCTGCCAGCCCTCACCACAGGCTCAGCAGTGCTCAGCCCCACACGGCAGACACAACAGATGTATTTTCCCAAGTTAGAGATTCTTGAGGACAACAATTTCACAGCTTGTATGCAGCCTCTTTCAGTGCTGCTCAGAAAGGCTTATGTATCACTAGAGCCTTCTCTTCTACAGCTTAAGCATATTTTTCTTTCCTGTCCACCAAGAATATGGAGAACAAACTATCCCTGTTTGTACCCTCCTTGGTTTGCTTTTGAAACCCTGGGCAAGGTCACTGTGCCAGCTAACAGAGTCTCACACAGTTCAAAACTGTTCAGTGTTCATATACCATTCTGTTCCAGAAAGTACATGGGATGCAGCAGGGCTGCTGCATGTAATCATTTGATGGAAAATATGTTTAAGGTATCACACACCTCTGCTCTGTTCTGCAGTGCCACACCAGATCTCCAGCACCTGGGTGGCACAGCACTGGATGCTCTGTTTTCCCACTTCACCAATCACATGCACAGTGCTGACTGCAACAGTGCCAAACAGCCCATGTAGGACCCCTGCCAGGAAGCCTGGGAATGTTTTCTCTTTCATTTATTAAGCCACTCTTACACAAGCAAAAAATATGCCAGCTGATTTTGCTATTGCTAAACACACCACAAAACTGACATACAGTTTGCTCAATGTATGTAGTCTGCAAGCAGTCACCATGGGATGTATTCACACCATCCCCCTTGGCACTTTGCACAGGTCATCCTTCAGATGTGCCCACTCCTTTGCAGTGACTCTATGAGGAACACAGGCTCCTAATTCTTGGTGCACCAAATCACATCTTAGTCTGATATCTAAAGTGGACAGTGAGTCGGTCTTGCATCAGCATCAACATGGGTGGTTATGTCAGGAGAGGACTTTAGGCATCTGCAATATTTGAGTAAAATCATGCAACAGACCTCCCATAAGCACTCAGGCTGGCAAAAGACAATGCTCAAATATTCCCAAAAGAAGCAGCCCAGTCCTGAGTGAAATTAATTCTTTTCCAAATATAAGTGAAAGGACAGAAAATACTTTGCAGCCGTCAGTCTAAGAGTGATGATGAAGCATTCAAAGAAGAAGCCTTCATTTTGAGTCTTTGGTCATGATACAGACACACCCTTTAGGTGGTTAAGACTGGGTTTCACAGTATAGATAACATGTTGCAAACTTCTCTGTAGCCATCCAGATCTTCAGAGAGAGAACCATCTAATTAGCATTGACTTCTAGAATACGTTCATTGTTTTCCTCCTCCTTTATTTTTGACAGCTACAGCTTAAGAATGGACTTTGATATTGCCCATGACATGCCTGAGGGTATTTTTAAAAAGCAGTTTGGGACAAGAGGAAGAGAATGAATACATGAAAACAAAGCCTGATCTAAATTAGTAATTTACATGTTTCAGATGTTTCCTTCTTGAGATCTTCCACAGAGCAAGAGTATCAGATCACCTGTAGTTTAAGGTTTTCAGTTTGTCACTTAATCTCTCCTCCTTTTTCATAAGCTGATCTCGTTTTCCAGAGTAATGTTGTTTTCACTTCACATCATCTGAACAAACAAATGAAGTATTCCCTCCCCCACAAACACCACCACATGCTCACACATGCTTCTCTCTTTGGTCTGTATAAGGTAACTTGGCACCAAAAAAATATGTGATTAAGTTTTAACAAGTGTCAAAGCCAAGTGGCTCACAGACACTTACCTGGAGATCAGAATGAAATTTAGGTGCTTTCTGAAATTCAAATTAGCAAGTGTCATTCTTCCTGCCTTCTACCACACTTCAGGGAATGTTTGATCTGCAGAGAGAGAATGAGACACAGAAAATAAGCAAGTGAGAAACCTCCAGGATCCAAAGGCTCTGACTTCCCACTCCTCAGAATTACCACTGTCTCTGGGAGCACGTGAAAAATCATGGTTACTCTTGCTTACATGGTCCTATTGCAGGGCACTCATGTAGAGTACTGTAGAACTGAATTACTCATAAATATTTAGGTCAAGGATTTCAGCACAGAACAACAATACAATTAACAATTCAAAATGCTGCCACTGAAAGTTATTTTTGACACTATCAGCTGGAAGTGAGCAGACATGCCTTTGTTAACTTACACTGTAGTCTATCATTTGTAATACAATATCAATGTAAAAAAACAACCTCTAAGAGCATTGATCAGAAAATTCATAATCTTTCTTTTGTTTGCTAAAGCACACATTTTATAAAGGCTCTTGTGATCTCATGTTACTGCCATGTTGCTTGGAAATAAAAGACATTGTAAGGGAAGGAAGGAGATCTAACATCTCATGACCTGGATGGGTTCTTTACTGTTAAAAATGCTAAATTTATGTAGTGTCTGTATCAGGGGGAAAAAAAACAAACCTGATTAGAATACAGAAAGTGTACTTTATCATCAACTTCAATTCAAATTTTACACTACACATAGTGGTCCAATTTCATGTATCAGTGCTTACCTATATCTACCCTTCATAGCTCTCTAATACACTGTTACACAAGTGTTTGAAAAATATGCCAACAACCATAAACAGAAAAAGAGTTGCAATGGCAAATAGCAATTTATGAGCAGTAGTGATGTTCTTTCACTTTTCACTGAAAACTATTAAGTTCAGTGAACTGTAAAACCTGCATCCTTTGTCCACCTGAGTATCCCATCAAGCTGCAGCTGGCACAATGCAAAGGGAAAGAAAGACAGACAGACAGACAGACAGACAGACAGACAGAAAGAAAGAAAGAAAGAAAGAAAGAAAGAAAGAAAGAAAGA
>VZRX01023108.1:74836-101555 GCA_013398075.1 Notiomystis cincta | reverse complement strand
TTCAGGAGATCCCCGGGCTCGAGTGGTATCGGGGGCTGTGCAGCAATGTAGAGATATTTCAGGGAACTGTAGTCTGGCAGACAGAGATGAGATGGAATGAAGTCTGGTGACTGGATTTTGAATGGAAAAACATATATTTAAAATGAGAAATAAACTTGAGAGTGAGAGTAGTTGACAACTACATGTCTAAGTCTCAGATAAGTTTGATGGGTTTATGAGGTTTTCTTCTGTAAGAAGCAGTTTTCCTGAGGATACCAGGGGGATATTTTGTCTGTGTATGTTCTTGACTCAAGTGAATGTAGTCGTATGACTTGTTTAAACTTCTGCAAAGAATGGAATACAACGGCGTGCAGAGTGATTACTAAGTAGATTGATATAGGATATGGTAAGAGATTATAAATCTAAAGATAACTTCATAAAGTACATTGGATGGGGGATTACGAGATTAGATTCTCTATGTTGCTTATCGATGTTTGGCCTTGGGACTGCCAGCTCAGGAGAATTGTACTGAAGTTTCGTGAAGGTAGGAAGGAGAGACACTGTCAGTACAGATTGGAATTACCTCCTCAGAAGAACTGGGAAGACTGGATTAGTAGAAACAATTAATTAAATTGTACAGAATGCAAGGTCATATGGAAATAAGAAGTAATAGCAAATTTTGAACGTGTTCCTACTCTGTTCAGTAACAGAGGGAAGAGTTTGGTACTCTAATATTATAAAGTGGGTATTGTAAAAGTCTTTGGGAAAAGCTAAGCTTGGTCATAAGATTGCAATAGAAAAGTGGGTGTGGTTTTTTCGTAGAAACACAGAACTATTACTTTTGCATGTCTCAGAGGGAGACCATACAGAAAGAATGATTGGCTGTCAACAAGAAGGTCAATTCAAACTGAAGCAAGTGCAGAAAGGTGGGAAAGCAGTGGTTCCAGATGATATCCAGAGGCTCCTTTAAACCCCGACTATTTTGTGATTCTCATTTTGAATGTTTCTGTGTTATGCTGCAAAGATGATTACATATCCTGCCCATTAGCATAAGAAGTTCACAGTAACCTGTGTGATGGGAATAAACTCATGACAGCTCTCATTTTAAAATATGTAATATTCCTTGTGACCTGCCGACCTTGCAAGGAGGATTTCCCTCATAAATTTACATTTCTGAGTAAGCTTTTTTCCAGGTAACTTTTACTGCTTTAGTTCTATAAGTTGCTGTAGCAACATGTAAATGTTACCAGTCTGCCTGTGGCACACGGTTTGTGGGCCTTCCGTGGAAGTATTGTTAGACAGCTGTCTTTTGTAGTAACTACTTACCAAAACAAAACCTAAATTCGATACTATGGTCTTTGAATTGGATGACTATTAGTCTATGATTAATTCTGCTTCTTCTTCAGAAAGGATATCTTCTTCTGGTCAAGCTCTTAAATATTATTTAAGTTGTTTTAGCATGCAAGAATACTAATTAAATGTGCTTCATTGATTTCCTAAGGAATTGGAAATTTAGTGAAATCTGATAACACGGTGTCTAGTTTTTATCTAGCCACACTGTGGCAGTGCTGGAGCAAGACTGACTTAACTTTTCTCTTCTTTTCCAGCTCTTATTAATGGCCTCTCCCAAATACCTCCACATCAGAAAAAAACAGTCTATCTCTGCCAACTTTTGATAAGGATTGCACAAGGAAAAAGCCTTGGTAAATACTCAGATTCTTTTTTTCAGTTGTTTAAAAATATTTGCATGAACTTGTATAGAGGTGTATTAGATATGCTTCTACATAGCCTTTGCTGTGCATATCTCTCTCTATATTTTTATATAGATATATCTGTGTATAAACAAATAAATTCCACTTTTTGGACTATCTTTATTCTGTATGTGATGAGCTGTCTACAGGACTGCTGTTACTCTGTGCTGACTGACTTAGCTGCATGGAGTTTGAATGACCATATACTTCTTAAATTATCAGTCTTTTTTTTGTCAGAGTTGTATCAACAAAAGAAATATACTGGAAAGGACTGACTAGCTCTTAATGGGCAATACTTGCAAGTTTAAAACTCAGGATATGTGGTTCTTTCTGCACATTTAACTCAGGAGGTTAAAGTAGGATGGACAGTAGGAGTGAGAATATGGGTGGAAAGGATGACTGCCCATGTTTCCTAAAGAAGACTGGAAGACTTTCAGCTGGCAATAAGTCCTTGGGGCTCTTATTCACTACCACATCTTCTGTTGGGCTGCATTTGCAACCTGTTGGTTTAGCCAAGATGATTTTGTTTGACTTTCTGGAAGACTTCAACTTTTTTTTTTTATATACTGTTTGATAAAACTAATTGGAATTTAAAGACTTCAGAAGCAGTCTTGAAAGCATGAGCATGGAAAAAAAAAAGTGTATTCTGGCCTTGTTTTTATACAGTTAAATATCCTATGTTGCTTATCAGGTATTATGTCATCTAGAGTTAGCTTGAGAATCAAATTCTAATATTTAAAATAGTTCACCAAATTATTTAAACTAGTATACATATTATGAAATTTTTGTGCTAATGCTCTAAATTATATTATTGTATATAACACTTGAGAATATGGCTTCATTGTGTATATCTTATCAGTGTAGAGGATGACCTGTGTGGTGAGGAAGATTGCATGCATGTAGTAGGTATTACATCAGGTGTAGCTGCACTATGTACATGGAAAGCTAATATCTGGTAGCTTTCCTATTTTTTTTCTAGTTACTAAAATATTTGTTCTGCACTGATCAAACAGAGTAGGCTGTTTCAGATGTCAGCTGTTTTAAGAGCTAAATACTTTGGTTTTACACTTAAAATATGAAGTGTCATGTTACTTGATTAAGACAATAATTAGAGAAACATGGGATTTTTTAGTTATGTGTATATATGCACACAATACTGTTTGAGATGTCACTGTTTGACTTACTGTAGTGGGTATAAAATAATTCTTTTTGGTATTGTGTAAATTGTTTACCTTTTTTCTGAAAAATACTTAATGAAAGGAATAAGTTATTGAGAGAGATTCTGCTGATACCATAAAATGAAGGCATAAGTGAGGCTGTAATTCAGTGAGCATCTTGAACTAAGCTGGCAGCACCATGGGGAAAAAGCACTTGTGCACCTGCCAGCTCCTTCTGCATCAGTTCCATTGGCACACTCGCTTGTGCAGGTGTGCAGTGACCAGACTGGGCAGCTGCTGGAGAGTGTGGAGGGGATGATTATTTGGCTGGGCTAGATTTCTGCCAGACCTGCTCACTGCTCCTTTGCTGGGAGTTTGCACAAACCTTGCTGTTGGCACAGCAGTACACTGGAGTGGGAGGTCACTTCTGCTTTTTCAGTGACACTCCTGTGTACACCTGTTTGTGTTTCCCTCTCAGTTTAAGCATTTAAATACAACAGAAAGTTGGAAATAGTGATAGACTCAGTAAAAAAAAAAAAAAAAAAAAACTACTGAACTTAACCCTATTGCAAGGGGCAACCCTATTTTAAGTGAACAATGATTAGCTTACATAATAACCCCTGAAAATGCAACAGTAATGTTTGTAGCAAGGGTATGAAGAACCAGTCTCTCTGAAAAGTTGTTTCAGGTTTCTTAAAAGCACCTAAAAATTGAGGAGAAAGCAATTGAAATTGTATAATACATATTACTTTATTGCATTGAAACAATGCAATCTATTTAACTTTAGCCTTATATTTTTGTAAGGACTTTGTTTTTTCTCCTCCTCTAAGGATTAAAGTTTGAAAATGATCAAAGAATTTCACCTCTGGAATCTGCTCTGTCTTTCTGGACTTTACTTGAAAAGGAAGAAACTAAACTGGAAAAGCTTCATGAAGATATTCGTCGCTTGATTCAAATTCAGGTCTGTGTGACTTGCTCATAATGCTTCAGGATGCTACCTGCTCATTGGGAATGAATAGCTGGAAAGCTGCCTGGCAGGAAAGGACCTGAGGGGGGTGGTCAAGAGCAGCTGAACATGATCCAACTGTGCCCAGGTGGCCAAGAAGGCCAGTGGCATCCTGGGCTGTATCAGCAATGGTGTGGCCAGCAGGGCCAGGGCAGTGGTCATTCCTCTGTCTTCAGCACTGGTGAGGCCACACCTCAAATCCTGTGTTCAGTTCTGGGCCTCTGAGGACAAGAAAGACTTTGAGGTGCTGGAGTATGTCCAGAGAAGAGCAACAGAGCTGGGGAGGCGTCTGGAGCACAAGCCTTACAAGGAGCAGCTGAAGGAGCTGGGAGTGTTTAGCCTGGAGAAAAGAAGGCTCAGGGGGGACCTGCCTGAAAGGAGGTTGTATCCAGGTGGGGGCTGGTCTCTTCTCCCAGTGACAGGATGAGAGGAAATGGCCTCAAGTTGTGCCAGGTGAGGTTTAGACTGGGTATAAGGAAAAACTTTTTCAATCAAAAGGTTGCACAACATTGGAACAGATTGCCCAGGGAAGTGGTGGAGACACTGTGCCTGGAAGCATTTGNGGAGCTGGGAGTGTTTAGCCTGGAGAAAAGAAGGCTCAGGGGGGACCTGCCTGAAAGGAGGTTGTATCCAGGTGGGGGCTGGTCTCTTCTCCCAGTGACAGGATGAGAGGAAATGGCCTCAAGTTGTGCCAGGTGAGGTTTAGACTGGGTATAAGGAAAAACTTTTTCAATCAAAAGGTTGCACAACATTGGAACAGATTGCCCAGGGAAGTGGTGGAGACACTGTGCCTGGAAGCATTTGAAAAAACGTGTGGATATGGCACTTGGAGGACATGGTTTAATGGTGAACATGGTGGTGGGTGCTAGGTTGATGGTTGGACTTGATGACCTCAAAGGTCTTTTCCAACTTTAAAAATTCTATGATTCTATCCTACTAAAACAGGGCCCCTTTTACAAAAAGCTTGGGCTATTAGCCCATTGAACTGAATTTTCAATTTTAGTACAGAGTAAACAGATCTGCACAAGGGACCTTCTTCTATCTTATGTGGTTCCTGTTTCTACCAGTTCAGATTTGTTTCAAAAGCTTCCAATCTGAGAAAAAAGATAGCAATTAAAATAAATTTCAAAACTAATTTCAGAACTAACTGTTAGAAGTAGGCAAGTGTTGGTAATCCTTAAATATATAATCATCTGAATTTTTTGAGTCTTAGAAAACTGCAGAATTGTGACTTCTCTTGTTTTTTCTGAATCTCAGGTGGAAATTATTTTAGAATATCTTGTAATTATTTCTTGCAGATTGTAGCAGTCTATATGGAAAACAGGTATTTCAAGGAAGCTACTGAAGTTCTTGAAAGGCTGTTTACAGACTCTGAATCAGATAAGGTAGTACTTGCTTAACTTGCATTAAAAGCTCTTGATTTTCAGAGGAGAAAGAGGGGAGTGGGTTTCCAAAGCTAGCAAATCTTACCTGCATAGCTTCAATCTCATTTTTTTCTATGCAGTCACTTTCCTATGGCACTTTAAAATACAAAAGGAAATTTGTGGCTAGAAGATTGATAGAAATACTGGATGATTTGTGGGAGTAAAATTCTTCTAGCAGCAGTTGTTCTTCATCCCTTCTCCCACTTCCTATGAGGAGTGAGATGGCACTACAAATTTTGGCAATTTGATAGTGCTGTTCTCTCAGAGCAAAGATAGTGTAAACATGCTGGTAGAGACATCATAACTCCCAACAGCCAGTTTGCTGATTTCTATGGCAGTGACTCTGCTTGTCACCTCTGATTAGTGTTCCATGTACCAAAACATCCCAGGGAAGGAAAACTCATTAGCTTCTGTAGTGCAGACTGAATTCTATTATGCCTTTGCCTGGAAAAGACAACTTATGTCAGTCAGGCCACTTCCTGGTTTGAAGCTGACTGCATCGTTCAGAAAGTGGCAAGTTGGTGTGACCATCTCTTTAATAGAATAGTGCACACACCTGAATTTGCTAGGGTGGAGAAAAGAGCTGTAGAAGGACTTCAGGTAGAAAGAATAGAAGTTAAAAATGCTGCCTTGTATCTTCAGCTGGTATATTAAGACACATGTTCTATGTAAGTAATAGTCTGTGTATAACTCACTCTTCAGGTGTACTTTCCATTCAGAGGATTCGGATGTTTGGAAACTGTAGATTGTGGTAACAATACTCAAATTCATAAATAAAAAACAAGATAGTTCTCCAGCTATACTGGCTTCTGTAAAATTCAGAGTGATTGGTAGACAAAATGTGAACTTCTGATTATCAGTATTGATGTGTGCTTAATGCTGCTGTACTCAGTTATCCTTTTCCTGAACACTGTACACCCCTTTCAATAGCAGTCTTTTTGAGGCAGCAAATGAGAAGAGAACTGAGTAATGGGTGCCTTTTTATGAGTGTTTTTACCCCATTGACAACCCCGCTTTTAGTGTTATTCATAAAGGAAATGAAAATGTGGACCTGTGGTTAGTTACACTTCACCAATTACTAAGCACATAAGGTAAATACCTGGTATTATGTCTAGGTGACTTTAGAACCCTTTCAAACTGCAGCATGAAGTTGTATAGGGATATTCAAGAAACTGTATATTCATCATGTTTAGCTTTCTATATTTCCTGTTTAGCATAGATACCAAGTTTACTGCAGGATTTGTGTTGTATAAAGTTGTTCTTTTCTTAGCCTTTAAGGGTGAAGCTGGCAACCATAGTTAAAACCAAGGATCCATATGTTCCTCTTCTCCAACGCTTCAGTTACAGTCTTTTGATAAGTAAAATCAAGTCTTACATTGCACTTTTCATGAAAGAAAATGAAACTAACTTCTTAATACAGGTATGTTGAATGTATTTTCAAAACTTGTGAAAAAAGTTACCTGATACAATTAAATAAATTTATCCTTTCAAAAGAGTTGTTTAGGCAATATTCAATTACTGTATTAGATACAAAGGAAACTTTACCTTCCTTTGGATTGTCTTATATTCAACCTTTATGTTTTAATTAATGTCTTGGAGAAAGTTAGTAGGAATGAAACTCCTCTAAAATATCTTCTATGAATGTTTTTCCCACAAATGTTTTGGTTAGAGAAATAGTTAGGAAAATAGTGTAATTAAAACAAGGTCTGTTTAAGAGAAGCAGTTCTCATATGGGACTCCTTAAAAAATTCAGCTTTATATTTAATGCTTATTTTATTTAAGCCTCCATGACTTTTCAAGACCTGTTAATTTGGCTAAAAGCTTTAGGAATGTCAGAGGAGTTAGGAGATAGAAAACTATTATTGCTGTTTTCCTGTAAATACAAATGTTCCATATAAACAGTCTTGCTCAAAAGTGATTTAAAATTGGCAAGAACAACATTCCATCTTCAGTTCATCTTCAGGAGGATTGTAAAGAATTTCTCTTATGTTTACTTCGTATAAAAGAATATTGAATTATTCAATTACAAAAGCACAAACGTCTAAAGGTAATAAGAAGCAAATTTTAAGTAAACAATCCTGAAGTTCCTCTGTGTTTTTCATTCTCTTACCAGAGAGACCAGACAACTTATTAAATACATTCAAAGTATAATACAAGGAATAAGTTTTAATGCTGTCACTTGACTGTCAGTTTTCA
Source organism: Notiomystis cincta (assembly GCA_013398075.1). NCBI lineage: Eukaryota > Metazoa > Chordata > Aves > Passeriformes > Notiomystidae > Notiomystis > Notiomystis cincta. The sequence goes on along the minus strand of VZRX01023108.1, from coordinate 94,042 downwards.
GGTTTATTTTTCAAGGCTATTTCTTTGAGTCTAAGAGGAGGTGGAGGCTTGGAGGTGTTGGAGAAGGTCCAGAACTCCAAACTGGCACACCTGCACCCCTACTGCCTGCACCTTTGTCCTACTGTTTGCACCCACATTGCAAATCTTACTTTGCACAGAGTTATTCTGGCACATGGAGGAGACAGCTTTGTGAAGAATTCCCACTTCTGTACAGCACACAGATTTCCCAGCAGTGAATCCTGTGTTCTCTGCAGAAGAACACTCTAGCTTTAACTGCCAATCTCTCTTCTCTTTCTTCTAGTGCCATATGTAGAAGTATAATCATAGAATAGACTGGATTGGAAGGAACCTTTCAAGGTTCTTTAGTCCAACCCCCTTGCAATACACAGGGACATCTTCAATTAGATCAGGTTGTTTTAGAGCTCTACTCAACCTGGCCGTGAAGATTTTCTGGGATCAGGCATCAACCACCTTGCTGGGCAGCCTGTTCCATGTTTTGCCACTCGCACCATAAACAAAACAAAATTCTTCCTTCTATCTAATCCAAATCTACCTTCTTTTAATTTAAAATCATTAACCCTTGTCCTACCATTACAGGCCCTCCTAAGAAGTTTGTCCCATCTTTATTCAGTGTAGGAGGCCCCTTTTAGGGACTATACAAAGAAGAGTAATGAATTACTACTTCCTTCTCTTGACAATGGGGAGAAATAATCTTAGTTTGTGGCTAAAAGTTTGAACAGGATGTTAGAAATATTTTTTGCCAGTGCAAAAAAAGTTATATTACAAGCCTAAGGTCTGCTTAGATATGTCTTTTTAAAGTTTTGCATGTATGCTTTATTCTGCCATTGCTACAGAGCTAGATAAACTTGATACCTGTCAGTTTTAGTTTCTATCCTAGTTATAAAATCCAGACTTTGGAGTACTTTGATAGTATTTGCAATCTTAATTAAGCTCTGCAATGAAAGTCTATGACCAAGAGCAGTTTACTTAATACATTTATAAGTTCACTCATTATGCAAGTTGTATTCATTGTATTTCTTTGTGTCCACAGAAATATCAACTGCAGCTATGACTAAAATTTCTCCAAATTATTAATTGCTAAAGATCTTTATGGATTTGTACTTAACATGCTAAAGTTGTTATGAAACTATGTAGTTTAATGTTAATACCTCTGAAATCTCTGTGAAATAAGCACTGTTAGTCCTAATTAAAAATATACCTATTAATCTTAGTGTGAACTCCTACCTAGGTACTGCCTGGCTTTAATTTTAAGATATCAATTCCATTTCTCACAGGAAGCCACAAAACAGGTGGTGTCTAAAGGGTTGGGAGTAACAGCATTGCAAAACAGACCTGTGGAAGTCAATGAAAATGACAAAAGTAATTTGGAAACAAAACAAAGGTTTGTATTAAGTATTATACTGCTAAGCAATGTGCTTGGACAGTAACATGAAACTTTTAAAATGAAGAGTAGGTAGAAGGAGGGATGTTAAATTCCAAACTGCTGTCCAATAGAAAATTAACTACAAGCACATTCTCTTTTATTTTTTTTTAAATTTGTGTTCTTCAGTGATTGTTACTTTTGGCATTTACATCAAATAGCTTGTCATTAAGTTTAACTATTTGGGAGGTTGCACAATTTGCAGTTTAAACAGCTGTCAGTCTAAAATAATAAAAGCACGAAAAAGACTTTGCTTTTTTTAATGCTTGACTGAACTCCTTTTAGTTCTAATTTCAGGCTATAGATCATCTCAAGAAGAAAAAGGATAAGGAAATGGAACCAGTCTGTTACATTTTCCTTACAGCTGACTCCTTAATGATACCACTAGAGTGAAGGGAAATGGTTATGTTGCTTCATGGTTCTGACAGTGCAGCCCTTCAGAACAATTACATGATTATTTTGGAAAATGCTGCTATCCTAGGTTTATCACCACTTGTTTTTCAGGGAGAATAAGTTGATAAGTTGCAGTCTTTACCTGGGATAGAGTCTGTATTTCTTCATTTTTGTACTTGGAATATTTGGCATCACTGAATTAAGAAAATTGGCTGATGCAGACAGTATAGAGGAAGACAAGTCAGAAGATTTTTTAATTTGTTTTTTTAGAAGGGCAACTCCTGACACATCTCAGAGATATGGTGAAAGACTCATTCAAAAAATCCTATGGAAATAATTCCTAATGAAAAAATATATGTGCAGAATGCCTTCTATCTTCAACTTAAATATGCAACGTCTTGGGAACAGGCTACCCAAGGAAGTAGCCACAGCACCAAACCTGACAGAGTTCAAGAAGCATTTGCACAATGGCCTCAGGCACATGGTGTGATTCCTGGGGATGTCTGTGCAGGGCTAAAAGCTGAACTCAGTGATCCTTGTGGGTCCCTTCCAACTCAGCAGAGTCTGTATTTTTCCTCCAGGTATAGGGAGACAAGGTTAAGAAGGTGACATTGTTGCAGTTTTGTATGCCACTGCTTCTTTCATTTAAATATTGCTGAATCATAGAAATGGCTAGTTGCTGCCTAGGAAATAATTTTTTTTTGCCTCTATTTTCAAGATTGGTGAAAGAGGAACAGTGTCAGTCATCTGACACCCACAGTAAGGTAGAAAATGTTGTTGTTGTTGCTCTTGGTCATAGACTTTTCATCAAGTTCTTCGTACTTTTACTTCAGATCTGTGTTCTTTGCAGGAGACATTCAGGACAGAAACCTGAAAAGAGCAGAGTTTTTCAGAGTGAGTATTTGTTTTTACACTTGCAAAACAATCATGTCAAACACTTATTTCTAACTGCTCTCCAATGTGATTAGATTAATACAAAAATGGTTGTGGTGGATAAAACCCACATGTTATGTGTGATTTCTGCACAAATATAGGTTTGGTGGTTGCCATATTTAGGAAGCTTTGAAGTGGCTTAAAGTTCTCTAGCAGTTAATTTTGCAAAATCATTCACTATTTTCTGGTTTGTTTGTTTGATTTATGGGACTTGCAGTATTCTGTGCAAAAGGAAGCTGCCAGAGGAGTACTGAAATCCATTTCTTTCTGAATTCTGTGCTAGATAACTTGGTTGGGAAGGAGCTAAAGAAGTTAGCTGATGGGAAAAACAAATTGTAGGGCAAAGTGCATAAAGTTAGGATGCTTGTGCATTTCCCTGGTATTACTTCTTAAAAACCTAACAACACAGACAATATAATTCTTGTAAGTAAGTTCTTAAGACCATTAGCACCCTCTTACCACAGAGAGATGATGATGTAGTTCCTGCACTTGGCCACAATGTACGTTGAAGAACAAACTCCTCAGATGCCTTGAATGCTTGCCACAGTTAAAACCTGATACATGTACTTGGAAATGAAGTAATTTGTATACAAAGAATCATAGCTCTGATTGGTTGGTACTTCCCATTCTCTCTATGTAAAATGAGGAGTGCATGTAGTAAAAGGGTTTTTACCAAAATGAAATGTTTTGTTATTATGTACTGATTTTTACCTAAGTGTTTAAAATATAATTCTCCTGTAAGCTCTGTTGTATAGGAAATATGGTGTTTTGAATGGCCTATTTTTTGAAACCCTTGGATTCATGTATATTCATATATAAAAGTATGTTCTTATGTAAACAGACACTGAAAGTTTCCCAATCTGTCAACCCATATCAAACCAGTGTACATTCTTGCCATGTGTAAATGGTAGAATGCAAAACTGCTGCCTTGATGTTGACTCCTCATTGTTCTACATGTATATTAACTCTCTTCTAGGTCTTAAAAACATGGAATATGTGGAAAAAAATGAAGTTTCTTTGACTTGTAACAGCAGAAGAAGACAGGTTTGTACCTATTTTCTCTTCTAAATGGAGATAAAATGAATCTGCACTGCACAGAATTTTTTCCTCAGCTTTATTTAATCTAATTTTTAAATGTAGTGCTTAGATTTAAGGTTCTCTAGATTAGTCAAGTGCTACAATTCCTGAAATTGTTACAGTCATTTTCTTTTTAAAGACAGGAAATAAAACATATTTTTGCTGTCTCAAATGTTGTTGCTAATGCTTTAAAACCTTTTATTTGTTGAAATACAGTTACCAGAGCTTAGTTTGAACGAAAATATTCTTTCCACAGTTTGGACGAAAGAATTCAGGATGTCATTTACCTGTGAGAATTTTGGGCAAATATCAGAGGCAACTTGTTTTCCAGCTTAGAAGGTTAAAGATTTAGCAATTTTGTAATTCAATACTTTGTTTCTGTTCTGTAGAAACATACTTACTTGGGAAGCTACTGTAGTTTTTATAAACCAAATGGTAAGGTCTTCTTATAATGCTACATTTCAAATGGTCCTTTGTGTTCTCCTCTTGGGTAAATCTACTTCATTGAATTATGTTAAAATAACCCTCCTGTGTTCACTAATGCTAGAATTCCCTATTGGTGGGAAGTGCAATAGTGTTTGCCTTAATAGAATGCAATCTGAACTTGATTTGATATTGGGGTCTTTCAAGCTAATTTTTGTTTATAGCACATTTTCCTTCATAAATGGTTCAGCATTTTATCATGATAACTGAAGAAATTAACATTAAATTAATTGCCATTGTTGGATTCCTCTTCATAATATTTCTTAGGAAGCAATGTGGAGTCTTTCTGTTTAGAGAATAGTGAAAGTTATCTTTGTACATCCATTTTGATGGGAGCTGTTTCATTTTTCTGGTGTTCATTTTGATGTTTCATTTCTCATATAGCAGGGAAGACCAAATCTGCCTATGTTGGTTTTTTCCTAGGGAAGAGTTGTACTTCTATTTCTTTAAGCATTTTTACTGAAGTTTACTGGTTAAATCTTCCATTACATGCTGTCCTCAAATTGGTTGAAGTCCTAATGAGACCTCATCTATCCTTGAAGTTTAAGTCACTTTAAAGAGGTTTTCACTTTCTCACAAATCTTAGGAATAGTTAAATCACTGATAACCTCTTTAAAAGCTGCAGATACAACCAGTGCCCTGAAATAAAAAAAAATAGCAGCACTTATTGGACTTGCTTTTTGCCTTTAAAGACCTAATTACTTTATTCCAGCATATACTTGGATAGGTACCTTGTTAGCTGGTTGCTGGTAAGCATGAACACTTCCATCAAGCTTGTTTTCAGTATCAAAAATTAAACTATTTGGACCACAATGACACAGAGCTAATGAAAGCTTTGTATTCACATATTTTTATGCTGAGCTAGTCTGTTATGGGGTCACCTACAAGCACTGTGTCCAGGGCTTACACACACATCTTGTTAGAAAAAAATAGGAGTTGTTTGCTTAATTACATTGTTATAATTCAACCTTAATTGAAATATAAAGACCAAATTTGTAGAGACGTAACTGCATTAGACATTGGCATTGAAAATTTTTATAAGAACTTAAATGAAACTTAAGATTCAGAACTGTTTCTTTCAACACTTAGAAAAATTGTAGGCACTTGCTCCCTGTGTAATATTTATGCCTTACTCCCTGCCACTGAAACCTCATAAATCTTTTATAGAAAGCAATGATAATTGGCCTTTTAAACAATAAATCTGCTCCTCTGCTTAATCATCTGGGTTATAAAATTGTCCACATGCATGAAAGAATGCAATGAATGTCAGAGCTGTTGACTTCTAGAACTTCCTTTTCCATGTAGTCCCTCATTCAATGTTGGCATTGTTTGCTCTTGTTTTGTAAATGGCATTTCATTGCAATGGTTCAGTGCCCATTTTCAGCCTTTTATTGCAGTGTTTTCAGTTAGTGGCTGCATAGAGCAATCTGCAGTGCTATTGAAAGGACATGTACTTTTTTTTCTCATTCCTAAATTAGGGGATGCAAGTGTCACAGAATTTAGGGAACTGTTTGTACTCAATTTTATATCCAGTAACTATATGGCAAGTCCTTTGAGTTGTCTAAAATCTGGATGACAGTTTATTTAAATTAAACAATGTGTCTGAAAATCTGGGTGTTCAGAATTTAGTTAGACTTGTATGGGAAAAAAATCCATACATTTAAAGCTGAAAGAGAAGACTCAAAGCAGAGTCCCATGATGCACTAAGGAAGACAGGTTACCAGAGCAGAACTGACTCTAAGGAATAACAAGATCTTTAGATATGTGAGGGAAGGTCTCCACATTCTGCCTGGCAGACTCAAGCTTGCTCTGCTGGTGTTCTGAGCTGGCCAGAAGTCACGTTGCCGTAGACCAGGCGCTGTGCTGATGTGAGCTCAAGCGTAGTGCTGCATTGTGTCCAGGCTTTCAGCCAGTCTTGTAACAGTGCAAAGCTGGCATCTACATCAGTTCCATCCCAGAGGGGACAGACAGCTTGTCAGTGAATGGGGCAGGGGACAAGTTACTGCTCTGTGCTGTTCCTCAGTGAAAAGAAAATGAGTCAGTCCCTGATTTACCTGCAAAACAGGCCCCTCATTTATAGAATAAATGGAAGAAATTTACTTTTTAGAGAAGCTCAATGTAAGCAATTAAAAATCAAAACAAGCTAAAAACCCTTTTAACAGCAAATATAATTAATCATTGCAAGTAACAAGGGTTGTGATTGTCTCTTTTGATGAAAGTATTTGAATTATCTGGTGTTGTAGGTCAAGCATAACTGTGTTACTTGAATAAAGATTTTATTTAGGAAAGTTTTCTGGCATGCTCTGAAATAAGATGAACTACATTATTCCAATGGAATCTCTGGCTTTTTAATAAAAGTAAAAAAAAGCTATTCACTGCTAATGTTGCAGAAGATCTGTGGAACAGGAAGAATTGGGAAAAGGAAGTATTTTTGATAAAGGGTAGACTACTTTAGAGAAGTTTCAGGTTCCTGTTTAGAAATACAGTTGATCTACTATTGTAATTCTTTCACTGCTTAGTGAGGTTTGTCAGTGATCAGAGTTTACTGAAGAGGCCCTGATACTTGCATTAAGCTGGAATAAATCCAGCTTTGAGATGTGAAGTTTGGTCTTTACACACCTCAGCTGGTACTTTATGTAGATGCCACATTGTCCCTTTTTGGAGAATAACCAGGATACAGTTTTGATGTGATACAGTTTTGAGGCTGAATGTTATCTAAGCTACTACCCCCTGTCTTCCATGTCTGAGTGCTGCTGCAACTTTTAGAAGTTCAGTTCAACAGAAGGGGGTGGAACCATGCAGAATAGCACTCAAAACTGTCACCTGGCCAGAGACTGAACTGATGTTGCTTACAAGAGCAGAATCTTTTAAAGATCCCAGAAGGATTCCACATCATTAAGAAATAAATTTATTTTTTTCTTCCTGTTCCCATGGATGTGGGTTCTTGTGCCACTGACAGTCATACTGGCGGGGTGTACCTGCTCATCCTCCCTTGTGCACAAGCAGGAGGGTATTCATTTGTGTAATGCCAGCAGCCACAAGATTTACATTTCCACTGGATACATTATTTTCAGAGTTAAGTGATATTTGTTCCCCTGTAATTCATGTTTCCTTGCACTTATCAGATCTACTAGTTGGCTTAAGATCTGCAAAGAGGCTATTCCTTTGCACTTGCATTTCCCTTTCTGCCCAGTTCTTCACAATTTTGAATGTTTCAGTCTTAAAGGTGAGGCATAACATGATTCTCTAATGTTCCCTTCTGCTTTATAGCCAACACCATTCATCCATTTGATAGTTGGAAGTGATCTGTTACTTATAGGAGGAGGTTTTATACATGTGCTGGGAAACCAACCTTTCTTTTATTCCACCAAGCTATAAATTTTAAGCCTTCATATTCAGCCATTTACAATTCTTATGGCTCTTGTAATGTTCTATAAACATTTTTTACTTCCAATCCAGTTATTCCAATTAACCCAAGGCTTTATTAACACAGATCCTCTTTGGGAGCCCCCATAAAGCTCTACAGGTTCAAATTTATCATTTACCTCTAGTTTCAAGATATGATGCTCAAAAAAAGCCCTCTGACATCTGTACTCTGTCATAACTAGGGAGCTGTTTGAAAACTTGCTTTTATATTTGCTCTAAACTTAGCCCTTACATTAACACCCTTCTCTGTTTATGTACCTGCCATTTTTCTCTGTCCCTGCCCTAGCGCTGGACGTACAAGGAAGACTTGGAGCTGAAATCGGGAGTGCGGGAGTTTGGAGTGGGGAACTGGGCGAAAATTTTGCTCCATGGTGACTTCGACAACCGAACAAGCGTCATGTTGAAAGACCGCTGGAGAACATTGAGCAAGGTCAAGTAAGGCTGGTTTGGACTAGAGCAACCAACTCTTCTGGATCTTCCCCTACATGAGGACCTGCTCCAGCTTTTCAGAAGAACATCTTATTTTGTCTCAGTGTCCAGCAGTGTTGCTGTCCTGAAACATGAAACAGAAGAGTAATGGGTATAAAACTTTCGTGTAAGCTCACTTGCTCTGGTAATGATGACTTAAATGTAAAGTCTGGCCTTTGAGCTACATGCAATAATGGATGACCTAGATCTGAAATGTGAAAATGTTTGCAGTGATTTAAGTAAAGGTCTATTATGTAAATAGGGATATTAGATCTCACTGGCAGCATCTTTAGCTTGATGGAGGCTAATACAAAGTCAAGTGTTCTGTATTTTTAAAGGGCTGTATCTCTTTTTAAATTAACTTTTTCATTATGTTACTTCCTGCCATATAAACCATTATAATTTGTTTTGCTTCACTTTGAAGTTTTGGTCAGACTTGTCATCTCTATTAGTTATACCAAAATATATGTAAGTAACTAAGAGACTGGTTTGTTTGTTTGGGGTTTCTTTTACATGGAAAGGAGCATTATTATACTAGCACTTAAACAAGAAATGCTATCTTGTGTTAACTACCTTGTCTTGACAAGTGACTTCTTCCAGACCAGCAAGAAAAGAAAAACTCGAAAACAAATGGCCAGAGTGGGGCTCAGTAATGAGTGTACACTGTCCCTGACAGCACAGCTCGTGGGACACATCTCATCTGTGCTCTCCACTGTCCCTGTCTGCAGTGACAGCAAGCAAAGATGCACTTTAAAAGGGGTCACCGTCAAGGTATCTGCTGGCCACTGCAACTGTCCTGCTCATGGGAGACTGGAACAGATGGATGATGGCACTATCCTGTCTCTGGATTCAGATCATTTGAAAGAGATTTCCAGAATCTCAGAAAACTCATGCTTTCCACTGTCATGCTGGTGCGAATCTAGTGACTTGAACTAAGATACAGTATTCTTTTAAAAGTGAAACCCCTTGAATTCAGATGTTTTCTGTACCGTTTTGCTTGACTAAGGTTTTTATTTTCCAAGAACCTTACAAAAAAAAGCACCTGTCTGAATTGGTAATAATAAAACAAAGCTCTCTGAGATAATTTTCCCCATTACAAAGGAAAACATATATTCTTGAAGGCTGAAATGTTCAGGAAGTATTAAAATAATCTCTCTGCTTTCTGTTTTGGAGGCCTGCTTTAATATAAAATGGTAAAATACAGTTCAAATGTTTATTTCACAACACACTCTTATTGGGGACAAAAGCTCAGCCAGATCACCTTCCTCATTCTTGCCCAGAGATGCTATGGTTTCTGCCAGGAATTCTTTATGTTGCATGGAGATGCTGTATGTCTTAAGATGGAATGTTCTCAACCTGCATAGCTGTCTTGCCAGTGCTCAGATGTTGCAGGTTTCTATGTTAATCATTGTAGATGAGCATTTTTAACTAGTAATAAGTAACTTTTTTTACTCTTAGCCAACACCTTAGTCACAAAGTCTTGTTTGGGTTTATCTGCCAGAAAAGTCACACTGTACTAGTGACATGAAGTTCTGAGGAGACCAATTCCTTAACAATGCTGACTATGTATACATCTTCATGAAGGCAGCTGAATGTGGGAACTGCAGCGTACAAGAAGAATACTTCTGCACATGTAGTGTAAAAAAATTGTCTGGATGATACTGGAGAGGAACAAAGGACCTAAACTGAAATCAGTTTTAGCTTTCAAAACTTTCATTTCTATTTACCCTCGCTATTAAATGTTGACAGTAACTATTCTCAGACTTGAGAATGTTTGGCTGGCTCACTACTGAGTAGGAGCAGTGCCTGTGGACAGGGCTGTGGCCAGTAAAGATGGAGAACTTAAGGAAAAGCAACTACTATGGTTAGAAACATTAGCTCTTTAATTACAAAAGAGAAACGTGGAAACATGCTTCTAGTGTTCTAATACAGAGATCAGTCTGTGCATTTTGTATTAAGGCAGAGAGAGTTTCCTGAAATGCTTCTGCCAAAGTTCTGACTCATTTAAAATTTGTTAAGAGTCCAGAAAATGCAGCAGAAATATGTAGGTTTCTTGGCATTGGTATTGATCTTGTTATTATTTTTGTTGCCATTTTAAAGGTCTTTTAAACTTTTATGTAAAAATAAAACTGTGCACTGAGGGACAGGAACAGTTTTCCAGTTGCCGAATCTTCTTCCAGGTTCCCTGGCACTGAGAGTTGCCAATTGCTTGCCAGTGCAAGATTTTCTCTCTGAAATGAGACAATAAAGGAGAAGTTAGAAGACTAAAAGATGTGTATTTTGTGTTACTGGATTACGTTGTATAAAATGTCAGAATATTGTATTTGTTTAATCATTTAAGACTTTATTAAACTCATCTAGCTCTTAAAATGCTTCCTGGAGCAGACATTATTTTCCTAAGTGTAGTATCCAAGATGGTGGGTTGAGTAGCTGGTTGTACAGGCATTAAGTAGGATGCCTATTAATAAATGTATGGATCAAATAAAAATCAGTTCTGAATAATAAATATCTACTTTCACAATTATTTTTCTAAAGACTGGGTATATAGGCTTGAGGGGAGTACCAATCCACCATGTTAAATCTGCAATCAGATTTGGACTACGGCAGGAAATCCCTTTTTAAGTAAAAGTGCCCATAGCTGTAAAGAGTCCTCTTCCACTACACAAATTCCATCACTTCTCACAACAGTGAGTAAAGCATGGAGGTGCTGAACTCTTATATTGAAATTCCTTCCCAATTTTATCTAGGTTTTAAAAGCAGTTTCTGTGAGAACCGAAAGGGTAAAACTGTTCCATGTTCCAGGTGCAATAAGAGTCCCTTCTCAGGAGACCCTGGGGAGCTGTAAGCCCTGGCTGTGCTCCAGAGCAGAGCAGCTGGGAGCAGCTCCCTTTACCCGTGTGCGCTGTGCCCGTCGCCGGCGCAGCGCCGCGTGCCCGCGCCCATGGCCGGGGGCCGGCAGGCCACGCACACGGTGTGGCCCTGGCGCAGGTGGCGCGTCCAGCGCGCGAAGGGACGCGTCTCCAGGGCGCAGCGCCGCGACAGGGACTCTGTCCTGAACTCCACGCAGTACCTGCTCGGAGGGAAAGAACCAAATCACCAGAGGGAACCTGGAGTGGACTTAGGTATCCTAGGGGTGGCTGGTGTTTGCGAGGCGCAGATCGGATATCATCGTTGCTAAAAAGTCTCTTTCTGGCCCTAACCTAATTAGGGGGTTCTTAAAAACATTATGTCGACTATTTCTCATTCTATGCCCCAGCCCAGCACTTTATGTATAATCTCACTTTCTGTATTCTTAAATGATTTTGAAAAAATATCTTGGTAACCCATATTTTTTCTTCAATGCTGCTGAAAGCAAATGGAAAAGAGACTAAGAATATCAATGAGTTTTATTGTTCTAGGGAAATTAGCACAGGACAAAGCATTGCAAGCATTACAGACCCAGTAATAGCCGAATTTAAACTTCATTACCATCTCTAATGGTAACTAAACAAAATTTTTTACTGCTTGTGTCAAATAGTTTAAAAAAAGGTCTCTTGAGACCAATCCCATTCAGCCCACTTTGTGCAGAGACCTACATCTAATTTCTCAGATTTACACTTAGGATACATTCAGCTTTGCTATACCATTGTTTACTGTTGGCTTTCAAAAGCATCTATCATCAGCTTTGCAATGATCCCAATGTCTAATTCAGGACAATTAGCAAGTAATAAGAAACAGCATCTAGAACATGCATATAAATAGGAGAGAAAACCAGTACGAGCTATAGCTTATTGTTTAATTATTGCAAATTTAATTACATTTTTCTCTGTAGCCAGCTGTTTTCTACTGAACAAGATGACCCACATGCATATGATAAACAGATTACCCTGCTGCTTCTTTGTCTGAAGGCCAGAGAGAAGATGCTGCTCGTCTGTTTCTTTCTTTACCGTATTCAGAGGTAGTTATGAAAGCAGGGACTGGGGAAGAAAAGAGTTACCATGAAACAGCAAGGCACAGCTGAGTCATATTTCAATTACTGTAACAGTTGGCTAATGAATCAGGAGTTGTGGAGGGCAATGCTGGCTCACTTTATTGGAAAAGGGATAAAAGGTTGGCAACATTGGACCTCAACCCCATTCCCTACAGCTAAGCTCTCTCTTTATTCAGAAGAAAAATATCTAGAAATGCGTGCCATCTAGGCTGAGAGGAAATAGGATGTGCTGGAATCCCACAAGGAGTACTGTTTCCTGTTTCATACCGAATTTGTGCTCTAACTTTGCACAGAGATAACTTGATACTTACATCCAACTGAAGGAATGCATGCAGCTTAACTGTTTGCTTGATAGAAATTAAGAAAAGCCAGAGCAGGAAAACAAATTATTGAATAAAAAGCAATATGACAGCAGAAAGTAAAGTTTTAAATTATAATTTTAACCAGCTAACTGCACAAAGATGCGCTTTTTTTTTTCCCTGTTCACTGACATCAGTAAAATTTATGATGGCAGCAGAGAGTGAAAGAGAGAGTACCGTGCTCATGGCCACAGTCCTCCCCCTGGTAGGTGAGGTATTCCAGGCAGCCAGCCTTCTCCTCCAGGGCTGGGCACGGCTCCCCACCGTTTCGGGGCTCCTGCTGCACGTAGCGCCTCCGTACCCGCAGCCCGGGGTGACACTGCTCTGCACAGCCACTCCAGTGACTCCACTCCCCCACAACACAGGCAACAGCTGCAAAGCAGTATTGAAACATCACTAGCAGTCAACACTTCTGTCTTACACCATTTTTATCCTAATTGCTCTCAAAAGCTTGAGATAACAAGATTATATTCAGGGGAGTTAGGTTTGCTTTATGGGTTTTTTACTTTTTCTTTTCTAATTTTATTTATATGGGTTTAATCGCTTTCAGGAGAAAATTCAAACCTGCCTGCAATGATTGGCTCCCTGTTCCATCCCTTGTCCACAAAGAAACAGCCCCTCATCAAAACCTTTTGCTACAGCTGTGGGGTTCTTCTGTACCCTCTTCTGAACCATAAAGCATTAGCCTCAAAGGAGACCAGCTCATGGATTATCTACACCAGACTGGTCTGACCTTCCTTGGCAGTTCTTACGCCACCAGATTTTGTTTAAAGGCTGGAACATTAAATAGCAGCACGCCTGAATCCCTCCAGATCAATTTCTAGCTCCTTTTTCCTCGACACTGAAATATATCCACTGCCACAGCTTTTTTTCCCTGTTTTAACACAGGTCCTGCTCATTTCCAACTACAGAACAGTCCACTGGATATTTGAATTTCAGTTTTCATAGATCACAAACTTCCTCTGAACTTAATCAAAAACCTGGGGAAAGTACTGTTATTTTTAAAGTAAACTTTGAATCATAAGAAACTGTGTTTGCCTCAGGCAGAGGAAGAGGTTTTGAAGTGTCATTCCCAAAATACAAAAACAGGTGATAGATACATTATTCCTGAGAGAGAAGCTACAAAACACAGAAATTTTCACTTTATTTTGCCATTAAAACAATATACAACTGTAAAGAACACACAACCATTTCACATCTCCATGAAACTGCTTTCCTCAGCCTCATCTCCAGGAACACCAAGTCCCCTGTTTTGAAAACTGCACGGCCTAACAGTTTTCCCTTTAGCAGTTAGAATGAATACTACAGCTTTTCAAAACTGTACTGCAGGCTGAGCCCCCTGAGGGGCTGGAGGAGGATGATGTCTGGGTGCTCACTGATGGAACAAACACAATCCCTCCACCTGGGAACTTCAAATCTGCACAGCCTTGGCAGGCAGAGCAGTGAAAGAGCAGATAAGAAAAATGTCTCACACATGGGCATCCATCAAGAGGAAGAACTCTCTGAGGATAAGCAATCATTTCCCTACACGAGTCATCTCAAGTTGTGGCCTACAAGGACATTTAATCTGACTGGTGGTCCATTCCCAGTAGCCTCTTTTCCTGGAGTCCACCTGGTAGGTGCTCCAGGTTAGAGAATGGTACAAAATACACATTATCATCAAGGAGTAGGCTATCTTTAATTGGTTCTGGATTGTTTTGGGTCATGCTTCTCACTATCTAGTTTAAAACTTTTTCCTTTCCCATGTGTACTATTTCTCATTAGCTTGTAAGGGAATATATCACATGCTATCAATTTTTTTCTGTATTTCCGGATTGCAATTTAAATCCCCAAGAAGCTTTACAGTTTAACCACTTTAACATACTTGTATCAGTGTTGCAGGAAAGTGGTGGGACCAAACTAGTCTTTCAGGAAAACATTTTATGCCCTCTGGGATTCTGCCAGTACAAGACATTGGAAAGAAAGAGCAGAATGTGATAACCTCCTTGGGGTTTGTGACTCTTCTCATAAAACACAGAAATTGCAGTGTTTGCTCTGTCACATCTCTAATTTCTTGGACCACTACCAATATCATAAAGGAGATAAAACCTCTGAAAGAGGCTGCTTGGCAGCTGTCCTTACCACACTACTAAAATTCCCCTCCTCTGCTCTCACTGTGCACCAGCTGTTCTGACCAAACTCGCCCACTTTTGAGGGCCCTGACAGCACCAGGTGTAATTGTGGCTGAGGATGCTGCATCCCACACCCTAAGGAACTCCACTGAAACAGAACCACAGGGCTGCCCTGGGTATTGGGCCACCAGTTGTCCATTCTGCTCAACAATGGGTATTCTCTGGTGTTTTCCACTACTTACTGAAAAACACCTTCCCAGACAGCTCTTGAGTATGATTTGTAGAACAGTGCTGGAAGATCACAGAGAAAGCTCCTTCTGCCTCATGCAGACACCTGACACTGCAGCACCAGGCAGTGCCCTCAGACACATCCAGGTACCCCAAGGTACATGGCACAACCTCTGTGGCTGGGAAGGCACCAGGCTGCCATGTTGCAGGACAGCCCTCAAACTGTTTGTGCCCAGAATTGTCAACTAGAATAGAAAACCAGTGATAGTAAAAATGTCTTAGACCCCACCATGGATGGCCAGAACAAGTGATAAATGCAGTAAGGGCCTCACAGTCTTTGCCACCAGGCTGTAGGGTCTGAAAACAGCCCTTGACCCAACTTGATTTAATGGTCCAAGCCCAGACTTCAATGTCTGAGCACACATCTTAGTTCTACCCAAGTAGCCCAAGGACAGTAAGTGTCTATCTAGCCTCTTTCCTTATCTAGTGACTCTCTTCCAAGCTGGCTGTATGAATGACCTGCATAAGTAAGAATTTCCACAGAACTTTAATCCCATATTAGCACCTTGATATGCAGCTAACACCAAGTCTAACATCACATTTTCCATGAAGAAAACTCCCAAAGGGACTGAGTAACTGCATAACAAATAAAGCGATGACTTCATGTCTTACTGGAATCAAACCAAGCTGACAGTGAAATACTTGTCATCTGCAGCAGTACATGGTAATTTTATGGTTATCAAGATTTAGAACAAGAAGGATGAATTGCCCTAGTCATGTGGGAAAAAAAGAATATTGGGTTGCTAGAATGGAATTTAGGCAGTGGGATAATAATGTCACCCTTGCAGTCAGTACCCAACAACTATTAAGGGACAGTACATTGATTTTGTGCCTTGTTGGAAAGATATCAAATTCCCCAGCATGACAGAGACTGGGTCCCAGAGCTGACCTAAAAGGAATGGTACCATCTCTTGAAACACAAAAAGAAGTATCATGGACCCATAGCTTCATCTTTATGGATCCCTCTCTGTGTTGCTCTTCGTTCAGCTTCGTTAACATAACGATGCTAAATGATGGCTCATTGAAACAATGAGGAGGATGCAAGTCAAAGGAAACTGAAGGATGGGATTGTTCTCAAGTACCTACCAAAATGTGGAAGTTAACCAGACACTTGGAATTTCAAAAATACACAGAAAAATTACACTGCTATCTTATGAAATACAGCTTGAGGACTAAGAACTTTGGTTTTGGCTTCCATTTGCAGCACTATGAAACACAGATCTTTGTTTCTGAGTCAAACACTATTTAATTTTTTCCCATCTCTGGAAAAAGAAAAATTGAGGATTGTAGTATGCTCTTTGTACAACATATATTGTAATGTATAAGGATCTCTGGATTTTCTCAGAGAATCACTTTGATTCAAATGGCAAGCTGATTCTCAGGCTTTCTCACTGGGCAGTGGTTCCTATTTAAAATGCTCTCTATGTACAAAAATATTCTGTCTTCAAAAATATTCTTCATTTATTCAAAAATATTCTTCAGTGTTAGAACTAGAAGGAAATTTATTTTAAAACTCTTGAACTTGGATGTAGTGTCCATGGACTTCGGCTGAGCCATCTATTTATAAATTACCAGACTTAGAACAATTTTTAGGCGTGACTGAATTTAACCCTGCTGCTGGCAGCTTTAGGATGCTCATTCTTTCAGTGGCTTCTTTTATTTTGGAACATTGTTTTTGTATTATTCCTAACACATCTCTTGATTACTTATACTTGAGGCACTTCACACTTTCCGCAAAGGATGAAATGTCCTTTCTGCAGGTGCTGAAATCATGAGTTGCGAACAAGTTGACAAACAAGGTGTAGCATGAGAACCATTGATCACCTTTCTTCACATTTCTATTTTAAAGTTTTTAACTGTACATTCAAAACAGTGAACTATGCCAGCTAACACCCCTGGTGTCATTAAACACTTAGATTTTAGCAAAACTCAATGGGGAGACCTCAACATACAGTAGGAACAAAAAAGACTTCAAAATTTTCAGCCATGTGTAAATTGATACAAACTTCCACTGGAACTATTTAGAATTTCTGTTTATACATAATACAACTTAATGGCAGCTTGCCATAAAGAGTATATCTGATCATTTGCCTTTAAAAGAATGACTTCCTGTAAATTTAGATTTTGGATGTGTGAGTTCTAGGACCACCTTGCCAGGGTGCCAAAATTCTGCCCTCCCATGCTACACCCATCAGTGCAAAATTTGCTGCTCCCTCTGTTTGTGTTTGCATTGCTGCTCGCACAGCTGGGCAGCGAGGCAGTGCAGGAAGTCAAACCAAGAAATAGTTCCCTTTGTGTTTAGCTCCCTGAACTGGGCCACCAAAGACTGGCAAATTCCATCTCTGGTGCAGGAGAGGCAGCAAGACAGGGAGGCTCCATGAGACTCCATCTTCCTGACTGTGTCCAGGGCATCCACAGCCCACACAGGGTACAAGGATGCTATGCTTGTACAAACAAATATTGCCTTTCGAGGCAATCACCACTGAGCCCAGACAAAAAATACCATCCTGGTAGCAGCAGGGCATCAGCAGGTGCCAGAAGTCATGGTAAAGAAAGTGTTTAAACTAGAACTTTTTGAGCATAATTTTGAGCTTTTTTTTTTCCTTAAGGATTTCAGCTCTGTTTTAATGCTAACACTGTGCATGTTTATCAGCACTCTCCTTTTATGCTTGAATATTAAAAATCATTTAATTTTCTGAAAAGATGCAATATGCTGTGGCTGCATGACAAGGATCTTGCCAGTTCTCCCTCTACTGACTTTCCTGAATGAAAGAACAATGTATTTTAAAAATGCTAATTTTGAAAATGCCACCTTCTGTTAGACTTTATGGTGAATTTTTTCCCTTCCATTACTCTGAGATTATTTAGCTGTAGGAGCGCTGACTATGTTTCTTCTAGAGACCTGGGGTCACAATTCTGCTCTGCTGAGTTCTTCTGTGCAGTTTTACACCCCTTAAGATGGCTCTACACCATCCCAGAGTCGTACTCCCCCTTCCCAATGTGGGCAGATGTAAGCCAGCTTGGGTCCCAGAGCTATGTGGCTATGTCAGCATGGCCCTGAGCCTGCTAAACACACCCGAATTAGCAGGACTGTGCAGCAGAGGCTCAGGACTTTTTGGCTGCAGGCAGGCGTGGCTCCAGCCAGCTGGGAAGAGACATTAGGCTGACCGAGTGCTAGTGCTGCACCTGCAAACAAGGTCTGTGTCCTGCATCCCAGCCACAGGGAGGTCGGTCCTGTGAAGGCTGCAAAGGGCAGAAATCCCACGGAAAGAGGCGCTATGAATAGCTACAAAGCAGATACTCAGTCCGGTAGAACTGGGCTACTTTCCCCTCTCCGCTCACCGGGAGGCTGTGCCATCCCCCGAGGGCTCGCAGAGGATACCCTCACTCATGCTCCTACGCTTATTTCAAAGCCTTCACAGTAAATTCTTGCGGATTTTTGCTCCTAGACAAAACCTCACCATGGGGACTTCCCCAATTATTTCAGTGGTATTTGTCAGGATGTGAGGAATCAGCTGAGAGTCACAGGCGGCACTAAATTAATCTCCCTGCTGTCTCAGTAATCGGACATCCCCCCGCAATCAATTTGTGTTTGGGACTTGCCTTAGTGAAAAGCAAATAACATAATATTTCCGAGGTAAAATAACTTCAGACTGCCACTGTACTGCGGCTGATCCGGAAACTTTTTCTCTCTAGTGAGAGAAAAGTCTCTGTCGCCCTTCCTGAGCCTGCCGCTGCCCCAGCCCGGTGCCTGCCCTCGCCCCGGGGCTGGGGAGGAAGGAACTGCCCTTCTCGCAGCCCTGAGCCCGTGCCCGCACGGCCCCGCTCCGAAGCCCAGCGAAAGCTCCATGCCGCCAAGCCCCGGCAGAAGGCCACCCCTGTACCCGGGGACAGGGCCGGGGGTCCCGCCCGCCGCCCTCCACCCGCGCCCCACTCGCCGGGGCCGGCGGCGGACGCACCTACCCGGGCACGCCTGGCCGTGGTCGTGGCAGCAGTCCCCGGTTCGCCGGCAGTCTCCGTCGCAGTAGCAGGTCCCGTAGCCACCTCCCTCCCTCCATCCCTCGCCGACGCAGGCGGCATCCCGGCCCTGGCAGCACCTTCCCTGGCAACTGCCCCCGGCCCCGCTCCCGGCCCACAGCAGCCCCAGCCACAGCGCTCCCGACAGCGCCGTGCCGCCCATCACCGACCACCGGCCACCGACACACCGACCACCGACACACCGACCACCGACACACCGACCACCGACACACCGACACA